>NW_022638229.1:380000-545799 GCF_010993605.1 Petromyzon marinus
GATTAACACTGAACCCTGTGGGAGCCTTAGTCTGGATCTGCGAGTCTCAGTGATTAACACTGAACCCTGTGGGAGCCTTAGTCTGGCTCTGTGAGCCTCAGTGATTAACAATGAACCCTGTGGGAGTCTCAGTGATTAACAATGAACCCTGTGGGAGCCTCAGTCTGGATCTGCGAGTCTCAGTGATTAACACTGAACCCTGTGGGAGCCTTAGTCTGGCTCTTTGAGCCTCAGTGATTAACACTGAACCCTGTGGGAGCCTTAGTCTGGCTCTGTGAGTCTCAGTGATTAACACTGAACCCTGTGGGAGCCTTAGTCTGGCTCTGTGAGTCTCAGTGATTAACACGGAACCCTGTGGGAGCCTTAGTCTGGATCTGTGAGTCTCAGTGATTAACACGGAACCCTGTGGGAGCCTTAGTCTGGATCTGTGAGTCTCAGTGATTAACACTGAACCCTGTGGGAGCCTTAGTCTGGATCTGTGAGCCTCAGTGATTAACACTGAACCCTGTGGGAGCCTTAGTCTGGCTCTGTGAGTCTCCTCAGTGATTAACACTGAACCCTGTGGGAGCCTTAGTCTGGCTCTGTGAGCCTCAGTGATTAACAATGAACCCTGTGGGAGTCTCAGTGATTAACAATGAACCCTGTGGGAGCCTCAGTCTGGATCTGCGAGTCTCAGTGATTAACACTGAACCCTGTGGGAGCCTTAGTCTGGCTCTTTGAGCCTCAGTGATTAACACTGAACCCTGTGGGAGCCTTAGTCTGGCTCTGTGAGTCTCAGTGATTAACACTGAACCCTGTGGGAGCCTTAGTCTGGCTCTGTGAGTCTCAGTGATTAACACTGAACCCTGTGGGAGCCTTAGTCTGGCTCTGTGAGTCTCAGTGATTAACACTGAACCCTGTGGGAGCCTTAGTCTGTCTCTGTGAGCCTCAGTGATTAACACTGAACCCTGTGGGAGCCTCAGTCTGGGTCTGTGAGTCTCAGTGATTAACACTGAACCCTGTGGGAGCCTTAGTCTGGCTCTGTGTGTCTCAGTGATCAACACTGAACCCTGTGGGAGCCTTAGTCTGGCTCTATGAGTCTCAGTGATTAACACTGAACCCTGTGGGAGCCTTAGTCTGCCTCTGTGAGTCTCCCCAGTGATTAACACTGAACCCAGTGGGAGCCTTAGTCTGGCTCTGTGAGTCTCAGTGATTAACACTGAACCCTGTGGGAGCCTTAGTCTGGCTCTGTGAGTCTCCCCAGTGATTAACACTGAACCCTGTGGGAGCCTTAGTCTGGCTCTGTGAGTCTCAGTGATTAACACTGAACCCTGTGGGAGCCTTAGTCTGGCTCTATGAGTCTCAGTGATTAACACTGAACCCTGTGGTGGCCTTAGTCTGGCTCTATGAGTCTCAGTAATTAACACTGAACCCTGTGGGAGCCTTAGTCTGGCTCTGTGAGTCTCAGTGATTAACACTGAACCCTGTGGTGGCCTTAGTCTGGCTCTATGAGTCTCAGTAATTAACACTGAACCCTGTGGGAGCCTTAGTCTGGCTCTGTGAGTCTCAGTGATTAACACTGAACCCTGTGGGAGCCTTAGTCTGGCTCTGTGAGCCTCAGTGATTAACACTGAACCCTGTGGGAGTCTTAGTCTGGCTCTGTGAGTCTCAGTGATTAACACTGAACCTTGTGGGAGCCTCAGTCTGGCTCTGTGTGTGTATCTCTGTGTGTGTGTATCTCTGCGTGTATCTGTGTGTATCGGAGCGTGCGTGTGTGTGTGTCTGTGTGTGTATATCTGTGTGTGTGTATCTGCGCGTGTGTGTGTGTCTATCGGTGTGTGTGCATCTCTGCGTGTATCTGTGCGTGTGTGTGTATGTCTGCGTGTGTGTGTGTAAAAGTGCGTGTGTCTGCGTGTGTGTGTAAAGGTGCGAGTGTCTGTGTGTGTGTGTGTAAAGGCGCGTGTGTGTGTAAAGGTGTCTGCGTGTGTGTGTAAAGGTGCGAGTGTCTGTGTGTGTGTAAAGGTGCGAGTGTCTGTGTGTGTGTGTAAAGGTGTGTGTGTCTGCATGTGTGTGTGTGTGTAAAGGTGCGTGTGTCTGTGTGTGTGTGTAAAGGTGTGTGTGTCTGCATGTGTGTGTGTGTGTAAAGGTGCGTGTGTCTGTGTGTGTGTGTAAAGGTGTGTGTGTCTGCATGTGTGTGTGTGTAAAGGTGCGAGTGTCTGTCTGTGTGTGTAAAGGTGTGTGTGTCTGCATGTGTGTGTGTGTGTAAAGGTGCGAGTGTCTGTCTGTGTGTGTAAAGGTGTGTGTGTCTGCATGTGTGTGTGTGTGTAAAGGTGTGTGTGTCTGCATGTGTGTGTGTGTGTAACGGTGCGTGTGTCTGCGTGTCTGCGTGTGTGTCTGCGTGTGTCTGCGTGTGGATCTCTGCGTGTCTGCGAGTGTCTGCGTGCGTGTCTGCGCGTGTCTGCGTGTGGATCTCTGCGTGTGTCTGCGTGTGGATCTCTGCGTGTCTGCGAGTGTCTGCGTGCGTGTCTGCGCGTGTCTGCGTGTGGATCTCTGCGTGTGGATCTCTGCGTGTGTCTGCGTGTGTCTGTGCGTGTCTCTGCGCGTGCCGCTAACCCCTTGAGGTAGGCGGCGAACTGGAGCGGCTGTGGTAGGAGCGAATCCGCTGCGTCAAACCCGGGGCTCGCCAGCGAGCCCACATACTGGCACAAGCAGCGCCAGTAGATGGCCACTTCGGGTGTGAGTTCTCCCACCGGCACCAGCCTCCTGCAGGGGGAGAGCAGGCGGGGAGACGGGGCAGAGCAGAGGACACGGACGACTCTTGTGTCTCCCTCACATCGCCTCTCCCGGAAACCTCCGTCAAACGTCACCTCACTCACTCAGTCAGTCAGTCACTAAGTCAGTCATTCACTCACTCACTCATACACTCACTCACTCACACACTCACTCATACACTCACTCTCATCACTCACATCACTCACTCACTCTCATCACTTACACTCATCACTCACTCACTCTCATCACTCATCACTCACTCTCATCACTCACTCATCACTCACTCTCATCACTTACACTCACTCATACACTCACTCACTCACTAATACACTCATCACACACTCACTCTCATCACTCACTCACTCATCACTCACTCTCATCACTCACTCACTCTCATCACTTACACCCATCACTCACTCACTCACTCATCATACACTCACTCACTCTCATCACTCACTCACTCATCACTCTCATCACTCACTCACTCATACACTCACTCACTCATCACTCACTCTCATCACTCACTCACTCATACACTCACTCACTCATTCTCATCACTCACTCACTCACTCCCTCCCCACCACTGACCGCTCGTCCAGGAAGCTACACAGCTGCACGAGGTCGCTAGGCTTGGCAGGGCGGAAGAGGGCCCTCAGCACTCACTCACTCTCATCACTCACTCACTCACTCACCACTCACTCTCATCACTCACTCTCATCACTCACTCACTCACTAACACTCATCACTCACTCACATCACTCACTCACTAACACTCATCACTCACTCACTCATCACTCACTCACTCACTCTCATCACTCACTCACTCACTCTCATCACTCACTCACTCACTCTCATCACTCACTCACTCTCATCACTCACTCACTCACTCATCACTCACTGTCATCACTTACACTCATCACTCACTCTCATCACTCACTGACCTCTCGTCCAGGAAGCTACACAGCTGCACGAGGTCGCTAGGCTTGGCAGGGCGGAAGAGGGCCCTCATCACTCACTCATCACTCACTCACTGTCATCACTCACTCATCACTCACTCTCATCACTCACTCACTCACTCCCTCACTCATCACTCTCTCACTCACTCTCATCACTTACACTCATCACTCACTCACTCTCATCACTCACTCACTCTCATCACTCACTCACTCATACACTCACTCACCACTCTCTCACTCCCTCCCCACCACTGACCGCTCGTCCAGGAAGCTACACAGCTGCACGAGGTCGCTAGGCTTGGCAGGGCGGAAGAGGGCCCTCATCACTCACTCACTGTCATCACTCACTCACTGTCATCACTTACACTCATCACTCACTCACTCACTCATCACTCACTCTCATCACTCACTGTCATCACTCACTCACTCTCATCACTCACTCACTGTCATCACTTACTGTCATCACTTACACTCATCACTCACTCACATCACTCACTCACATCACTCACTCACTCATCACTCACTCACTAACACTCATCACTCACTCACATCACTCACTCATCACTCACTCATCACTCACTCACTCTGATCACTCACTCTGATCACTCACTCATCACTCACTCACTCATACACTCACTCACTCATACACTCACGCTTATCACTCACTCACTCATACACTCACTCACTCTCATCACTCACTCATCACTCACTCACTGTCATCACTTACACTCATCACACACACTCATCACACACACTCATACACTCACTCATCACACACACTCATACACTCACTCATACACTCACTGTCATCACTCACTCACTCATCACTCACTCACTGTCATCACTCACTCATCACTCACTCATCACTCACTCCCTCCCCACCACTGACCGCTCGTCCAGGAAGCTACACAGCTGCACGAGGTCGCTAGGCTTGGCAGGGCGGAAGAGGGCCCTCATCACTCACTCACTTACTCATCACTCACTCACTCACTGTCATCACTTACACTCATCACTCACTCACTCTCATCACTCACTCACTGACCGCTCGTCCAGGAAGCTACACAGCTGCACGAGGTCGCTAGGCTTGGCAGGGCGGAAGAGGGCCCTCAGCACTCACTCACTGTCATCACTCACTCATCACTCACTTACTCATCACTCACTCACTCTCATCACTCACTGACCGCTCGTCCAGGAAGCTACACAGCTGCACGAGGTCGCTAGGCTTGGCAGGGCGGAAGAGGGCCCTCATCACTCACTCACTCACATCACTCACTCACTCATACACTCGCTCATACACTCACTCACTCATACACTCACTCACTCACTCATACACTCACTCACTCATACACTCACTCACTCATACACTCACTCACTCATACACTCACTCACTCTCATCACTCACTCACTCATCACTCACTGACCGCTCGTCCAGGAAGCTACACAGCTGCACGAGGTCGCTAGGCTTGGCAGGGCGGAAGAGGGCCCTCATCACTTACTCACTGTCATCACTCACTCATCACTCACTCACTCACTCACGTACATCACTCACTCATCACTCACTCACTCACTCATCACTCACTCACTCATACACTCGCTCACTCATACACTCGCTCACTCATACACTCGCTCACTCACTCATACACTCACTCACTCATACACTCACTCACTCATACACTCGCTCATACACTCACTCACTCATACACTCACTCATCACTCACTCACTCACTCTCTCACTCACTCATCACTCACTCACTCCCTCCCCTCCCCACCACCACTGACCGCTCGTCCAGGAAGCTACACAGCTGCACGAGGTCGCTAGGCTTGGCAGGGCGGAAGAGGGCCCTCAGCACTTACTCACTGTCATCACTTACTGTCATCACTCACTCACTCATCACTCACTCTCTCTCTCCCCTCCCCATCACTGACCTCTCGTCCAAGAAGCTACACAGCTGCACGAGGTCGCTAGGCTTGGCAGGGCGGAAGAGGGCCCTCAGCACTCACTCACTCACTCATCACTCACTCACTGTCATCACTCACTCATCACTCACTCACTCATCACTCACTCCCTCCCCACCACTGACCTCTCGTCCAGGAAGCTACACAGCTGCACGAGGTCGCTAGGCTTGGCAGGGCGGAAGAGGGCCCTCATCACTCACTCTCTCTCTCCCCTCCCCACCACTGACCTCTCGTCCAGGAAGCTACACAGCTGCACGAGGTCGCTAGGCTTGGCAGGGCGGAAGAGGGCCCTCAGCACTCACTCACTGTCATCACTCACTCATCACTCACTTACTCATCACTCACTCACTCTCATCACTCACTGACCGCTCGTCCAGGAAGCTACACAGCTGCACGAGGTCGCTAGGCTTGGCAGGGCGGAAGAGGGCCCTCAGCACTTACTCACTGTCATCACTCACTCACTCTCATCACTTACTCACTAACACTCTCATCACTCACTCACTCACTGACCTCTCGTCCAGGAAGCTACACAGCTGCACGAGGTCGCTAGGCTTGGCAGGGCGGAAGAGGGCCCTCAGCACTCACTCACTGTCATCACTCACTCACTCTCATCACTTACTCACTAACACTCTCATCACTCACTCACTCACTGACCTCTCGTCCAGGAAGCTACACAGCTGCACGAGGTCGCTAGGCTTGGCAGGGCGGAAGAGGGCCCTCAGCACGGAGGCGGCCAGCTCCTCGTCGCCCTCGGCGTCAAGGAGACGCAGCAGATGCAGAGCGTCTCCCTCCAGGGAGCGCAGCCAGCCCTGGAGCAGGCTGGAGCTCACGCACGCACGCACATCCTCTACACACACACAGATATATACACAGATAAATACACACACATATACACACACACACACACACGCACACACACACACGCACACATACACACACACACATACACACACACACACACATCCTCTACACACACACACACAGACACACACACGCAGATAAATACACACACATATATACACACACACGCACATCCTCTACACACACACACACACACAGATAAATACACACACATATACACACACACACACATCCTCTACACACACACACACACACAGATATACATATAGACACACACACAGATATACATATAGACACACACACACAGATATATACACACACACACACACGCACATCCTCTACACACACACACACACAGACACACAGATATACACACACACGCACGCACATCCTCTACACACACACACACAGATATACATATAGACACACACACACAGATATATACACACACACACGCACGCACATCCTCTACACACACACACACAGACACACACAGATAAATACACACACATATACACACACACACATCCTCTACACACACACACACACAGATATACATATAGACACACACACGCACATCCTCTACACACACACACACACACGCAGACATACATACAGATATACACACAGATATACACACAGATATATACACACACACACAGATATATACACACACACACACACACGCAGATAAATACACACACATATATACACACACACACGCACGCACATCCTCTACACACACACACACAGATATACACACACACACAGACACACACACACACACAGATATATACATATAGACACACACACACACATCCTCTACACACACACACACAGTCACACACACACACTAACACAACAAAGACAAAGATCCCCCATATAGCCTTAACAGACTGTAGGGGCAAGTGCTGTTAGCGAGCACCTATGAAGGCCGGAACGGTACACAAGGGGGTGGGTGGCCAGCACCACGCCCGACCGCCTTTGTCTCCCTAGTGGCGATGTTTACTACACACCGCACCAGGTACTCATTTGAGGCTGAGTCGACCTAGGGGAGGCCCGGGACCGGTTCAGATAATCGTCACTGGTGTTGGTCGTGAGCAGGAATCGAACCCGGGTCGCCAGGTTCGTAGCGCAGTGTGCTAACCGCTACACACACACACACTTACACACACCTACACACACACTCACCCATCCACCCACTCACCCACCCACCCATACATCCACCCACTCAGCTACCCAACCACCCACTCACCCACTCACTTACCCACCCAAACACCCACTCACTCAGCCACCCACCCACTCACTCACCCACCAACCCACTTACTCACTCAGCCACTCACCCACCCACCCACTTACTCACTCAGCCACCCACCCACTCAGCCACCCACCCACTCAGCCACCCACCCACTCACTCAGCCACCCACTCACCCAGCCACTCACTCACCCACCCACCCCTGCATGGCGTAACAACTCAGTGGCTGGCACCGTCCTCCCCTTAGGTCCGCTCAGTGAGAAGAGGAGCTCACCGGAGCGGTCCTTGAGTCCCTGGTCGAGGAGTTTGACGCGCTGGGCGATGGTCAGGGTCCTGATGTGGACCTTGTCAGCCAACACCTACACACACACACACAGGTACACACACACACAGATAAACACACACAGATACACACACACACACAGGTACACACACAGATACACACACACAGATACACACACACACAGATACACACACACACACAGATAAACACACACAGATATACACACACACAGATACACACACACACACACAGATAAACACACACAGATATACACACACACATACACACACACGTACACAGATAAACACACGCAGATAAACACACGCAGATAAACACACACACACACATACACACACAGATATACACACACACATACACACACACATACACACACACAGACACACACACACAGATACACACACAGACACACACACACAGATACATACACAGACACACACACACAGATACACACACAGACACACACACACAGATACACACACACACACAGATACACACACCACACACAGATACACACACCACACACACACAGATACACACACCACACACACACAGATACACACACCACACACACACAGATACACACACCACACACACACAGATACACACACCACACACACACAGATACACACACCACACATACACAGATACACACACACACACAGATACACACACACACACACACAGATACACACACACACAGATACACACACACACACAGATACACAAATGCACACACAAATGCACACACACACACAGATACACAAATGCACACACAAATGCACACACACACACAGATACACACACACACACACAAATGCACACACACACAGATACACACACACAGATACACACAGACACACAGATACACACACACAGATACACACACACATACACACACACAGATACACACACACACATACACACACACAGATACACACCAACACCTACACACACACATACACACACACACACAGATGCAGACACACACAGATACAGACACACACAGATACCTACACACCAACATCTACACACACACACAGAGACAGATACAGAGAGATATAGAGATACACACATACCTACACACCAACACCTACACACCAACACCTACACACGCACAGAGACAGAGGGAGATACAGAGATACACACACACCTACACACACACACACAGGGATACACACACACAGAGAGAGATACAGAGAAAGTCACTGTCTCCTTGCTGCTCCTCGCTACTAACAGCACTTGCCCCCACAGCTCTGCCAAAGGCTACCTGGGGGAGCTTTGTCTGTGTCTCAGCACGTGCCCCTACAGCCCTGCTAGAGGCTACCTGGGGGAGCTTTGTCTCTGTCTCAGCACTTGCCCCTACAGCCCTGCCAGAGGCTACCTGGGGGAGCTTTGCCTGTGTCTATGTGCGGGTCACCTGGTACGCACCGCTGCTGCTACACGCTACCAACAGCACTTGCCCCTTTAGCCCTGCCAGAGGCTACCCGGGGGAGCTTTGCCTGTGTCTGTGTGCGGGTCACCTGGTACGCACCGCTGCTGCTACACGCTACCAACAGCACTTGCCCCTTTAGCCCTGCCAGAGGCTACCTGGGGGAGCTTTGTCTGTGTCTGTGTGCGGGTCACCTGGTACGCCAGCTTGCGAATGTTCTCACGCACGTCCCTGGTCCGGCGAAGGACCAGCGGCAGGGTGCGGGCGCAGAGACACACGGAGCTCAGGGCAGCTCGTCGCACCTCGGGGCTGGGATCCAACTCCACCAGCACCTCGTAGGCTACACACAGAGACACACAGACACACACACACAGAGACACAGAGACATACACACACAGTGACACACAGACACACACAGAGACACACGGAGCTCAGGGCAACTCGTCGCACCTCGGGGCTGGGATCCAACTCCACCAGCACCTCGTAGGCTACACACAGAGACACAGAGACACAGAGACACACGCAGAGACACACACAGAGACACAGAGACACACACAGACACACACAGAGACACACAGAGACACACGGAGCTCAGGGCAGCTCGTCGCACCTCGGGGCTGGGATCCAACTCCACCAGCACCTCGTAGGCTAACACACAGAGACACACACAGAGACACACACACACAGAGACACACAGTGACACACAGACACACACAGAGACACACGGAGCCCAGGGCAGCTCGTCGCACCTCGGGGCTGGGATCCAACTCCACCAGCACCTCGTAGGCTACACAGACACACACAGAGACACACACAGAGACACACAGTGACACACAGACACACACAGAGACACACGGAGCTCAGGGCAGCTCGTCGCACCTCGGGGCTGGGATCCAACTCCACCAGCACCTCGTAGGCTACACACAGAGACACACACACAGTGACACACAGAGACACACACACACAGAGACACACAGACACACACAGAGACACATACAGACACACAGTGACACACGGACACACACACACACAGAGACACACGGAGCTCAGGGCAGCTCGTCGCACCTCGGGGCTGGGATCCAACTCCACCAGCACCTCGTAGGCTAACACAGAGACACACACACAGTGACACACAGAGACACACACACACACAGACACACACAGTGACACACACACAGAGACACACGGAGCTCAGGGCAGCTCGTCGCACCTCGGGGCTGGGATCCAACTCCACCAGCACCTCGTAGGCTACACACAGAGACACAGAGACACACAGAGACACACACAGAGACACACACACAGTGACACAGAGACACACACAGAGACACACGGAGCTCAGGGCAGCTCGTCGCACCTCGGGGCTGGGATCCAACTCCACCAGCACCTCGTAGGCTACACAGACACACACAGAGACACACACAGAGACACACACAGTGACACACACACACAGAGACACACACACACACAGAGACACACACAGAGACACACACACAGTGACACAGAGACACACACAGAGACACACGGAGCTCAGGGCAGCTCGTCGCACCTCGGGGCTGGGATCCAACTCCACCAGCACCTCGTAGGCTAACACAGAGACACACACACAGTGACACACAGAGACACACACACACACAGACACACAGACACACACAGAGACACATACAGACACACAGTGACACACGGACACACACACACACAGAGACACACGGAGCTCAGGGCAGCTCGTCGCACCTCGGGGCTGGGATCCAACTCCACCAGCACCTCGTAGGCTACACACAGAGACAGAGAGACACACACACAGAGAGCCACACACAGTGACACACGGACACACACACAGAGACACACACACACAGTGACACAGAGACACACACACAGACACACACACGCACAGACACACACAGACACACACAGAGACACACGGAGCTCAGGGCAGCTCGTCGCACCTCGGGGCTGGGATCCAACTCCACCAGCACCTCGTAGGCTACACAGACACAGTGACACACACACAGTGACACACACACAGTGACACACACACAGAGACACACACACAGAGACAGACACACACACAGACACACACACACAGTGACACACGGACACACACACACAGTGACACACGGACACACACACACAGACACACACAGAGACACACGGAGCTCAGGGCAGCTTGTCGCACCTCGGGGCTGGGATCCAACTCCACCAGCACCTCGTAGGCTAACACAGAGACACAGAGACACACACAGACACAAAGAGACACACACAGAGGGCGACTGCCTCCAACTGCCCAGTAGCGTCCTTCACGAGCCTCCTCCACAGAGGCCGATCTTGACACCGCTGGTACCAGTCATCGGCAAGTCCACTCAGCTCCACGTCCTCCTGTACCACATCACTCCATCTCCTCTCTAGACCGTTTAAGCCCCATCAATCCAGCAGAACAAAAGCTGTTTCGGCATGCGGTGGCTGGGCATACGGGCTACATGACCCACCCATCGCAGCCTTGCCCGCCGGAGGAGCTCACCGATGGGACCTTGCCCAGATCTTTCAAGGATTTGTGAGCTCCTCACACAATCCAGTCTGGTCAAACCCAGGATGGATCGTAGGCAGGCCAGCCTAAATGTTTCTAACCGGCGAAGATGTTCCATTAGGGGGGTCCACGTTTCGCAAGCATAGAGAAGGGAGGGAATGACCGTGGCCGAGAAGACCTGAAGCTTAGTGCGGAGCGACAGACCAGGTAGCTTCCACACAGCGTTACGCAACCGATGAAAAGATATTGCCGCTCGACTGATTCGGAGTGAGACCTCTGCTGCTAAATTGGAGCCGGTCATAAGCACACTGCCCAGGTATGGGAAACTCTCCACTCTCTCCACAACTGCCCCATCACCGATTGGGAGTTGTGGGGGTGGAGTGTCCGATGGTACAAAATACCCAGGCAGGTGCTTAGTTTTGGTGGGGCTGATGGTAAGGCCCCACCTCTTAGTGGCATGCTCCACAGTGACACACAGTGACACACACACAGTGACACACACACAGAGACACACACACACACAGACACACACACAGACAGACACACACACACACAGAGACACACACACACAGAGACACACACACAGACAGACACACACAGAGACACACACACACAGACACACACACACACAGTGATACACACATACACAGTGACACACACAGAGACACAGTGACACAGTGACACAGACACACAGAGACACACGGAGCCCAGGGCAGCTCGTCGCACCTCGGGGCTGGGATAAAACTCCACCAGCACCACGTAGGCTACACACAGAGACACACACAGAGAGACACACAGAGACACACAGAGACACACACACAGACACACACACACAGACGCACACACACACAGTGACACACACACACACAGTGACACACACAGACACACGCACACACAGAGACACACACAGACAGACACACACACACAGAGACACACACACAGAGACACACACACAGTGACACACACAGAGACCCACAGAGACCCACAGAGACCCACCCTCTAATCACCTTAATCTCTTCCCCCACCACCATCACCACCACCACCATCACCACCACCACCACCCCCACACACCACCACCACCACCACCCTCACCCCCACCACCACCACCACCCCCACCACCCCCACCACCACCACCATCACCACCACCACCACCCCCACACACCACCACCACCCTCACCCCCACCACCACCACCACCCTCACCCCCACCACCCCCACACACCACCACCACCCTCACCCCCACCACCCCCACCACCCCCACCACCATCACCACCTCCCCCAACCCTCCCCACCACCACCACCACCCTCACCCCCCCCCAACCCTCCCCACCACCACCACCACCAACCCTCCCCACCACCACCCTCACCACCGCCACCACCCGCCGCCCTCACCAGCGATGACGGGGCAGCGTGGCTCCGTGGGCTCCTGCAGGCGGGCAAGGGCTCCTGCAGCACGTGCCCTGACGCTGGGCGCCCGGTCGCGAGCCCTCGCCAGCAGCGCTGAGCGCAGGCGGGCGTGAAGGCGCGCCCCGAGGCAAGCCGCCTCACCCAGCTGGAGCAGCACCAGGCACAGCAGCTGGCACGAGCGGAAGCGCACAGACTGCCGGCGTGCAGCATGGCACTGGGGGGTTGTGTGGTGGTGGTGGTGTGGTGGTGTGGTGAGGGTGGTGAGGGTGGTGAGGGTGGTGAGGGTGTGTGTGGGGGTAGGGATGTGTGTGGGTAGGGGTGTGGGGGTGGTGTGTGGTGTGTGGTGGTGGTGTGTGGTGTGTGGTGGTGTGTGGTGGTGTGTGGTGGTGTGGTGGTGTGTGGGGGTAGGGGTGTGTGGGGTGGTGTGTGGTGTGTGGTGTGTGGGGGTGTGTGGTGGTGGTGTGTGGTGTGTGGGGGTTGTGGTGGTGGTGTGTGGTGTGTGGGGGGTGGTGGTGTGTGGTGTGTGGGGGTGGTGGTGGTGTGTGGGGGTGGTGGTGTGTGTGGTGTGTGGTGGTGGTGGTGGTGTGTGGGGTGTGTGTGGTGTGTGGTGTGTGGGGGTTGTGGTGGTGTGTGGTGGTGTGTGGTGTGTGGTGTGTGTGGGTGGTGTGTGGGGGTAGGGTGTGTGGTGTGTGGTGTGTGGTGGTGTGTGGTGTGTGGTGTGTGGGGGTGGTGTGTGGGGGTGTGTGGTGAGGTGGTGAGGGTGGTGGTGGTGTGTGGTGAGATGGTGAGGGTGGTGGTGGTGTGTGGTGTGTGGTGAGGGTGGTGGGGGGTGGTGGTGAGTGGTGTGTGGGGGTGAGGGTGGTGGTGGTGGTGTGTGGGTGGTGTGTGGGGTTGGTTGTGGTGGTGTGTGGGGGTGTGTGGGGGTGTGTGGTTAGGGTATGGTGGTGGTGTGTGGTGGTGAGGGTGGTGTGTGTGGTGTGTGGTGGGGGTGGTGGTGGAGGTGATGGTGATGGTTATGGTGGTGGTGGTGGTCATGGTGGTGATGGTGTTGATGGTGGTGGTGGTAGTGGTGATGGTGGTGTGGTGGTGTGTGGTGTGGGGGTGTGTGGTGTGTGGTGGTGGTGTGTGTGGTGGTGGTGGTGTGTGGGGGTGGTGGTGTGTGGGGTGGTGGTGTGTGGTGTGTGGTGTGTGGGGGTGGTGGTGTGTGGGGGTGAGGGTGGTGGTGGTGGGTGTGGTGTGTGGGGGTGGTGGTGGTGGTGGTGGTGTGTGGGGGTGGTGTGTGGGGGTGGTGGTGTGTGGGGGTGAGGGTGGTGGTGGTGGGTGTGGTGTGTGGTGTGTGGGGGTGGTGGTGGTGGTGGTGGTGTGTGGGGGTGTGTGGGGTGGTGAGAGTGGTGTGTGGTGGTGGTGGTGGGGGTGGTAGGGGTGGTGGGGGAAGAGATTACGGTGATTAGAGGGTGGGTCTCGTGGGTCTGTGTGTGTGGGTCTCTGTGGGTCTCTGTGGGTCTCTGTAGGTCACTGTGGGTCTCTATGAGTCTCTGTGGGTCTCTGTGGGTCTCTGTGTGGATCTATGCATCTCTGTGGGTCTCTGTGTGTGTCTCTGTGAGTCTCTGTGAGTCTCTGTGAGTCTCTGTGGGTCTCTGTGGGTCTCTGTAGGTCTGTGTGGGTCTGTGTGGGTCTGTGTGGGTCTGTGTGGGTCTCTGTGGGTCTCTATGGGTCTCTGTGCGTCTCTGTGCGTCTCTGCGGGCCTCTCACTTTGAGCAGGAAGTCGTAGAAGTGCGTGAGGAGCGTCTCCTCCTCCTCCTCCTCCTCCTCCTCCTCCTCCTCCTCCTCCTTCTCCTCCTCCTCCTCCTCGTCGCCGCGGCCGCTGCCGCCGGCCTGGAAGGATGCCGCGAATCTGGCGGCAAAGTTGACGAGGCGCTCCACCTGAGGCTCTCGGCGAGCGGTGAGCAGCATCAGGTGCCTGACGTGGGACAGGAACTCCTCCAGGAAGGCGGCGGGGTCCTCCGTCTGTCGTGGTGGCGGTGGGTGAGGGTGAGGGTGTGAGGGGGTGGGGGTGTGAGGGGGTGAGGGTGAGACAGGGGATGAGACAGGGGGTGAGGGTGAGAGACAGGGGGTGAGAGACAGGGGGTGAGACAGGGGGTGAGGGTGAGAGACAGGGGGTGAGGGTGAGAGACAGGGGGTGAGACAGGGGGTGAGACAGGGGGTGAGGGTGAGAGACAGAGGGTGAGACAGGGGGTGAGGGTGAGAGACAGGGGGTGAGACAGGGGGTGAGGGTGAGAGACAGGGGGTGAGACAGGGGGTGAGACAGGGGGTGAGGGTGAGAGACAGAGGGTGAGACAGGGGGTGAGGGTGAGAGACAGGGGGTGAGACAGGGGGTGAGGGTGAGAGACAGGGGGTGAGACAGGGGGTGAGGGTGAGAGACAGGGGGTGAGACAGGGGGTGAGGGTGAGAGACAGGGGGTGAGACAGGGGGTGAGGGTGAGAGACAGGGGGTGAGACAGGGGGTGAGGGTGAGAGACAGAGGGTGAGACAGGGGGTGAGGGTGAGAGACAGGGGGTGAGACAGGGGGTGAGGGTGAGAGACAGGGGGTGAGACAGGGGGTGAGGGTGAGAGACAGGGGGTGAGACAGGGGGTGAGGGTGAGAGACAGGGGGTGAGACAGGGGGTGAGGGTGAGAGACAGGGGGTGAGACAGGGGGTGAGGGTGAGAGACAGGGGGTGAGAGACAGGGGGTGAGACAGGGGGTGAGGGTGAGAGACAGGGGGTGAGAGACAGGGGGTGAGACAGGGGGTGAGAGTGAGAGACAGGGGGTGAGACAGGGGGTGAGACAGGGGGTGAGGGTGAGAGACAGGGTGAGAGACAGGGGGTGAGACAGGGGGTGAGGGTGAGAGACAGGGTGAGAGACAGGGGGTGAGACAGGGGGTGAGAGTGAGAGACAGGGGGTGAGACAGGGGGTGAGGGTGAGAGACAGGGGGTGAGACAGGGGGTGAGGGTGAGAGACAGGGGGTGAGACAGGGGGTGAGGGTGAGAGACAGGGGGTGAGAGACAGGGGGTGAGACAGGGGGTGAGGGTGAGAGACAGGGGGTGAGAGACAGGGGGTGAGACAGGGGGTGAGAGTGAGAGACAGGGGGTGAGACAGGGGGTGAGACAGGGGGTGAGGGTGAGAGACAGGGTGAGAGACAGGGGGTGAGACAGGGGGTGAGGGTGAGAGACAGGGTGAGAGACAGGGGGTGAGACAGGGGGTGAGAGTGAGAGACAGGGGGTGAGACAGGGGGTGAGGGTGAGAGACAGGGGGTGAGACAGGGGGTGAGGGTGAGAGACAGAGGGTGAGACAAGGGGTGAGACAGGGGGTGAGGGTGAGAGACAGGGTGAGAGACAGGGGGTGAGACAAGGGGTGAGACAGGGGGTGAGGGTGAGAGACAGGGTGAGAGACAGGGGGTGAGACAGGGGGTGAGGGTGAGAGACAGGGTGAGAGACAGGGGGTGAGACAGGGGGTGAGGGTGAGAGACAGGGTGAGAGACAGGGGGTAAGACAGGGGGTGAGGGTGAGAGACAGGGTGAGAGACAGTGGGTGAGACAGGGGGTGAGGGTGAGAGACAGGGGGTGAGAGACAGGGGGTGAGACAGGGGGTGAGGGTGAGAGACAGGGGGTGAGACAGGGGGTGAGGGTGAGAGACAGGGGGTGAGACAGGGGGTGAGGGTGAGAGACAGGGGGTGAGACAGGGGGTGAGGGTGAGAGACAGGGGGTGAGACAGGGGGTGAGACAGGGGGTGAGGGTGAGAGACAGGGTGAGAGACAGGGGGTGAGACAGGGGGTGAGGGTGAGAGACAGGGTGAGAGACAGGGGGTGAGGGTGAGAGACAGGGTGAGAGACAGGGTGAGAGACAGGGGGTGAGACAGGGGGTGAGGGTGAGAGACAGGGTGAGAGACAGGGGGTGAGACAGGGGGTGAGGGTGAGAGACAGGGGGTGAGACAGGGGGTGAGGGTGAGAGACAGAGGGTGAGACAGGGGGTGAGGGTGAGAGACAGGGGGTGAGACAGGGGGTGAGGGTGAGAGACAGGGTGAGAGACAGGGGGTGACGGTGAGAGACAGGGGGTGAGACAGGGGGTGAGACAGGGGGTGAGGGTGAGAGACAGGGGGTGAGACAGGGGGTGAGGGTGAGAGACAGGGGGTGAGACAGGGGGTGAGGGTGAGAGACAGGGGGTGAGACAAGGGGTGAGACAGGGGGTGAGGGTGAGAGACAGGGGGTGAGAGACAGGGGGTGAGACAGGGGGTGAGAGACAGGGGGTGAGACAGGGGGTGAGGGTGAGAGACAGGGGGTGAGACAAGGGGTGAGACAGGGGGTGAGGGTGAGAGACAGGGGGTGAGACAGGGGGTGAGGGTGAGAGACAGGGGGTGAGAGACAGGGGGTGAGACAGGGGGTGAGAGACAGGGGGTGAGACAGGGGGTGAGGGTGAGAGACAGGGGGTGAGACAGGGGGTGAGGGTGAGAGACAGGGGGTGAGACAAGGGGTGAGACAGGGGGTGAGGGTGAGAGACAGGGGGTGAGACAGGGGGTGAGGGTGAGAGACAGGGGGTGAGAGACAGGGGGTGAGACAGGGGGTGAGAGACAGGGGGTGAGACAGGGGGTGAGGGTGAGAGACAGGGGGTGAGACAAGGGGTGAGACAGGGGGTGAGGGTGAGAGACAGGGGGTGAGACAGGGGGTGAGGGTGAGAGACAGGGGGTGAGACAGGGGGTGAGGGAGAGAGAGGGGGATGAGAGAGGGGGATTGCAGAGTAAGGAGAGTGGTGAGTGAGTGGTGAGTGAGTGGTGAGGGAGTGGTGAGTGAGCGAGTGGTGAGTGAGTGGTGAGTGAGCGAGTGGTGAGTGAGTGGTGAAGGAGTGGTGAGTGAGTGAGTGGTGAGTGAGTGGTGAGTGAGTGAGTGGTGAGTGAGTGGTGAGTGAGTGAGTGGTGAGTGAGTGAGTGAGTGGTGAGTGAGTGGGTGGGTGAGTGGTGAGTGAGTGAGTGAGTGGTGAGTGAGTGGTGGGTGAGTGAGTGAGTGAGTGGTGAGTGAGTGGTGAGTGAGTGAGTGGTGAGTGAGTGAGTGGTGAGTGAGTGGTGAGTGAGTGAGTGAGTGGTGAGTGAGTGGTGAGTGAGTGGTGGGTGAGTGAGTGAGTGAGTGGTGAGTGAGTGGTGAGTGAGTGAGTGGTGAGTGAGTGAGTGGGTGGGTGAGTGGTGAGTGAGTGAGTGAGTGGTGAGTGAGTGGTGGGTGAGTGAGTGAGTGAGTGGTGAGTGAGTGGTGAGTGAGTGAGTGAGTGGTGAGTGAGTGAGTGAGTGGTGAGTGAGTGGTGAGTGAGTGGTGAGTGAGTGGTGAGTGAGTGAGTGGTGAGTGAGTGAGTGAGTGGTGAGTGAGTGAGTGAGTGGTGAGTGAGTGAGTGAGTGGTGAGTGAGTGAGTGAGTGGTGAGTGAGTGAGTGAGTGGTGAGTGAGTGAGTGGGTGGGTGAGTGGTGAGTGAGTGAGTGAGTGAGTGGTGAGTGAGTGGTGGGTGAGTGAGTGAGTGAGTGGTGAGTGAGTGGTGAGTGAGTGAGTGAGTGGTGAGTGAGTGGTGGGTGAGTGAGTGAGTGAGTGGGTGGGTGAGTGGTGAGTGAGTGAGTGAGTGGTGAGTGAGTGGTGAGTGAGTGAGTGAGTGGTGAGTGAGTGAGTGAGTGGTGAGTGAGTGAGTGAGTGGTGAGTGAGTGAGTGAGTGGTGAGTGAGTGGTGAGTGAGTGGTGAGGAAGACGACAGAAGAGGATAGCGGAGTGAGACACCACAAGCCGGCACCACGGACCACAGCGGTGAAGTATGGTGATGGTGGTGGTGGTGATAGTGGTGGTGATGGTGGTGATGGCGGTGATGGTGGTGGTGATGGTGGTGGTGGTGGTGGTGATGGTGGTGATGGTGGTGATGGTGGTGATGGTGGTGATGGTGGTGGTGGTGATGGTGTTGGTGGCGTTGGTGGTGATGGTGGTGATGGTGGTGATGGTGGTGGTGATGGTGGTGATGGTGGTGATGGTGGTGATGGTGGTGATGGTGGTGGTGGCGTTGGTGTTGATGGTGGTGATGACAGTGGTGGTAGTGGTGATGGTGGTGATGGTGGTGGTGATGGTGGTGGTGGTGATGGTGGTGATGGTGGTGGTGATGGTGGTGGTGGTGATAGTGGTGGTGATGGTGGTGATGGTGGTGATGGTGGTGGTGGTGATAGTGGTGGTGATGGTGGTGATGGCGGTGATGGTGGTGGTGATGGTGGTGGTGATGGTGGTGATGGTGATGATGGTGGTGATGATGGTGGTAGTGATGGTGATGATGGTGGTGATGGTGGTGGTGGTGGTGATGGTGGTGGTGATGGTGGTGGTGATGATGGTGGTGGTGGCGTTGGTGTTGATGGTGGTGATGACAGTGGTGGTGGTGATGGTGTTGGTGGCGTTGGTGGTGATGGTGGTGATGGTGGTGATGGTGGTGATGGTGGTGGTGATGGTGGTGATGGTGGTGATGGTGGTGATGGTGGTGGTGGCGTTGGTGTTGATGGTGGTGATGACAGTGGTGGTGGTGGTGATGGTGGTGATGGTGGTGGTGATGGTGGTGGTGGTGATGGTGGTGGTAGTGGTGGTGATGGTGGTAGTGGTGGTGATAGTGGTGATGACAGTGGTGGTGGTGGTGATGGTGTTGGTGATGATGGTGGTGGTGTTGGTGGTGATGATGATGGTGGTGATGGTGGTGATGGTGGTGGTGGCGTTGGTGTTGATGGTGGTGATGACA
This sequence comes from Petromyzon marinus, assembly GCF_010993605.1. NCBI lineage: Eukaryota > Metazoa > Chordata > Hyperoartia > Petromyzontiformes > Petromyzontidae > Petromyzon > Petromyzon marinus. The sequence continues at coordinate 400,207 of NW_022638229.1, forward strand.
GTGGTGGTGGTGATGGTGGTGGTGTTGGTGATGATGGTGGTGGTGTTGGTGGTGATGATGATGGTGGTGATGGTGGTGGTGGCGTTGGTGTTGATGGTGGTGATGACAGTGGTGGTGGTGATGGTGGTGGTGTTGGTGGTGTTGGCGGTGGTGTTGGTGGTGACGTTGGCGTTGGTGCTACCGCCAGCTGGCCGAGGTGCTCTCACCTGCCCGTGCAGCTCACGCAGGGAAGCGACGAGGCGCTCCTGGTTCACGTGCGGACGCTTGGCCAACTCGAAGGCCGCCCGGACAGAGTCCACCCGTGCCGGCCGCGCCGGAGCCATTGCCGGGCCGGTAGATGCACGCCGCTGGTGGTGGTGGTGGTCGCTGTGGGTCTCTGTGTGTGGGTCTGTGTGTGTGTGTCTCTGTGGGGCTCTGTGTGTGGGTCTCTGTGTGGGTCTGTGTGTGTGTGTCTGTGTGTGTGGGTCTGTGTATGTGGGTCTGTGTGTGGGTCTCTGTGTGTGTGTCTCTGTGTGTGTGTCTCTGTGTGTGTGTCTCTGTGTGTGTGTCTCTGTGTGTGTGTCTCTGTGTGTGGGTCTCTGTGTGTGGGTCTCTGTGTGTGGGTCTCTGTGTGTGGGTCTCTGTGTGTGGGTCTCTGTGTGTGGGTCTCTGTGTGTGGGTCTCTGTGTGTGGGTCTCTGTGTGTGGGTCTCTGTGTGTGGGTCTCTGTGTGTGGGTCTCTGTGTGTGGGTCTCTGTGTGTGGGTCTCTGTGTGTGGGTCTCTGTGTGTGGGTCTCTGTGTGTGGGTCTCTGTGTGTGGGGCTCTGTGTGTGGGTCTCTGTGTGGGTCTGTGTGTGTGTGTCTGTGTATGTGGGTCTGTGTATGTGGAGTCTGTGTGTGGGTCTGTGTGTGGGTCTCTGTGTGTGGGTCTCTGTGTGTGGGTCTCTGTGTGTGGGTCTCTGTGTGTGGGTCTCTGTGTGTGGGTCTCTGTGTGTGGGTCTCTGTGTGTGTGTGTCTCTGTGTGTGGGTCTCTGTGTGTGGGTCTCTGTGTGTGGGTCTCTGTGTGTGGGTCTCTGTGTGTCTCTGTGGGTCTCTGTGTGGGTCTCTGTGTGGGTCTCTGTGTGTGGGTCTGTGTGTGTGGGTCTCTGTGTGTGTGTGTCTCTGTGTGTGTGTGTCTCTGTGTGTCTCTGTATGTCTCTGTGTGTCTCTGTGTGTCTCTGTGTGTCTCTGTGTGTGCGTCTCTGTGTGTGCGTCTCTGTGTGTGTGTCTCTGTGTGTCTCTCTGTGTGTGTGTCTCTGTATGTCTCTGTGTGTCTCTTCGTGTCTCTGTGGGTCTCTGTGGGTCTCTGTGGGTCTCTTCGTGTCTCTTCGTGTCTCTGTGTGTCTCTGTGTGTCTCTGTGGGTTTCTCTGTGGGTCGCTGCTGCTGCTGCTGTGTGTGTGAATGGACGAGGTGGGCTGTTACGTGTGCACGGATACACAACAACACACACACACACACTCGTCAACACCAGGAAACCTGATTTGGTGCATGAGGAGGAGGTCACAGGACAGACCCTGCAGGTGCCATGGATTGTGCTGCTGTGCCAGGCTAGGTGCACGAGGAGGTCACAGGACAGACCCTGCAGTGTGCCATGGGTTGTGCTGCTGTGCCAGGCTAGGTGCACGAGGAGGAGGTCACAGGACAGACCCTGCAGTGTGCCATGGGTTGTGCTGCTGTGCCAGGCTAGGTGCACGAGGAGGAGGTCACGTGGACAGACCCTGCAGGTGCCATGGGTTGTGCTGCTGTGCCAGGCTAGGTGCATGAGGTCACAGGAAAGACCCTGCAGGTGCCATGGGTTGACTGAGATGACCGGTAGATGCACCACCACCTGTACCCCCTACTGTTTCAACGATGGCAACACATACACACAGAGATACAACAACAACAACCGCCATTCGCCACTAAGTGGCGGTGACGTCACCACGACGCTTGTGCCAGGCTATGTGCACCCTGAGGCTACCACGTGAAGTGTCGAACGCCCGCTGGCAGGAGGTCACGGGGCAGACCCAGCAGGTGCCACGGGTCGACTGACTGAGATGACTGGCTGATGCACCACCTGTGCCCCCTACTGTGCCAACCTGCTGTGCTTTAGCCACCCGGCGCTCCGCTCGATGAGATACACACACACAGAGATAAACACACAGTACACACACACAGTACACACAATACACACACAGTACACACACACACAGTGCACACACACACAGTACACACACAGTACTAACACAGTACACACACAGTACTAACACAGTATACACACAGTACACACACACAATGCACACACTGTACACACACTGTACACACAGTATACACACAGTACACACATACAGTACACACACATTACTAACACTACACACACACAGTACACACTACATACACAATACACACACACGCTACATACACAATACACACAGCACACACACAGTACATACACAATACACACAGTACATACACAGTACACACACAGTACAAATACAATACATACACAGTACACATACACAGTACACACACAGTACTAACACTACACACACAGTACACACACAGTACTAACATAGTACACAGTACACACACAGTACACACCCAGTATACACACACAGTACACTACACACACAGTACACACTACACACACAGAGTACACACATAGTACTAACACTACACACACACAGTACACACACAGTACTAACATAGTACACAGTACACACACAGTACACACCCAGTACTAACATAGTACACAGTACACACACAGTACACACCCAGTATACACACAGTACACTACACACACAGTACACACTACACACACAGAGTACACACATAGTACTAACACTACACACACACAGTACACACATAGTACTAACACTACACACAGTACACACACAGTACACACACACAATACACACACAGTACACACAATACACACAGTATACACACAGAGTACACACATAGTACTAACACTACACAGTACACACACAATACACAAACACAGTACTAACACTACACACACACAGTACTAACACTACACACAGTACTAACACTACACACAGTACTAACACTACACACACAGAGTACACACATAGTACTAACACTACACACACACAGTACACACACACAGTACACACACAATACACACACACAGTACTAACACAGTATACACACAGACACGGTAATAACGCAGCAACACACGCAGAGACTACAACACACACGTATTTAATTACGGCGTCACTATTATCAAACAATTAAAAACTAAACAGTAAACAGAGAGAGATGCGGGCCTGGTCACCGCCGACGAAGCCTCTCCCGCGTATCGCCGCTCGTACTCACCGAGACGCGAGACTTTTGTTCGTAAATATAATATTTGTTTGAACAAAACCGTGAACACGTTTCTTGTTTTACCTCAAAGTTAAGAGAAAAAAATCTAAAAAAAAATATTATCAAAGCCGCCCGTTTGAGGGAAATTTCAAAACCTAAATAACGGAGAGAGGATCTCGTGTTGGCGCCAAAATGCTGCTCCCTGATTGGCTACTCGCCGCCCACCGCTACTCTCCCTCCCTCTGGTCTCGCGAGATTTCGTTTTGAACGTCGGGAGTTGGGTTGTGGAGGGGGTCGGTTATGTAGTCTCGCGAGAGGTGAGATGGAGGGGGTGGGGAGTTTGGTTATGTAGTCTCGCGAGAGGTGAGATGGAGAGGGTGGGGGGGTTTGGTTATGTAGTCTCGCGAGAGGTCAGATGGAGGGGGGTGGGGTTTAGTCTCGCGAGAGGTGAGATGAAGGGGAATGGGGGGGATCGGTTATGTAGCCTCGCGAGAGGTGAGATGGAGAGGGTGGGGTGGTTGGGTCATGTAGTCTCGCGAGAGGTGAGATGGAGAGGGTGGGGGGGTTGGGTTATGTAGTCTCGCGAGAGGTGAGCTGAAGGGGGTGGTGGGGGGGGTCGGTTATGTAGCCTCGCGAGAGGTGAGTTGGAGGGGGTGGTCATGTAGTCTCGCGAGAGGTGAGATGGAGGGGGTGAGGGAGGGGTGGGGGGAGAAAGGAGGGGTGGTGGGGGAGGGGCGAGGGGGTGGAGCGAGAAGTCACGTGACCCACGTGGTACAGGAGGTAAACATAGCAGAACTTGCCCCGATAGGCCGTGCAAGGCTACACGGGGGGTCTTTGTCTTTGTTTAACCGGTGCGTCGGCCGCCTCCCCTAGGTCGACTCAGCCGTAAATGAATACGAAACAGAGACCCATAGACTCACCACACAGAGACCCATAGACTTACATAGAGACCCATAGACTCACCACCACACAGAGACCCATAGACTCATCATCACACAGAGACCCATAGACTCATCACCACACAGAGACCCATAGACTCATCATCACACAGAGACCCATAGACTCATCACCACACAGAGACCCATAGACTCATCATCACACAGAGACCCATAGACTCATCACCACACAGAGACCCATAGACTCATCATCACACAAAGACCCATAGACTCACCATCACACAGAGACCCATAGACTCATCACCACACAGAGACCCATAGACTCATCACCACACAGAGACCCACAGACTCACCACCACACAGAGACCCATAGACTCACCACACAGAGACCCATAGACTCATCACACAGAGACCCATAGACTCATTATCACACAGAGACCCATAGACTCATCACCACCACACAGAGACCCATAGACTCACCACCACACAGAGACCCATAGACTCACCACCACACAGAGACCCACAGACTCACCACCACCACACAGAGACCCATAGACTCACCACCACACAGAGACCCATAGACTCATCACCACACAGAGACCCATAGACTCATCACCACACAGAGACCCATAGACTTGATCCCATGACGTCACTTCCGTCCCCGCTCCTTCCTCTCCATCAACCCCTACACAACATGGCGGCGGCGGTCCAGGCCTCGTTACGTTTCTCGCGGCCTCTGCTACCACCACCACCGCTGCTGCTGCTGCGGCTGCTGCGGCGGCCCCTCTCCTGCGCGGCCCCGTCGCGATCCTCGCCGCGGCCACGGCCGCAGCCGTCACGGCCGCTCGCGCGCGACGAGAGGCGAGCTTCGGCCCGGCGCCTAGGCCTCGGCATGCTAGGCCTCGGTCTGGGCTGGAACTTGGCCCGGTTCGCGCGCGTCGGCTCGGCGGGCTGCGCGGGCGAGGCCGAGGCCGCGCCGCCTCGGGAGCCGGGGTCGCCTCGCGCGAGTTTCAACTTCATAGCGGATGCGGTGCAGAAAGCGGCTCCTGCCGTGGTTTACATCGAAATATTGGGCAGGTGGTGTGGTGCACCTAGCCTGGCACTCACTCGTACACTCACTTATACACTCACTTATACACTCATACACTCACTCACTGATACACTCACTAATACACTCACTCACTGATACACTCACCCATACACTCACTCACTCATACACTCACTCACTCATACACTCACTCACTCATACACTCACTCACTCATACACTCACTCACTCATACACTCACTCACTCATACACTCACTCACTCATACACTCACTCACTCATACACTCACTCACTCATACACTCACTCACTCATACACTCACTCACTCATACACTCACTCACTCATACACTCACTCACTCATACACTCACTCACTCATACACTCACTCACTCATACACTCACTCACTCATACACTCACTCATACACTCACTCATTCACTCACTCATACACTCACTCATACACTCACTCATACACTCACTCACTCATACACTCACTCACTCATACACTCACTCATACACTCACTCATACACTCACTTATACACACACTCATACACTCACACACTCACTCATACACTCACTCATACACTCACTCACACACTCACTCACACACTCACTCATACACTCACACACTCGTACACTCACTCATACACTCACACACTCACTCATGCACTCACTCATACACTCACTCATACACTCACACACTCACTCATGCACTCACTCATACACTCACTCATACACTCACACACTCACTCATACACTCACACACTCACTCATACACTCACTCACTCACTCATACACTCACTCACTCATACACTCACTCACACACTCACTCACTCATACACTCACTCATACACTCACTCATACACTCACTCACTCATACACTCACTCATACACTCACTCACACACTCACTCACTCATACACTCACTCACTCATACACTCACTCATACACTCACTCATTCACTCACTCATACACTCACTCACTCACTCATACACTCACTCATACACTCACTCACACACTCACTCATACACTCACTCACTCATACACTCACTCATATACTCACTCACTCATACACTCACTCACTCATACACTCACTCATACACTCACTCACTCATACACTCACTCATACACTCACTCATACACTCACTCATACACTCACTCATACACTCACCATCTCACCCACTAAATTTGCCCACGCGCTATCTAGCTCTCTCTCTCGCCTTATGTCCCTCTCCTTTATCTCTCTCTTGTCTCTCTCTTGTCTCTCTCTTGTCTCTCTCTTGTCTCTCTTGTCTCTCTCTTATCTCTCTCTTATCTCTCTCTTATCTCTCTCCCTTATCTCTTATCTCAGGCAGGTGTTGACGGGGAAGGAGGTGGCCGTGTCCAGTGGCTCCGGCTTCATCGTGACCACCGACGGACTGGTAGTCACCAACGCCCACTCTCTTATCTCTCTCTCTTATCTCTCTCTTATCTCTCTCTCTTATCTCAGGCAGGCGTTGACGGGGAAGGAGGTGGCCGTGTCCAGTGGCTCCGGCTTCATCGTGACCACCGACGGACTGGTAGTCACCAACGCCCACTCCCTTATCTCTCTCTCTTATCTCTCCCTTATCTCTCCCTTATCTCTCCCTTATCTGTTATCTCAGGCAGGCGTTGACAGGGAAGGAGGTGGCCGTGTCCAGTGGCTCCGGCTTCATCGTCACCGCCGACGGACTGGTAGTCACCAACGCCCACTCTCTTATCTCTCTCTTATCTCTCTCTTATCTCTCTCTTATCTCTCTCTCTTATCTCTTATCCCAGGCAGGCGTTGACGGGGAAGGAGGTGGCCGTGTCCAGTGGCTCCGGCTTCATCGTGACCACCGACGGACTGGTAGTCACCAACGCCCACTCCCTTATCTCTCTCCCTTATCTCTCTTATCTCTCTCCCTTATCTCTCTCTTATCTCTCTCCCTTATCTCTCCCTTATCTCTCCCTTATCTCTTATCCCAGGCAGGCGTTGACGGGGAAGGAGGTGGCCGTGTCCAGTGGCTCCGGCTTCATCGTGACCACCGACGGACTGGTAGTCACCAACGCCCACTCTCTTATCTCTCTCTTATCTCTCCCTTATCTCTCTCTTATCTCTCTCTTATCTCTCCCTTATCTGTTATCTCAGGCAGGCGTTGACGGGGAAGGAGGTGGCCGTGTCCAGTGGCTCCGGCTTCATCGTGACCACCGACGGACTGGTAGTCACCAACGCCCACTCCCTTATCTCTCTCTTATCTCTCTCTTATCTCTCTCCCTTATCTCTTATCCCAGGCAGGCATTGACGGGGAAGGAGGTGGCCGTGTCCAGTGGCTCCGGCTTCATCGTGACCACCGACGGACTGGTAGTCACCAACGCCCACTCCCTTATCTCTCTCCCTTATCTCTCTCTTATCTCTCCCTTATCTCTTATCTCAGGCAGGCGTTGACGGGGAAGGAGGTGGCCGTGTCTAGTGGCTCCGGCTTCATCGTGACCACCGACGGACTGGTAGTCACCAACGCCCACTCTCTTATCTCTCTCTTATCTCTCTCTTATCTCTCTCCCTTATCTCTTATCCCAGGCAGGCGTTGACGGGGAAGGAGGTGGCCGTGTCCAGTGGCTCCGGCTTCATCGTGACCACCGACGGACTGGTAGTCACCAACGCCCACTCTCTTATCTCTCTCCCTTATCTCTCTCTTATCTCTCTCCCTTATCTCTCTCTTATCTCTCCCTTATCTCTCTCTTATCTCTCTCTTATCTCTCTCTTATCTCTCTCTTATCTCTCCCTTATCTCTCTCTTATCTCTCTCTTATCTCTCTCTTATCTCTCTCTCTTATCTCTCTCTTGTCTCTCTCTTGTCTCTCTCTTGTCTCTCTCTTATCTTTCTCTTATCTCTCTCTGTTATCTCTCTTATCTCTCTTATCTCTCTCCCTTATCTCTCTCTTATCTCTCCCTTATCTCTCCCTTATCTGTTATCCCAGGCAGGCGTTGACGGGGAAGGAGATGGCCGTGTCCAGTGGCTCCGGCTTCATCGTGACCACCGACGGACTGGTAGTCACCAACGCCCACTCTCTTATCTCTCTCCCTTATCTCTCTCCCTTATCTCTCCCTTATCTCTCTCTTATCTCAGGCAGGCGTTGACGGGGAAGGAGATGGCCGTGTCCAGTGGCTCCGGCTTCATCGTGACCGCCGACGGACTGGTAGTCACCAACGCCCACTCCCTTATCTCTCTCTCCCTTATCTCTCCCTTATCTCTTATCCCAGGCAGGCGTTGACGGGGAAGGAGGTGGCCGTGTCCAGTGGCTCCGGCTTCATCGTGACCGCCGACGGACTGGTAGTCACCAACGCCCACTCCCTTATCTCTCTCCCTTATCTCTCTCTTATCTCTCTCCCTTATCTCTTATCTCAGGCAGGCGTTGACGGGGAAGGAGGTGGCCGTGTCCAGTGGCTCCGGCTTCATCGTGACCGCCGACGGACTGGTAGTCACCAACGCCCACTCTCTTATCTCTCTCTTATCTCTCTCTTATCTCTCTCTTATCTCTCCCTTGTCTCTCTCTTATCTCTCTCTCTTATCTCTCTCTCTTATCTCTCTCTTGTCTCTCTCTTGTCTCTCTCTTGTCTCTCTCTTGTCTCTCTCTTATCTCTCTCTGTTATCTCTCTTATCTCTCTCATCTCTCTCCCTTATCTCTCTCTTATCTCTCCCTTATCTCTCCCTTATCTGTTATCCCAGGCAGGCGTTGACGGGGAAGGAGATGGCCGTGTCCAGTGGCTCCGGCTTCATCGTGACCGCCGACGGACTGGTAGTCACCAACGCCCACTCTCTTATCTCTCTCTTATCTCTCTCTTATCTCTCTCCCTTATCTCTTATCCCAGGCAGGCGTTGACGGGGAAGGAGATGGCCGTGTCCAGTGGCTCCGGCTTCATCGTGACCGCCGACGGACTGGTAGTCACCAACGCCCACTCCCTTATCTCTCTCCCTTATCTCTCTCTTATCTCTCTCCCTTATCTCTTATCCCAGGCAGGCGTTGACGGGGAAGGAGGTGGCCGTGTCCAGTGGCTCCGGCTTCATCGTGACCGCCGACGGACTGGTAGTCACCAACGCCCACTCCCTTATCTCTCTCCCTTATCTCTCTCTTATCTCTCTCTCTTATCTCTCCCTTATCTCTTATCTCAGGCAGGCGTTGACGGGGAAGGAGGTGGCCGTGTCCAGTGGCTCCGGCTTCATCGTGACCGCCGACGGACTGGTAGTCACCAACGCCCACTCTCTTATCTCTCTCTTATCTCTCTCCCTTATCTCTCTCTTATCTCTCTCTTATCTCTCTCCCTTATCTCTCTCTTATCTCTCTCTCTCTTATCTCTCTCTTATCTCTCTCTTATCTCTCTCTTATCTCTCTCCCTTATCTCTCTCTTATCTCTCTCTCTCTTATCTCTCTCTTATCTCTCTCTTATCTCTCTCTCTCTTATCTCTCCCTTATCTCTCTCCCTTATCTCTTATCCCAGGCAGGCGTTGACGGGGAAGGAGGTGGCCGTGTCCAGTGGCTCCGGCTTCATCGTGACCGCCGACGGACTGGTAGTCACCAACGCCCACTCTCTTATCTCTCTCTTATCTCTCTCTTATCTCTCTCTCTTGTCTCTCTCTTATCTCTCTCTTATCTCTCTCCCTTATCTCTTATCCCAGGCAGGCGTTGACGGGGAAGGAGGTGGCCGTGTCCAGTGGCTCCGGCTTCATCGTGACCGCCGACGGACTGGTAGTCACCAACGCCCACTCTCTTATCTCTCTCCCTTATCTGTTATCCCAGGCAGGCGTTGACGGGGAAGGAGGTGGCCGTGTCCAGTGGCTCCGGCTTCATCGTGACCACCGACGGACTGGTAGTCACCAACGCCCACTCTCTTATCTCTCTCCCTTATCTCTCTCTTATCTCTCTCTTATCTCTCTCTTATCTCTCCCTTGTCTCTCTCTTATCTCTCTCTCTCTTATCTCTCTCTCTTATCTCTCTCTTGTCTCTCTCTTGTCTCTCTCTTGTCTCTCTCTTGTCTCTCTCTTGTCTCTCTCTTGTCTCTCTCTTATCTTTCTCTTATCTCTCCCTTATCTCTCTCTTATCTCTCTCTTGTCTCTGTCTTGTCTCTCTCTTATCTCTCTCCCTTATCTCTCCCTTATCTCTCCCTTATCTCTCTCCCTTATCTCTCCCTTATCTGTTATCCCAGGCAGGCGTTGACGGGGAAGGAGGTGGCCGTGTCCAGTGGCTCCGGCTTCATCGTGACCGCCGACGGACTGGTAGTCACCAACGCCCACTCTCTTATCTCTCTCCCTTATCTCTCTCTTATCTCTCTCCCTTATCTGTTATCCCAGGCAGGCGTTGACGGGGAAGGAGGTGGCCGTGTCCAGTGGCTCCGGCTTCATCGTGACCGCCGACGGACTGGTAGTCACCAACGCCCACTCTCTTATCTCTCTCCCTTATCTCTCTCTTATCTCTCTCCCTTATCTCTCTCCCTTATCTCTCTCTTATCTCTCTGTCTCTTATCTCTCTCCCTTATCTGTTATCCCAGGCAGGCGTTGACGGGGAAGGAGGTGGCCGTGTCCAGTGGCTCCGGCTTCATCGTGACCGCCGACGGACTGGTAGTCACCAACGCCCACTCTCTTATCTCTCTCCCTTATCTCTCTCCCTTATCTCTCTCCCTTATCTCTTATCCCAGGCAGGCGTTGACGGGGAAGGAGGTGGCCGTGTCCAGTGGCTCCGGCTTCATCGTGACCACCGAAGGTCTGGTAGTCACCAACGCCCACTCCCTTATCTCTCTCCCTTATCTCTCCCTTATCTCTCTCTCTTATCTCTCTCTCTTATCTGTTATCCCATGCAGGCGTTGACGGGGAAGGAGGTGGCCGTGTCCAGTGGCTCCGGCTTCATCGTGACCGCCGACGGACTGGTAGTCACCAACGCCCACTCTCTTATCTCTCTCTTATCTCTCTCCCTTATCTCTCCCTTATCTCTCTCTTATCTCTCTCTTATCTCTCTCCCTTATCTCTCTCTTGTCTCTCTCTTATCTCTCTCTTATCTCTCTCCCTTATCTCTTATCCCAGGCAGGCGTTGACGGGGAAGGAGGTGGCCGTGTCCAGTGGCTCCGGCTTCATCGTGACCGCCGACGGACTGGTAGTCACCAACGCCCACTCTCTTATCTCTCCCTTATCTGTTATCCCAGGCAGGCGTTGACGGGGAAGGAGGTGGCCGTGTCCAGTGGCTCCGGCTTCATCGTGACCGCCGACGGACTGGTAGTCACCAACGCCCACTCTCTTATCTCTCTCCCTTATCTCTCTCTTATCTCTCTCCCTTATCTCTCCCTTATCTCTCTCCCTTATCTCTCCCTTATCTGTTATCTCAGGCAGGCGTTGACGGGGAAGGAGGTGGCCGTGTCCAGTGGCTCCGGCTTCATCGTGACCGCCGACGGACTGGTAGTCACCAACGCCCACGTTGTGTCAGCCGCCCGTCGCTCGTTGATCCGCGTGCGTCTGCATGGCGGCGAGGAGCTGCGTGCGGACGTGCTGGCGATGGACGAGCACACGGACGTGGCCCTGCTGAGGGTTCATGCCGGGGTGAGCGGGCGGTGGTGGTGGGTGGGGTGGAGGGGTAGGGGGAGAGGGGGTTGGTGGCGGTGGGTCGAGCGTAGACTCACCGGGTGGGTCAGCCAGTCAGTCAGTCAGTCACTCAGTCAGTCATCCAATCACTGACTCAGTCAGCCACTCACTCGGCCACTCAGCCACTCAGCCACTCATCCACTCATTCACTCACTCACTCAGTCAGTCATCCAATCACTGACTCAGTCAGCCACTCACTCGGCCACTCGGCCACTCAGCCACTCATCCACTCATTCACTCACTCACTCAGTCAGTCATCCAATCACTGACTCAGTCAGCCACTCACTCGCCCACTCAGCCACTCAGCCACTCATCCACTCATTCACTCACTCACTCAGTCAGTCATCCAATCACTGACTCAGTCAGCCACTCACTCGGCCACTCAGCCACTCAGCCACTCATCCACTCATTCACTCACTCACTCAGTCAGTCATCCAATCACTGACTCAGTCAGCCACTCACTCGGCCACTCGGCCACTCAGCCACTCATCCACTCATCCACTCACTCACTCAGTCAGTCATGCACTCACTGACTCAGTCAGCCACTCACTCGGCCACTCGGCCACTCAGCCACTCATCCACTCATTCACTCACTCACTCAGTCAGTCATCCAATCACTGACTCAGTCAGCCACTCACTCGGCCACTCAGCCACTCAGCCACTCATCCACTCATTCACTCACTCACTCAGTCAGTCATCCAATCACTGACTCAGTCAGCCACTCACTCGGCCACTCAGCCACTCAGCCACTCATCCACTCATTCACTCACTCACTCAGTCAGTCATCCAATCACTGACTCAGTCAGCCACTCACTCGGCCACTCGGCCACTCAGCCACTCATCCACTCATTCACTCACTCACTCAGTCAGTCATCCAATCACTGACTCAGTCAGCCACTCACTCGGCCACTCAGCCACTCAGCCACTCATCCACTCATTCACTCACTCACTCAGTCAGTCATCCAATCACTGACTCAGTCAGCCACTCACTCGGCCACTCAGCCACTCAGCCACTCATCCACTCATTCACTCACTCACTCAGTCAGTCATCCAATTACTGACTCAGTCAGCCACTCACTCGCCCACTCAGCCACTCAGCCACTCATCCACTCATTCACTCACTCACTCAGTCAGTCATCCAATCACTGACTCAGTCAGCCACTCACTCGGCCACTCAGCCACTCAGCCACTCATCCACTCATTCACTCACTCACTCAGTCAGTCATCCAATCACTGACTCAGTCAGCCACTCACTCGGCCACTCAGCCACTCAGCCACTCATTCACTCACTCACTCAGTCAGTCATCCAATCACTGACTCAGTCAGCCACTCACTCGCCCACTCAGCCACTCAGCCACTCATCCACTCATTCACTCACTCACTCAGTCAGTCATCCAATCACTGACTCAGTCAGCCACTCACTCGGCCACTCAGCCACTCAGCCACTCATCCACTCATTCACTCACTCACTCAGTCAGTCATCCAATCACTGACTCAGTCAGCCACTCACTCGCCCACTCAGCCACTCAGCCACTCATCCACTCATTCACTCACTCACTCAGCCACTCATCCACTCATTCACTGACTGACTCAGCCAGCTACTCACTCACCCACTCACTCACTCAACCAGTCATCCACTCACTGACTCAGCCAGCCACTCACTCAGCCAGCCACTCACTCAGCCAGCCACTCACTCACCCACTCATCCACTCACTCACTCAGCCAGCCACTCACTCAGCCACTCATCCACCCACTCACTCACTCAGCCACTCAGCCAGTCACTCACTCACTCAGCCACTCACTCATCCACTCACTCACCCACTCACTCACTCACTCATACACTCACTCACCCACTCACTCACTCACCCACTCACCCACTCACTCACTCAGCCACTCTCCCACTCACCCACTCACTCACCCACCCACTCACTCACTCACTCACCCACTCACCCACTCACTCACTCAGCCACTCTCCCACTCACCCACTCACTCACCCACCCACTCACTCACTCACTCACCCACCCACTCATCCACTCACTCACTCATCCACCCACTCACTCACCCACTCACTCACTCACTCACCCACTCACTCACCCACCCACCCTCTCACTCACTCACCCACTCACTCACCCACTCGCTCACCCACTCACTCACCCACTCACCCACTCACTCACCCACTCACCCACCCACCCTCTCACTCACTTACCCACTCACCCACTCACTCACCCACTCACTCACCCACTCACTCACCCACTCACTCACCCACTCACTCACTCACTCACCCACTCACTCACCCACTCACTCACGCACTCACTCACTCACTCACCCATCCACTCACTCACCCACCCATTCACCCACTCACTCACCCATCCATCCACTCACTCACCCACTCACTCAGACACTCACTCACTTACCCACCCACTCACTCACCCACTCACCCACTCACCCACCCACTCACTCACTCACCCACTCACTCACCCACTCACCCATCCACTCACTCACCCACTAACCCACTCACCAACTCATACACCCACTCACTCACCTCCCCCCCCTCTCCCTTCCCCCCCCCCCCCTCCCCCCCCCCGCACGACGTTCAGCGCGACCTCCCCATCCTGCCGCTGGGGCGCTCCCGAAACGTCCGCCCGGGCGAGTTTGTGGTGGCTCTGGGCAGCCCATTCTCACTGCAGAACACCATCACAGCGGGGATAGTGAGCTCCGTGCACCGTGGATCTCGTGAGCTGGGGCTCCACTCGGACATCGACTACATCCAGACAGACGCAGCCATCAACGTGAGACACAGAGACACAGAGAGAGAGACACAGAGACACAGAGACACACAGAGAGAGAGACACAGAGACACAGAGAGAGAGACACAGAGAGAGACACCATCACAGCGGGGATAGTGAGCTCCGTGCATCGTGGATCTCACGAGCTGGGGCTCCACTCGGACATCGACTACATCCAGACAGACGCAGCCATCAACGTGAGACACAGACACAGAGACACAGAGACACAGAGACAGAGAGAGAGAGAGACACAGAGACACAGAGAGACACAGAGAGACACAGAGAGACACAGAGACACAGAGAGAGACACAGAGACACAGAGAGAGACACCATCACAGCGGGGATAGTGAGCTCCGTGCACCGTGGATCTCGTGAGCTGGGGCTCCACTCGGACATCGACTACATCCAGACAGACGCAGCCATCAACGTGAGACACAGAGACACAGAGAGAGAGACACAGAGACACAGAGAGAGACACAGAGACACAGAGAGAGACACCATCACAGCGGGGATAGTGAGCTCCGTGCACCGTGGATCTCGTGAGCTGGGGCTCCACTCGGACATCGACTACATCCAGACAGACGCAGCCATCAACGTGAGACACAGAGACACAGAGAGAGAGACACAGAGACACAGAGAGAGACACAGAGACACAGAGAGAGACACCATCACAGCGGGGATAGTGAGCTCCGTGCACCGTGGATCTCGTGAGCTGGGGCTCCACTCGGACATCGACTACATCCAGACAGACGCAGCCATCAACGTGAGACATAGACACAGAGAGAGAGACACAGAGAGAGACACAGAGAGAGAGACAGAGACACAGAGAGAGACAGAGAGAGACACAGACACAGAGAGAGACACAGAGACACAGAGAGAGACACCATCACAGCGGGGATAGTGAGCTCCGTGCACCGTGGATCTCGTGAGCTGGGGCTCCACTCGGACATCGACTACATCCAGACAGACGCAGCCATCAACGTGAGACATAGACACAGAGAGAGAGACACAGAGAGAGACACAGAGAGAGAGACAGAGACACAGAGAGAGACAGAGAGAGACACAGACACAGAGAGAGACACAGAGAGAGAGAGACACCATCACAGCGGGGATAGTGAGCTCCGTGCACCGTGGATCTCGTGAGCTGGGGCTCCACTCGGACATCGACTACATCCAGACAGACGCAGCCATCAACGTGAGACACAGAGACACAGAGAGAGAGACACAGAGACACAGAGAGAGACACAGAGACACAGAGAGAGACACCATCACAGCGGGGATAGTGAGCTCCGTGCACCGTGGATCTCGTGAGCTGGGGCTCCACTCGGACATCGACTACATCCAGACAGACGCAGCCATCAACGTGAGACATAGACACAGAGAGAGAGACACAGAGAGAGACACAGAGAGAGAGACAGAGACACAGAGAGAGACAGAGAGAGACACAGACACAGAGAGAGACACAGAGAGAGAGAGACACCATCACAGCGGGGATAGTGAGCTCCGTGCACCGTGGATCTCGTGAGCTGGGGCTCCACTCGGACATCGACTACATCCAGACAGACGCAGCCATCAACGTGAGACATAGACACAGAGAGAGAGACACAGAGAGAGACACAGAGAGAGAGACAGAGACACAGAGAGAGACAGAGAGAGACACAGACACAGAGAGAGACACAGAGACACAGAGAGAGACACCATCACAGCGGGGATAGTGAGCTCCGTGCACCGTGGATCTCGTGAGCTGGGGCTCCACTCGGACATCGACTACATCCAGACAGACGCAGCCATCAACGTGAGACATAGACACAGAGAGAGAGACACAGAGAGAGACACAGAGAGAGAGACAGAGACACAGAGAGAGACAGAGAGAGACACAGACACAGAGAGAGACACAGAGAGAGAGAGACACCATCACAGCGGGGATAGTGAGCTCCGTGCACCGTGGATCTCGTGAGCTGGGGCTCCACTCGGACATCGACTACATCCAGACAGACGCAGCCATCAACGTGAGACACAGAGACACAGAGAGAGAGACACAGAGACACAGAGAGAGACACAGAGACACAGAGAGAGACACCATCACAGCGGGGATAGTGAGCTCCGTGCACCGTGGATCTCGTGAGCTGGGGCTCCACTCGGACATCGACTACATCCAGACAGACGCAGCCATCAACGTGAGACATAGACACAGAGAGAGAGACACAGAGAGAGACACAGAGAGAGAGACAGAGACACAGAGAGAGACAGAGAGAGACACAGACACAGAGAGAGACACAGAGAGAGAGAGACACCATCACAGCGGGGATAGTGAGCTCCGTGCACCGTGGATCTCGTGAGCTGGGGCTCCACTCGGACATCGACTACATCCAGACAGACGCAGCCATCAACGTGAGACATAGACACAGAGAGAGAGACACAGAGAGAGACACAGAGAGAGAGACAGAGACACAGAGAGAGACAGAGAGAGACACAGACACAGAGAGAGACACAGAGAGAGAGAGACACCATCACAGCGGGGATAGTGAGCTCCGTGCACCGTGGATCTCGTGAGCTGGGGCTCCACTCGGACATCGACTACATCCAGACAGACGCAGCCATCAACGTGAGACACAGAGACACAGAGAGAGACACAGAGACACAGAGAGACAGAGAGACACAGAGAGAGAGAGACACCATCACAGCGGGGATAGTGAGCTCCGTGCACCGTGGATCTCGTGAGCTGGGGCTCCACTCGGACATCGACTACATCCAGACAGACGCAGCCATCAACGTGAGACAGAGACACAGAGACACAGAGACACAGAGAGAGACACAGACAGAGACACACAGAGACACAGAGAGAGACACAGAGACACAGAGAGAGACACAGAGACACAGAGACACAGAGAGAGACACAGGGAGACAGAGAGAGACACCATCACAGCGGGGATAGTGAGCTCCGTGCACCGTGGATCTCGTGAGCTGGGGCTCCACTCGGACATCGACTACATCCAGACAGACGCAGCCATCAACGTGAGACAGAGACACAGAGACACAGAGACACAGAGAGAGACACAGAGACACAGAGAGAGACAGAGAGACACAGAGACACAGAGAGAGACACAGGGAGACAGAGAGAGACACCATCACAGCGGGGATAGTGAGCTCCGTGCACCGTGGATCTCGTGAGCTGGGGCTCCACTCGGACATCGACTACATCCAGACAGACGCAGCCATCAACGTGAGACAGAGACACATAGACACAGAGAGACACAGAGACACAGGGAGACAGAGAGAGACACCATCACAGCGGGGATAGTGAGCTCCGTGCACCGTGGATCTCACGAGCTGGGGCTCCACTCGGACATCGACTACATCCAGACAGACGCAGCCATCAACGTGAGACACAGACACAGAGACACAGAGAGAGACACAGAGACACAGAGAGAGACACAGAGAGAGACACAGAGACACAGAGAGAGAGACACAGAGAGACAGAGAGAGACACAGAGACACAGAGAGAGACACAGGGAGACAGAGAGAGACACCATCACAGCGGGGATAGTGAGCTCCGTGCACCGTGGATCTCACGAGCTGGGGCTCCACTCGGACATCGACTACATCCAGACAGACGCAGCCATCAACGTGAGACACAGAGACACAGAGAGAGACACAGAGACACAGAGACACAGAGAGAGACACAGAGAGAGAGACACAGACACACAGAGAGAGACACAGAGACACACAGAGACACAGAGAGACAGAGACACAGAGAGAGACACCATCACAGCGGGGATAGTGAGCTCCGTGCACCGTGGATCTCGTGAGCTGGGGCTCCACTCGGACATCGACTACATCCAGACAGACGCAGCCATCAACGTGAGACAGAGACACAGAGACACAGAGACACAGAGACACAGAGAGACACAGAGAGAGACACAGAGAGAGAGACACAGAGAGACACAGAGACAAGAGAGAGACACCATCACAGCGGGGATAGTGAGCTCCGTGCACCGTGGATCTCGTGAGCTGGGGCTCCACTCGGACATCGACTACATCCAGACAGACGCAGCCATCAACGTGAGACACAGAGACACACAGAGAGACACAGAGAGACACAGAGGCACAGACACACAGAGAGACAGAGAGACACAGAGAGAGACACAGAGACACAGAGACATAGAGACACAAAGAGAGACACAGAGACAGAGAGACAGACACAGAGACACAGAGAGACAGAGAGACACAGAGAGACACAGAGAGAGACACAGAGACACACGGAGAGAGACACAGAGACACAGAGAGAGACACAGGGAGACAGAGAGAGACACCATCACAGCGGGGATAGTGAGCTCCGTGCACCGTGGATCTCGTGAGCTGGGGCTCCACTCGGACATCGACTACATCCAGACAGACGCAGCCATCAACGTGAGACAGAGACACAGAGAGAGACACAGAGACACAGAGACACAGAGACACAGAGACACAGAGAGACACAGACACACAGAGACAGAGACACAGAGACAGAGAGACACACAGAGACAGAGAGAGACACAGAGACAGAGACAGAGAGAGAGAGAGACAGAGACACAGAGACAGAGAGACACAGAGACACAGAGACACAGAGACAGAGAGAGAGACACAGAGACAGAGAGACACAGAGAGAGACACAGAGACAGAAACACACAGACACAGACAGAGAGACAGAGAGACAGAGAGAGACACAGAAACACACAGACACAGAGAGAGAGACAGAGAGACAGAGAGAGACACAGAGACACAGAGAGAGACACAGAGACACAGAGACACACAGAGAGAGACACCATCACAGCGGGGATAGTGAGCTCCGTGCACCGTGGATCTCGTGAGCTGGGGCTCCACTCGGACATCGACTACATCCAGACAGACGCAGCCATCAACGTGAGACAGAGACACAGAGACACAGAGAGACACAGAGAGACACAGAGAGAGACACAGAGAGACACAGAGAGACACAGAGACACAGAGAGAGAGACACAGAGACACAGAGAGAGACACAGAGAGACACAGAGACACAGAGACACAGAGACACAGAGAGAGACATAGACACAGAGACACAGAGAGAGAGACACAGAGACACAGAGAGAGACACAGAGACACAGAGAGAGAGACACAGAGACACAGAGAGAGACACAGAGACACAGAGAGAGACACAGAGACACAGAGAGAGACACAGAGAGACACAGAGAGACACAGAGAGACACAGAGACACAGAGAGAGACACAGAGACACAGAGAGAGACACCATCACAGCGGGGATAGTGAGCTCCGTGCACCGTGGATCTCACGAGCTGGGGCTCCACTCGGACATCGACTACATCCAGACAGACGCAGCCATCAACGTGAGACACAGAGACACAGAGAGACACAGAGACACAGAGAGAGACACAGAGAGACACAGACACACAGAGACACAGAGAGACGCAGAGACACAGAGACACAGAGAGAGACACAGAGAGAAACACAGAGACACAGAGAGACGCAGAGACACAGAGAGAGAGACAGAGAGACAGAGAGAGACACAGAAACACACAGACACAGAGAAAGAGACAGAGAGACAGAGAGAGACACAGAGACACAGAGAGAGACAGAGAGACACAGAGAGACACAGAGAGACACAGAGAGACACAGAGAGAGACACAGAGACACAGAGAGAGACACAGAGACACAGAGAGAGACACCATCACAGCGGGGATAGTGAGCTCCGTGCACCGTGGATCTCGTGAGCTGGGGCTCCACTCGGACATCGACTACATCCAGACAGACGCAGCCATCAACGTGAGACAGAGACACAGAGACACAGAGACACAGAGACAGAGAGAGAGACACAGAGACACACAGAGAGAGACACCATCACAGCAGGGATAGTGAGCTCCGTGCACCGTGGATCTCGTGAGCTGGGGCTCCACTCGGACATCGACTACATCCAGACAGACGCAGCCATCAACGTGAGACACAGAGACACAGAGACAGACACAGAGACACAGAGAGAGACACAGAGAGAGACACAGAGACACAGAGACACAGAGACACAGAGAGAGACACCATCACAGCGGGGATAGTGAGCTCCGTGCACCGTGGATCTCGTGAGCTGGGGCTCCACTCGGACATCGACTACATCCAGACAGACGCAGCCATCAACGTGAGACAGAGACACAGAGACACAGAGACACAGAGACAGAGAGAGAGACACAGAGACACACAGAGAGAGACACCATCACAGCAGGGATAGTGAGCTCCGTGCACCGTGGATCTCGTGAGCTGGGGCTCCACTCGGACATCGACTACATCCAGACAGACGCAGCCATCAACGTGAGACACAGAGACACAGAGAGAGACACAGAGACACAGAGAGAGACACAGAGACACAGAGAGAGACACAGGGAGACAGAGAGAGACACCATCACAGCGGGGATAGTGAGCTCCGTGCACCGTGGATCTCGTGAGCTGGGGCTCCACTCGGACATCGACTACATCCAGACAGACGCAGCCATCAACGTGAGACAGAGACACAGAGAGAGAGACAGAGAGAGAGAGAGACAGAGACACAGAGAGACACAGAGACACAGAGAGAGACACAGAGACAGAGAGAGACAGAGAGATACAGAGACACACAGACACAGAGACACAGACACAGAGAGACAGCGGGGAGACAGAGGAGTGAGTGAGTGAGTGGGTTAGTGGGTGAGTGAGCTGGTGAGTGAGTTGGTGAGTGAGTGGTGAGTAAGTTGGTGAGTGAGTGAGTGGGTGAGTGAGTGGGTGAGTGAGAGAGTGGGTGTGTGAGTGAGTGAGTGGGTGGGTGAGTGAGTGGGTGAGTGATTGAGTGAGTGGGTGAGTGAGTGGGTGAGTGAGTGAGCGAGCTGGTGAGTGAGTGGGTGAGTGAGTGGGTTAGTGGGTCTGTTAGTGGGTTAGTGAGTGGGTGAGTGTATGAGTGAGTGGGTGGGTGGGTGAGTGAGTGAGTGGGTGAGTGAGTGGGTGAGTGAGTGAGTGGGTGAGTGAGTGGGTGAGTGAGTGAGTAAGTGGGTGAGTGAGAGAGTGGGTGGGTGAGTGAGTGGGTGAGTGAGTGAGCGAGCTGGTGAGCGAGTTGGTGAGTGAGTGGTGAGTGAGCTGGTGAGTGAGTGGGAGGGTGAGTGGGTGAGTGAGTGGGTGAGTGAGTGAGCGAGCTGGTGAGTGAGTGGTGAGTGAGTGGGTGAGTGACTGAGTCGGTGAGTGAGTGGTGAGTGAGTGGTGAGTGAGTGGTGAGTGAGTGGTGAGTGAGTGGTGAGTGAGTGGGTGAGTGACTGAGTCGGTGAGTGAGTGGTGAGTGAGTGGTGAGTGAGTGGTGAGTGAGTGAGTGGTGAGTGAGTGGTGAGTGAGTGGTGAGTGAGTGGGTGAGTGACTGAGTCGGTGAGTGAGTGGTGAGTGAGTGGTGAGTGAGTGGTGAGTGAGTGGGTGAGTGAGTGGTGAGTGAGTGGTGAGTGAGTGGTGAGTGAGTGGGTGAGTGAGTGGTGAGTGAGTGGTGAGTGAGTGGTGAGTGAGTGGTGAGTGAGTGGGTGAGTGACTGAGTCGGTGAGTGAGTGGTGAGTGAGTGAGTGGGTGAGTGAGTGAGTGGTGAGTGAGTGGTGAGTGAGTGAGTGGTGAGTGAGTGGTGAGTGAGTGGGTGAGTGAGTGGTGAGTGAGTGGTGAGTGAGTGGGTGAGTGAGTGGTGAGTGAGTGGTGAGTGAGTGGTGAGTGAGTGGTGAGTGAGTGGGTGAGTGACTGAGTCGGTGAGTGAGTGGTGAGTGAGTGAGTGAGTGGTGAGTGAGTGGTGAGTGAGTGGTGAGTGAGTGGGTGAGTGAGTGGTGAGTGAGTGGTGAGTGAGTGGGTGAGTGAGTGGTGAGTGAGTGGTGAGTGAGTGAGTGGTGAGTGAGTGGTGAGTGAGTGGTGAGTGAGTGGTGAGTGAGTGGTGAGTGAGTGGGTGAGTGACTGAGTCGGTGAGTGAGTGGTGAGTGAGTGAGTGGGTGAGTGAGTGGTGAGTGAGTGGTGAGTGAGTGGGTGAGTAAGTGGGTGAGTGAGTGGTGAGTGAGTGGTGAGTGAGTGGGTGAGTGAGTGGTGAGTGAGTGGTGAGTGAGTGGTGAGTGAGTGGGTGAGTGACTGAGTCGGTGAGTGAGTGGTGAGTGAGTGAGTGGGTGAGTGAGTGAGTGGTGAGTGAGTGGTGAGTGAGTGGTGAGTGAGTGGTGAGTGAGTGGGTGAGTGACTGAGTCGGTGAGTGAGTGGTGAGTGAGTGAGTGGGTGAGTGAGTGAGTGGTGAGTGAGTGGTGAGTGAGTGAGTGGTGAGTGAGTGGGTGAGTGAGTGGTGAGTGAGTGGTGAGTGAGTGGTGAGTGAGTGGGTGAGTGAGTGGTGAGTGAGTGGTGAGTGAGTGGTGAGTGAGTGGGTGACTGAGTCGGTGAGTGAGTGGTGAGTGAGTGAGTGAGTGGTGAGTGAGTGGTGAGTGAGTGGTGAGTGAGTGGTGAGTGAGTGGGTGAGTGAGTGGTGAGTGAGTGGTTAGTGAGTGGTGAGTGAGTGGGTGAGTGAGTGGTGAGTGAGTGGTGAGTGAGTGGTGAGTGAGTGGTGAGTGAGTGGTGAGTGAGTGGGTGAGTGAGTGAGTGAGTGGTGAGTGAGTGAGTGAGTGGGTGAGTGAGTGAGTGGTGAGTGAGTGGTGAGTGAGTGGTGAGTGAGTGGTGAGTGAGTGGGTGAGTGAGTGGTGAGTGAGTGGTGAGTGAGTGGTGAGTGAGTGGTGAGTGAGTGGTGAGTGACTGAGTCGGTGAGTGAGTGGTGAGTGAGTGAGTGAGTGGGTGAGTGAGTGAGTGGTGAGTGAGTGGTGAGTGAGTGGTGAGTGAGTGGGTGAGTGACTGAGTCGGTGAGTGAGTGGTGAGTGAGTGAGTGAGTGGGTGAGTGAGTGAGTGGTGAGTGAGTGGTGAGTGAGTGGTGAGTGAGTGGTGAGTGAGTGGTGAGTGAGTGGTGAGTGAGTGGGTGAGTGACTGAGTCGGTGAGTGAGTGGTGAGTGAGTGAGTGAGTGGGTGAGTGAGTGAGTGGTGAGTGAGTGGTGAGTGAGTGGTGAGTGAGTGGTGAGTGAGTGGGTGAGTGAGTGGTGAGTGAGTGGTGAGTGAGTGGTGAGTGACTGAGTCGGTGAGTGAGTGGTGAGTGAGTGAGTGAGTGGGTGAGTGAGTGAGTGGTGAGTGAGTGGTGAGTGAGTGGTGAGTGAGTGGTGAGTGAGTGGGTGAGTGACTGAGTCGGTGAGTGAGTGGTGAGTGAGTGAGTGAGTGGGTGAGTGAGTGAGTGGTGAGTGAGTGGTGAGTGAGTGGTGAGTGAGTGGTGAGTGAGTGGGTGAGTGAGTGGTGAGTGAGTGGTGAGTGAGTGGTGAGTGAGTGGGTGAGTGACTGAGTCGGTGAGTGAGTGGTGAGTGAGTGGGTGAGTGGTGAGTGAGTGGTGAGTGAGTGGTGAGTGAGTGGTGAGTGAGTGGGTGAGTGAGTGGTGAGTGAGTGGTGAGTGAGTGGTGAGTGAGTGGGTGAGTGACTGAGTCGGTGAGTGAGTGGTGAGTGAGTGAGTGAGTGGGTGAGTGAGTGAGTGGTGAGTGAGTGGTGAGTGAGTGGTGAGTGAGTGGGTGAGTGACTGAGTCGGTGAGTGAGTGGTGAGTGAGTGAGTGGGTGAGTGAGTGAGTGGTGAGTGAGTGGTGAGTGAGTGGTGAGTGGTGAGTGAGTGGTGAGTGAGTGGTGAGTGAGTGGTGAGTGGTGAGTGAGTGGTGAGTGAGTGGTGAGTGAGTGGTGAGTGAGTGGGTGAGTGACTGAGTCGGTGAGTGAGTGGTGAGTGAGTGAGTGAGTGGTGAGTGAGTGGTGAGTGAGTGGTGAGTGAGTGGTGAGTGAGTGGTGAGTGGTGAGTGAGTGGTGAGTGAGTGGTGAGTGAGTGGTGAGTGAGTGGTGAGTGGTGAGTGAGTGGTGAGTGAGTGGTGAGTGAGTGGTGAGTGAGTGGTGAGTGAGTGGTGAGTGAGTGGTGAGTGGTGAGTGAGTGGTGAGTGAGTGGGTGAGTGAGTGGTGAGTGAGTGGTGAGTGAGTGGTGAGTGAGTGGGTGAGTGGGGGAGTGAGTGAGTGGGTGAGTGAGTGAGTGAGTGGTGAGTGAGTGGTGAGTGAGTGGTGAGTGAGTGGTGAGTGGTGAGTGAGTGGTGAGTGAGTGGTGAGTGGTGAGTGAGTGGTGAGTGAGTGGTGAGTGAGTGAGTGAGTGGTGAGTGAGTGGTGAGTGAGTGGTGAGTGAGTGAGTGAGTGGTGAGTGAGTGGTGAGTGAGTGGGTGAGTGAGTGGTGAGTGAGTGGTGAGTGAGTGGTGAGTGAGTGGTGAGTGAGTGGGTGAGTGAGTGGGTGAGTGAGTGGTGAGTGAGTGGTGAGTGAGTGGTGAGTGGTGAGTGAGTGGTGAGTGAGTGGGTGAGTGAGTGGTGAGTGAGTGGTGAGTGAGTGGTGAGTGAGTGGTGAGTGGTGAGTGAGTGGTGAGTGAGTGAGTGAGTGGTGAGTGAGTGGTGAGTGAGTGGTGAGTGAGTGGTGAGTGGTGAGTGAGTGGTGAGTGGTGAGTGAGTGGTGAGTGAGTGGTGAGTGAGTGGTGAGTGAGTGAGTGAGTGGTGAGTGAGTGGTGAGTGAGTGGTGAGTGAGTGAGTGAGTGGTGAGTGAGTGGTGAGTGAGTGGTGAGTGAGTGGTGAGTGAGTGAGTGGTGAGTGAGTGGTGAGTGAGTGAGTGGTGAGTGAGTGGTGAGTATTTGAGTGAGTGAGTGGGTGAGTATTTGAGTGAGTGAGTGTATGAGTGAGTGAGTGAGTGGTGAGTGAGTGGTGAGTGAGTGAGTGGTGAGTGAGTGGTGAGTGAGTGGTGAGTGAGTGGGTGAGTGAGTGAGTGAGTGGTGAGTGAGTGGTGAGTGAGTGGTGAGTGAGTGGTGAGTGAGTGAGTGGTGAGTGAGTGGTGAGTGAGTGAGTGGTGAGTGAGTGGTGAGTATTTGAGTGAGTGAGTGGGTGAGTATTTGAGTGAGTGAGTGTATGAGTGAGTGAGTGAGTGGTGAGTGAGTGGTGAGTGAGTGAGTGGTGAGTGAGTGGTGAGTGAGTGGTGAGTGAGTGGGTGAGTGAGTGGTGAGTGAGTGGTGAGTGAGTGGTGAGTGAGTGGTGAGTGGTGAGTGAGTGGTGAGTGAGTGGTGAGTGAGTGGTGAGTGAGTGGTGAGTGAGTGAGTGAGTGGTGAGTGAGTGGTGAGTGAGTGGTGAGTGAGTGGTGAGTGGTGAGTGAGTGGTGAGTGAGTGGTGAGTGGTGAGTGAGTGGTGAGTGAGTGGTGAGTGAGTGAATGAGTGGTGAGTGAGTGGTGAGTGAGTGGTGAGTGAGTGAGTGAGTGGTGAGTGAGTGGTGAGTGAGTGGTGAGTGAGTGAGTGAGTGGTGAGTGAGTGAGTGGTGAGTGAGTGGTGAGTGAGTGAGTGGTGAGTGAGTGGTGAGTATTTGAGTGAGTGAGTGGGTGAGTATTTGAGTGAGTGAGTGTATGAGTGAGTGAGTGAGTGGTGAGTGAGTGGTGAGTGAGTGAGTGGTGAGTGAGTGGTGAGTGAGTGGGTGAGTGAGTGGTGAGTGAGTGGTGAGTGAGTGGTGAGTGAGTGGTGAGTGAGTGGTGAGTGAGTGGTGAGTGAGTGAGTGGTGAGTATTTGAGTGAGTGAGTGGGTGAGTATTTGAGTGAGTGAGTGTATGAGTGAGTGAGTGAGTGGTGAGTGAGTGGTGAGTGAGTGAGTGGTGAGTGAGTGGTGAGTGAGTGGTGAGTGAGTGGGTGAGTGAGTGAGTGAGTGGTGAGTGAGTGGTGAGTGAGTGGTGAGTGAGTGAGTGGTGAGTGAGTGGTGAGTGAGTGAGTGGTGAGTGAGTGGTGAGTATTTGAGTGAGTGAGTGGGTGAGTATTTGAGTGAGTGAGTGTATGAGTGAGTGAGTGAGTGGTGAGTGAGTGGTGAGTGAGTGAGTGGTGAGTGAGTGGTGAGTGAGTGGTGAGTGAGTGGTGAGTGAGTGGTGAGTGAGTGGTGAGTGAGTGAGTGAGTGGTGAGTGAGTGGTGAGTGAGTGGTGAGTGAGTGGTGAGTGAGTGGTGAGTGAGTGAGTGAGTGGTGAGTGAGTGGTGAGTGAGTGGTGAGTGGTGAGTGAGTGGTGAGTGAGTGGTGAGTGGTGAGTGAGTGGTGAGTGAGTGGTGAGTGAGTGAATGAGTGGTGAGTGAGTGGTGAGTGAGTGGTGAGTGAGTGAGTGAGTGGTGAGTGAGTGGTGAGTGAGTGGTGAGTGAGTGAGTGAGTGGTGAGTGAGTGAGTGGTGAGTGAGTGGTGAGTGAGTGAGTGGTGAGTGAGTGGTGAGTATTTGAGTGAGTGAGTGGGTGAGTATTTGAGTGAGTGAGTGTATGAGTGAGTGAGTGAGTGGTGAGTGAGTGGTGAGTGAGTGAGTGGTGAGTGAGTGGTGAGTGAGTGGTGAGTGAGTGGGTGAGTGAGTGAGTGAGTGGTGAGTGAGTGGTGAGTGAGTGGTGAGTGAGTGGTGAGTGAGTGAGTGGTGAGTGAGTGGTGAGTATTTGAGTGAGTGAGTGGGTGAGTATTTGAGTGAGTGAGTGTATGAGTGAGTGAGTGAGTGGTGAGTGAGTGGTGAGTGAGTGAGTGGTGAGTGAGTGGTGAGTGAGTGGTGAGTGAGTGGGTGAGTGAGTGAGTGAGTGGTGAGTGAGTGGTGAGTGAGTGGTGAGTGAGTGGTGAGTGAGTGGTGAGTGAGTGAGTGGTGAGTGAGTGGTGAGTGAGTGAGTGGTGAGTGAGTGGTGAGTATTTGAGTGAGTGAGTGGGTGAGTATTTGAGTGAGTGAGTGTATGAGTGAGTGAGTGAGTGGTGAGTGAGTGAGTGGTGAGTGAGTGGTGAGTGAGTGAGTGAGTGGTGAGTGAGTGAGTGAGTGGTGAGTGAGTGGTGAGTGAGTGGTGAGTGAGTGGTGAGTGAGTGAGTGGTGAGTGAGTGGTGAGTGAGTGGTGAGTGAGTGAGTGGTGAGTGAGTGGTGAGTGAGTGGTGAGTGAGTGGTGAGTGAGTGAGTGGTGAGTGAGTGGTGAGTGAGTGGTGAGTGAGTGAGTGAGTGGTGAGTGAGTGGTGAGTGAGTGGTGAGTGAGTGGTGAGTGAGTTAGTGGTGAGTGAGTGGTGAGTGAGTGGTGAGTGAGTGAGTGGTGAGTGAGTGGTGAGTGAGTGGTGAGTGAGTGAGTGGTGAGTGAGTGGTGAGTGAGTGGTGAGTGAGTGGTGAGTATAACTAATACCTCCCCCCCCCGTGCTCTCTCCCCACAGTTCGGCAATTCCGGAGGGCCGCTGGTGAACTTGGTGAGTTGTTGTGGTGGTGGTGGTGATGGTGATGGTGGTGGTGATGGTGGTGGTGGTGGTGATGGTGGTGGTGGTGGTGATGGTGGTGATGGTGATGGTGGTGATGGTGGTGATGGTGGTGGTGGTGGTGGTGATGGTGGTGATGGTGATGGTGGTGATGGTGGT
This sequence comes from Petromyzon marinus, assembly GCF_010993605.1. Classification (NCBI taxonomy): domain Eukaryota; kingdom Metazoa; phylum Chordata; class Hyperoartia; order Petromyzontiformes; family Petromyzontidae; genus Petromyzon; species Petromyzon marinus. The sequence goes on from NW_022638229.1 coordinate 428,376, forward strand.
GGTGGTGGTGATGGTGGTGGTGGTGATGGTGGTGGTGGTGATGGTGGTGATGGTGGTGGTGATGGTGATGGTGGTGGTGATGGTGGTGGTGATGGTGGTGGTGGTGATGGTGGTGGTGGTGATGGTGGTGGTGGTGATGGTGGTGGTGATGGTGGTGGTGGTGATGGTGGTGGTGATGGTGGTGGTGGTGATGGTGGTGATGGTGGTGGTGATGGTGGTGATGGTGGTGATGGTGGTGGTGATGGTGGTGGTGGTGATGGTGGTGGTGGTGGTGGTGATGGTGGTGGTGGTGATGGTGGTGGTGGGGGTGGTGGTGGTGAGCATGGTGGTGGTGGTGGTGTTTGTGGTTGTTGTTGTTGTGGTGGTTGTGGTTGTTATAGTTGTTGTGGTGGTAGTGAGTGGTGGTGGTTGTTGTGGTGGTGGTTGTTGTGGTGGTGGTTGTTGTGGTGGTGGTGGTTGTGGTGGTGAGTGGTGTTTGTTGTTGTAGTGGTGAGCATGGTGGTGGTTGTGGTGGTGGTTGTTGTGGTTGTTGTATTTGTGGTGGTTGTTGTTGTGGTGGTGGTTGTTGTTGTTGTAGTTGTGGTGGTGTTTGTTGTGGTGGTTGTTGTGGTTGTTGTAGTTGTGGTGGTTGTTGTTGTAGTTGTGGTTGTTGTTGTGGTGGTGAGCATGGTGGTGGTTGTTGTAGTTGTGGTGGTTGTGGTTGTTGTTGTGGTGGTTGTAGTTGTGGTGGTTGTAGTTGTGGTGGTTGTTGTGGTGGTTGTTGTAGTTGTGGTGGTGGTTGTTGTTGTTGTATTTGTGGTGGTTGTGGTTGTTGTTGTGGTGGTTGTGGTGGTTGTGGTGGTTGTTGTAGTTGTGGTGGTTGTGGTGGTTGTGGTGGTTGTGGTTGTTGTGGTTATCAGGACGGCGAGGTGATTGGGGTGAACACAATGAAGGTGACCGCCGGGATCTCGTTCGCGATCCCGGCCGATAGAATCCATCAGTTCCTGATTGACTCGCACGACCAGATCAGTGAGCCACCACTCACCCACTCACTCACTCACCCACTCATACACTCACTCACTCATACACTTACTCATACACTCACTCATACACTCACTCATACACTCACTCATACACTCACTCATACACTCACTCACACACTCACTCACTCATACACTCACTCACTCACTCACACACTCACTCACACACTCATACACTCACTCACTCATACACTCACTCACTCACTAATACACCCACGAATACACTCACTCACTCATACACTCACTCATACACTCACTCATACACTCACTCACTCATACACACATACACTCACACACTCACTCACTCACTCATACACTCATACACTCACTCATACACTCACTCACTCACTCATACACTCACTCACTCACTCATACACTCATACACTCACTCACTCATACACTCACTCACACACTCACTCACTCACTCATACACTCACTCACTCATACACTCACTCATACACTCACTCACTCATACACTCACTCACTCACTCATACACTCACTCACTCACTCATACACTCACTCACTCATACACTCACTCACTCATACACTCACTCATACACTCACTCATACACTCACTCACTCACTCATACACTCACTCACTCATACACTCACTCACCCACTCACTCACCCACTCACTCACTCACTCACCCACTCACTCACTCACTCACCCACTCACTCACTCACCCACTCACTCATACACTCACTCACTCACACACTCATACACTCACTCACACACTCACTCACACACTCATACACTCACTCATACACTCACTCACTCATACACTCACTCACTCACTAATACACCCACGAATACACTCACTCACTCATACACTCACTCATACACTCACTCATACACTCACTCACTCATACACACATACACTCACACACTCACTCACTCACTCATACACTCATACACTCACTCATACACTCACTCATTCACTCATACACTCACTCACTCACTCATACACTCATACACTCACTCACTCATACACTCACTCACACACTCACTCACTCACTCATACACTCACTCACTCATACACTCACTCACTCATACACTCACTCACTCATACACTCACTCACTCACTCATACACTCACTCACTCACTCATACACTCACTCACTCATACACTCACTCACTCATACACTCATACACTCACTCATACACTCACTCATACACTCACTCACTCACTCATACACTCACTCACTCATACACTCACTCACCCACTCACTCACCCACTCACTCACTCACCCACTCACTCACTCACCCACTCACTCACTCACTCACCCACTCACCCACTCATTCACCCACTCACTCACTCACCCACTCACTCACTCACTCACCCACTCACCCACTCACTCACCCACTCACTCACCCACTCACCCACTCACTCACCCACTCACTCACCCACTCACCCACTCACTCACCCACTCACTCACCCACTCACTCACCCACTCACTCACTCACCCACTCATTCACTCACCCACTCACTCACTCAACCACTCATTCACTCACCCACTCACTCACCCACCCACTCACTCACCCACCCACCCACTCACTCACCCACTCACTCACTCACTCACCCACTCACCCACCCACTTACGCACTCACCCACTCACCCACTCACCCACCCACTTACTCACTCACCCACCCACTCACTCACTCACTCACCCACTCACACACTCACTCACCCACTCACACACTCACTCACCCACTCACTCACTCACTCACCCACTCACACACTCACTCACCCACTCACACACTCACTCACCCACTCACTCACTCATACACTCACTCACACACTCACATCCTCACTCACTCACCCACTTACTCACCCACTCACTCACTCACTCACATCCTCACTCACCCACTCACACACTCACTCACCCACTCACTCACACACTCACTCACTCATACACTCACTCACTCATACACTCACATCCTCACTCACCCACTCACACACTCACTCACCCACTCACTCACACACTCACTCACTCATACACTCACTCATACACTCACTCACTCACCCACCCACTCACCCACCCACCCACTCACTCACTCACTCACTCACTAACCCGCTCACTCACCCACTCACTCACTCACCCACTCACTCACTCACCCACTCACTCACCCACCTTGTGTTCACAGATTCTCTTAAAGCTCCTGTGTCGAAGAAGAAATACATTGGGATTACGATGCTGACACTCACCCCCAGGTGAGCACACTCACTCACTCACCCACCCACTCACCCACTCACTCACCCACCCACTCACCCACTCACTCACCCACTCACTCACCCACTCACTCACACACTCACTCACTCATACACTCACTCACTCACTCACCCACCCACTCACCCACTCACTCACCCACTCACTCACCCACTCATACACTCACTCATACACTCACTCACCCACTCACTCACTCATACACTCGGTCACCTACCCACTCATCTACCCACCCATTCACCTACCCACCCACCCACTCACCTACCCACTCACCTACCCACTCACCTTCCCACCCACCCACCCACTCACTCACTCACCCACTCACCCACCCACTCACCCACTCACTCACTCACCCACTCACTCACTCACCCACTCACTCACCCACTCATACACTCACTCATACACTCACTTACCCACTCACTCACTCACTCATACACTCGGTCACCTACCCACTCATCTACCCACCCATTCACCTACCCACCCACCCACTCACCTACCCACTCACCTACCCACTCACCTTCCCACCCACCCACTCACTCACTCACCCACTCACCCACCCACCCACTCACCCACTCACTCACTCACCCACTCACTCACACACTCACTCACTCACTCACCCACTCACTTACCCACCCACTCACTCACCCACCCACTCACCCACTCACCCACTCACTCACCCACTCACTCACCCACTCACTCACCCACCCACTCACTCACCCACCCACTCACTCACCCACCCACTCACTCACCTACCCACTAACCTACCCACTCACCCACTCACTCACCCACCCACTCACCCACTCACCCACTCACTCACTCACCCACCCACTCACCCACTCACTCACCCACTCACCCACTCACCCACCCACTCACCTGCTCACTCACTCACCCACTCACCCACCCACTCACCTACCCACTCACCTACCCACTCACCTACCCACTCACCCACTTACCTACCCACTCACTCACCCACTCACTCACTCACCCACCCACCCACTCACCTATCCACTCAACTACCCACCCACTCACCCACCCACTCACCCACCCACTCACCTACCCACTCACCTACCCACTCACTCAGCCACTCACCCACTCACTCACTCACCCACTCACTCACTCACCCACCCACCCACTCACTCATACACTCACTCACTCACTCACCCACCCACTCACTCACTCACCCACTCATTCACCCACCCACTCACCTACCCACTCACCCACTCACTCACCCACCCACTCACTCACCTACCCACTCACCCACTCACTCACTCACCCACCCACTCACTCACCCACTCACCCACTCACTCACCCACTCACTCACTCACCCACCCACTCACTCACCCACCCACTCACCCACCCACTCACCCACCCACTCACTCACCCACTCACCCACTCACTCACCCATCCACTCACTCACCCACTCACCCACTCACCCACCCACTCACTCACTCACCCACTCACCCACCCACTCACTCACCCACTCACTCACTCACTCACCTACTCACTCACCCACTCACCCACTCACCCACCCACTCACCCACTCACCCACTCACTCACCTACCCACTCACTCACTCACCCACTTACCCACCCACTCACTCACCCACTCAACCACTCAACCACTCACCCACTCACCCACCCACTCACCCACTCACTCACCCACCCACTCACTCACCCACCTACCCACTCACTCACCCACTCACTCACTCACCCACCCACCCACTCACTCACCCACTCACCCACTCACTCACTCACCCACCCACTCACTCACTCACCCACCCACTCACCCACTCACTCACCCACTCACCTACCCACTCACTCACTCACCCACCCACCCACTCACTCACTCACCCACCCACCCACTCACCCACTCACCCACTCACCCACCCACTCACCCACTCACTCACCTACCCACTCACTCACCTACCCACTCACCCACTCACTCACCCACCCACTCACTCACCTACCCACTCACCCACTCACTCACCCACCCACTCACTCACTCACTCACCCACTCACCTACCCACTCACCTACTCACTCACCCACTCACTCACTCACCCACTCACTCACCCACCCACTCACTCACTCACTCACCCACTCACCTACCCACTCACCCACTCACTCATCCACCCACTCACTCACCTACCCACTCACCCACTCACTCACCCACCCACTCACTCACCCACTCACCTACCCACTCACCTACTCACTCACCCACTCACTCACTCACCCACTCACTCACCCACCCACCCACTCACTCACTCACTCACCCACTCACCTACCCACTCACCCACTCACTCACCCACCCACTCACTCACTCACTCACCTACCCACTCACCTACTCACTCACCCACTCACTCACTCACTCACCCACCCACCCACTCACTCACTCACTCACCCACTCACCTACCCACTCACCCACTCACTCACCCACCCACTCACTCACTCACCTACCCACTCACCTACTCACTCACCCACTCACTCACTCACCCACTCACTCACTCACCCACCCACTCACTCACTCACTCACCCACTCACCTACCCACTCACCCACTCACTCACCCACCCACTCACTCACTCACCTACCCACTCACCTACTCACTCACCCACTCACTCACTCACCCACTCACTCACCCACCCACCCACCCACTCACTCACCCACTCACCCACTCACCCACCCACTCACCCACTCACCTACCCACTCACCCACTCACCTACCCACTCACCTACTCACTGCGTTGTAGTTGTGCGGATGTTGTGTTTTGGTGGTGGTTGTGTTGTGGTGATTGTGATGGTGTTTGTGGTGGTTTTGGTTGTGGTGGTTGTGGTGAGGGTTGTGGTGTTGGTGGTGGTTGTGGTGGTTGTGGTGATGTTTGTTGTGTTGGTGGTGGTTGTGATGGTGGTGGTTGTGATGGTGGTGGTTGTGATGGTGGTGGTTGTGGTGTTGGTGGTTGTGATGGTGGTGGTTGTGATGGTGGTGGTTGTGATGGTGGTGGTTGTTGTGGTGTTGGTGGTTCTGATGGTAGTGGTTGTGATGGTGTTGGTGGTTGTGATGGTGGTGGTTGTGATGGTGGTTGCTGTGGTGGTTGTGATGGTGGTTGTTGTGATGGTGGTTGTGGTAGTTGTGCTGGTTGTTGTGGTGGTGGTTGTTGTGATGGTGGTTGTTGTGATGGTGGTTGTGGTGGTTGTGATGATGGTGGTTGTGGTGATGGTGGTTGTGGTGGTTGTGATGATGGTTGTGGTGGTGGTTGTGGTGGTGGTTGTTGTGATGGTGGTTGTGGTGGTTGCGGTGGTGGTGTTGGTGGTGGTGGTTGTGATGGTGGTGGTTGTGATGGTGGTGGTTGTGATGGTGGTGGTTGTGGTGGTGGTTGTTGTGGTGTTGGTTGTTGTGATGGTGGTTGTTTTGATGGTGGTTGTGGTGGTGGTTGTTGTGGTGTTGGTGGTTGTGATGGTGGTGGTTGTGATGGTGGTGGTGGTTGTGATGGTGGTTGTGGTGGTGGTTGTTGTGGTGTTGGTGGTTGTGATGGTGGTGGTTATGGTGTTGGTGGTTGTGATGGTGGTTGTTGTGATGGTGGTTGTTGTGATGGTGGTTGTGGTGGTGGTTGTTGTGGTGTTGGTGGTTGTGATGGTGGTGGTTGTGATGGTTGTTGTGATGGTGGTTGTGGTGGTTGTGGTGGTTGTTGTGATGGTGGTTGTTGTGATGGTGGTGGTTGTGATGGTGGTGGTTGTTGTGATGGTGGTGGTGGTTGTTGTGATGGTGGTTGTGGTGGTGGTTGTTGTGATGGTGGTTGTTGTGATGGTGGTTGTGGTGGTGGTTGTTGTGGTGTTGGTTGTTGTGATGGTGGTGGTGGTTGTTGTGGTGTTGGTGGTTGTGATGGTGGTGGTGTTGGTGGTTGTGATGGTGGTTGTGGTGGTTGTGGTGTTGGTGGTTGTGATGGTGGTGGTTGTGATGGTGGTTGTTGTGATGGTGGTTGTTGTGATGGTGGTTGTGGTGGTGGTTGTTGTGGTGTTGGTGGTTGTGATGGTGGTGGTTGTGATGGTGGTGGTTGTGATGGTTGTTGTGATGGTGGTTGTGGTGGTTGTTGTGATGGTGGTTGTTGTGATGGTGGTGGTTGTGATGGTGGTGGTTGTTGTGATGGTGGTTGTGGTGGTTGTGGTGGTGGTTGTGGTGGTGGTTGTTGTGATGGTGGTTGTGATGGTGGTTGTGGTGGTTGTTGTGATGGTGGTTGTTGTGATGGTGGTGGTGGTGGTTGTTGTGGTGTTGGTGGTTGTGATGGTGGTGGTGGTTGTTCTGGTGTTGGTGGTTGTGATGGTGGTTGTGGTGGTTGTGGTGTTGGTGGTTGTGATGGTGGTGGTTGTGATGGTGGTTGTGGTGGTGGTTGTTGTGGTGTTGGTTGTTGTGATGGTGGTGGGTATGGTGGTGGTGGTTGTGATGGTGGTGGTTGTGATGGTGGTGGTTGTGATGGTTGTTGTGATGGTGGTTGTTGTGGTGTTGGTGGTTGTGATGGTGGTGGTTGTTGTGATGGTTGTTGTGGTGGTGGTTGTGGTGTTGGTGGTTGTGATGGTGGGGGTTGTGATGGTGGTTGTGGTGATGCCAGGATCCTGATGGAGCTGCAGCTGAGGGATTCTTCATTTCCCAACGTCACTCACGGAGTTCTCATTCATAGCGTGAGTCCTAACTCACCAGCCAGCCGGTGAGTCACTCACTCACCCACTCACTCACCCACTCACCCACTCACTCACCCACTCACTCACTCACCCACTCACTCACACACTCACTCACTCACTCACCCACTCACTCACTCACCCACTCACTCACTCACTCACACACTCACTCACCCACTCACCCACTCTCTCACTCACTCACCCACTCACCCACCCACTCACTCACCCACCCACTCACCCACTCACCCACTCACCCACCCACCCACTCACCCACTCACTCACCCACTCACCCACTCACCCACCCACTCACCCACTCACTCACCCACTCACCCACTCACCCACCCACCCACTCACCCACTCACTCACCCACTCACCCACTCACTCACCCACTCACTCACTCCCCCACTCACCCACTCACTCACCCACTCACCCACCCACCCACTCACCCACTCACTCACACACTCACTCACTCACTCACCCACTCACTCACTCACCCACTCACTCACTCACTCACACACTCACTCACCCACTCACCCACTCTCTCACTCACTCACCCACTCACCCACCCACTCACTCACCCACCCACTCACCCACTCACCCACCCACCCACTCACCCACTCACTCACCCACTCACCCACTCACCCACCCACTCACCCACTCACTCACCCACTCACCCACTCACCCACCCACCCACTCACCCACTCACTCACCCACTCACCCACTCACTCACCCACTCACTCACTCCCCCACTCACCCACTCACTCACCCACTCACCCACTCACCCACTCACCCACTCACTCACCCACTCACCCACTCACTCACCCACTCACTCACTCACCCACTCACCCACTCACCCACTCACTCACCCACTCACTCACTCACCCACTCACTCACTCACCCACTCACACACTCACCCACCCACTCACCCACTCACTCACTCACCCACTCACCCACTCACTCACCCACTCACTCACCCACTCACTCACCCACTCACTCACCCACTCACTCACCCACTCACTCACTCACTCACCCACTCACTCACCCACTCACTCACCACCACTCACCCACTCACTCACCCACTCACTCACTCACCCACTCACTCCACCTCACTCCACCCACTCACTCACCACTCACTCACTCACCACTCACTCACTCACTCACCCACTCACCCACTCACCTCACCCACTCACTTCACCCCACTCACTCACCCACTCACTCACCCACTCACTCACCCACTCACCCACTCACTCACTCACCCACTCACCCACTCACCCACTCACTCACTCACCCACTCACCCACCCACTCACCGACCCACTCACCCACTCACTCACCCACTCACTCACCCACTCACTCTCTCACTCCCCCACTCACCCACTCACTCACCCACTCACTCACCCACCCACTCACCCACTCACTCACCCACTCACTCACTCACTCACCCACTCACTCACTCACTCACCCACCCACTCACCCACTCACTCACCCACACACTCACCCACTCACTCACCCACTCACCCACTCACTCACCCACTCACTCACTCACCCACTCACTCACCCACTCACTCACCCACTCACTCACTTACACACTCACTCACCCACTCACTCACTCACCCACTCACCCACTCACTCACCCACTCACTCACTCACTCACCCACTCACTCACTCACTCACCCACTCACTCACTCACCCACCCACTCACCCACTCACCCACTCACTCACTCACCCACTCACCCACCCACTCACCGACCCACTCACCCACTCACTCTCTCACTCCCCCACTCACCCACCCACTAACTCACTCACCCACTCACTCACTCACCCACTCACTCTCTCACTCCCCCACTCACCCACCAACCCACTCACTCACTCACTCACCCACTCACTCACTCACCCACCCACCCACTCACTCACTCACCCACTCACCCACCCACTCACTCACTTACTCACCCACTCACCCACTCACTCACCCACTCATTCACCCACTCACTCACCCACTCACTCACTCACTCACCCACTCACCCACTCACTCACCCACTCACCCACTCACTCACTCACCCACTCACTCACCCACCCACCCACTCACCCACTCACTCACCCACTCACTCACCCACTGATTCACCCACTCACTCACCCACTCACTCACTCACTTACTCACTCACTCACTCACCCACTCACTCACCCACTCACCCACTCACTCACTCACCCACTCACTCATCCACCCACCCACTCACCCACTCACTCACCCACTCACTCACCCACTGATTCACCCACTCACTCACCCACTCACTCACTTACTCACTCACTCACTCACCCACTCACTCACCCACTCACCCACTCACTCACCCACCCACTCACCGACCCACTCACCCACTCACTCACCCACTCACTCACCCACTCACTCTCTCACTCCCCCACTCACCCACCCACTAACTCACTCACCCACTCACTCACTCACCCACTCACTCTCTCACTCCCCCACTCACCCACCCACTCACTCACTCACCCACTCACTCACTCACCCACCCACCCACTCACTCACTCACCCACTCACCCACCCACTCACCCACTCACTCACTTACTCACCCACTCACCCACTCACTCACCCACTCATTCACCCACTCACTCACACACTCACTCACTCACTCACCCACTCACTCACCCACTCACTCACCCACTCACCCACTCACTCACCCACTCACTCACCCACCCACCCACTCACCCACTCACTCACCCACTCACTCACCCACTGATTCACCCACTCACTCACCCACTCACTCACTTACTCACTCACTCACTCACCCACCCACTCACCCACTCACCCACTCACTCACTCACTCACCCACTCACTCACCCACTCACTCACTCACTCACCCACTCACCCACCCACTCACCGACCCACTCACCCACTCACTCAACCACTCACTCACCCACTCACTCTCTCACTCCCCCACTCACCCACCCACCCACTCACTCACTCACTCACCCACCCACTCACCCACTCACTCACTCCCCACTCACCCACTCACTCATTCACCCACTCACTCACTCCCCCACTCACCCACTCACTCACTCACCCACTCACTCACTCACCCACCCACTCACTCACTCACTCACCCACTCACTCTCTCACTCCCCCACTCACCCACTCACTCACCCACTCACTCACCCACTCACTCACCCACTCACTCTCTCACTCCCCCACTCACCCACTCACTCACTCACCCACTCACCCACTCACTCACTCACCCACTCACCCACTCACTCTCTCACTCCCCCACCCACTCACCCACTCACTCACCCACTCACCCACCCACTCACTCACTTACTCACCCACTCACCCACTCACTCACCCACTCATTCACCCACTCACTCACCCACTCACTCACTCACTCACCCACTCACCCACTCACTCACCCACTCACCCTCTCACTCACTCACCCACTCACTCACCCACCCACCCACCCACTCACCCACTCACTCACCCACTCACTCACCCACTGATTCACCCACTCACTCACCCACTCACTCACTCACTTACTCACTCACTCACTCACCCACTCACTCACCCACTCACCCACTCACTCACTCACCCACTCACTCACCCACCCACCCACTCACCCACTCACTCACCCACTCACTCACCCACTGATTCACCCACTCACTCACCACTCACTCACTCACCCACTCACTCACTCACCCACTCACTCACCCACTCACCCACTCACTCACCCACCCACTCACCGACCCACTCACCCACTCACTCACCCACTCACTCACCCACTCACTCTCTCACTCCCCCACTCACCCACCCACTAACTCACTCACCCACTCATTCACTCACCCACTCACTCTCTCACTCCCCCACTCACCCACCCACCCACTCACTCACGTCACCCACTCACTCACTCACCCACCCACCCACCCACTCACTCACTCACCCACTCACCCACCCACTCACCCACTCACTCACTTACTCACCCACTCACCACTCACTCACCCACTCATTCACCCCACCCACTCACCCACTCACTCACTCACCCACCCACTACACCCACTCCACTCACTCCCCCACCCACTCACCCACTCACTCACTCACCCACTCACTCACCCCACTCACTCACTCACTCACCCACTCACTCACTCACTCACCCACTCACTCACCCACTCACCCACTCACCCACTCACCCACTCACTCACTCACTCACCCACTCACTCACCCACTCACCCACTCACCCACTCACTCACTCACTCACCCACCCACTCACTCACCCACTCACTCACCCACCCACTCACCCACTCACCCACTCACTCACTCACTCACCCACCCACTCACCCACTCACCCACTCACCCACTCACTCACTCACTCACCCACTCACTCACCCACTCACCCACTCACCCACTCACTCACTCACTCACCCACCCACTCACTCACCCACTCACTCACTCACCCACTCACTCACCCACCCACTCACCCACTCACCCACTCACTCACTCACTCACCCACCCACTCACCCACTCACCCACTCACTCACTCACTCACCCACTCACTCACCCACTCACCCACTCACCCACTCACTCACTCACTCACCCACCCACTCACTCACCCACTCACTCACCCACCCACTCACCCACTCACCCACCCACTCACCCACTCACCCACTCACCCACTCACTCACCCACTCACTCACTCCCCCACCCACTCACTCACTCACTCACCCACTCACTCACCCACTCACTCACTCACTCACTCCTCACTCCCCCACTCACTCACTCACCCACTCACTCTCTCACTCCCCCCACTCACTCCCCCACTCACTCACTCACCCACTCACTCTCTCACTCCCCCACTCACTCCCCCACTCACTCACTCACCCACTCACTCTCTCACTCCCCCACTCACTCCCCCACTCACTCACTCACCCACTCACTCTCTCACTCCCCCACTCACTCACTCACCACTCACTCTCTCACTCCCCCACTCACTCCCCCACTCACTCACTCACCCACTCACTCTCTCACTCCCCCACTCACTCCCCCACTCACTCACTCACTCACCCACTCACCCACTCACTCACTCACTCACCCACTCACTCACCCACTCACTCACTCACCCACTCACTCACGTCACATCACCCACTCACGTCACCCACTCACTCACTCACTCACCCACTCACCCACCCACCCACCCACTCACCCACTCACTCACCCACTCACTCTCTCACTCACCCACTCACTCACCCACTCACTCACTCACTCACCCACTCACCCACCCACCCACCCACTCACCCACTCACTCACCCACTCACTCTCTCACTCACCCACTCACTCACCCACTCACTCACTCACCCACTCACCCACCCACTCACCCACTGACCCACTCACTCACTCACTCACTCACCCACTCACCCACTCACCCACTCACTCACTCACCCACTCACCCACTCACCCACCCACTCACTCACTCACCCACTCACTCACTCACCCACTCACCCACCCACTCACTCACCCACCCACTCACCCACTCACTCACTCACCCACTCACCCACTCACCCACCCACTCACTCACTCACCCACTCACTCACTCACTCACCCACTCACCCACTCACTCACTCACTCACCCACTCACTCACCCACTCACTCACTCACCCACTCACTCACTCACTCACCCACTCACTCACCCACTCACTCACTCTCTCACTCACCCACTCACCCACTCACTCACCCACTCACTCACTCACTCACCCACTCACTCACTCACCCACTCACTCACCCACTCACTCACTCACTCACCCACTCACCCACCCACCCACCCACTCACTCACTCACCCACTCACCCACCACCCACTCACTCACCCACTCACTCACTCACTCACCCACTCACCCACCCACCCACCCACTCACTCACTCACCCACCCACCCACCCACTCACTCACTCACCCACTCACCCACCCACCCACCCACTCACTCACTCACCCACCCACTCTCTCACTCACCCACTCACCCACTGATTCACCCACTCACTCACCCACTCACTCACTCACTACTCACTCACTCACTCACCCACTCACTCACCCACTCACCCACTCACTCACTCACCCACTCACTCACCCACCCACCCACTCACCCACTCACTCACCCACTCACTCACCCACTGATTCACCCACTCACTCACCCACTCACTCACTTACCTCACTCACTCACTCACCCACTCACTCACCCACTCACCCACTCACTCACCCACCCACTCACCCACCCACTCACCCACTCACTCACCCACTCACTCACCCACTCACTCTCTCACTCCCCCACTCACCCACCCACTAACTCACTCACCCACTCACTCACTCACCCACTCACTCTCTCACTCCCCCACTCACCCACCCACCCACTCACTCACTCACCCACTCACTCACTCACCCACCCACCCACTCACTCACTCACCCACTCACCCACCCACTCACCCACTCACTCACTTACTCACCCACTCACCCACTCACTCACCCACTCATTCACCCACTCACTCACACACTCACTCACTCACTCACCACTCACTCACCCACTCACTCACCCACTCACCCACTCACTCACCCACTCACTCACCCACCCACCCACCCACTCACCCACTCACTCACCCACTCACTCACCCACTGATTCACCCACTCACTCACCCACTCACTCACTTACTCACTCACTCACTCACTCACCCACTCACCCACTCACCCACTCACCCACTCACTCACTCACTCACCCACTCACTCACCCACTCACTCACTCACTCACCCACTCACCCACCCACTCACCGACCCACTCACCCACTCACTCAACCACTCACTCACCCACTCACTCTCTCACTCCCCCACTCACCCACCCACCCACTCACTCACTCACCCACCCACTCACCCACTCACTCACTCCCCCACTCACCCACTCACTCATTCACCCACTCACTCACTCCCCCACTCACCCACTCACTCACTCACCCACTCACTCACTCACCCACCCACTCACTCACTCACTCACCCACTCACTCTCTCACTCCCCCACTCACCCACTCACTCACCCACTCACTCACCCACTCACTCTCTCACTCCCCCACTCACCCACTCACTCACTCACTCACCCACTCACCCACCCACTCACTCACTCACCCACTCACCCACTCACTCTCTCACTCCCCCACCCACTCACCCACTCACCCCACTCACCTCACCCACTCACCCACTCACTCACTCACCCACTCACCCCACTCACTCACCCACTTCCTTCACCCACCCACTCACACACTCACTCACTCACGCACCCACTCACTCACCACTCACCCTACTCACCCACTCACTCACTCACCACTCACTCACCCACCTCACTCCACCTCACTCACCCACTCACCACTCACCCACTCACTCACTCACTGCACCCACTCACTCACCACTTCACTCACTCACTTCCACTCACTCACTCACTCACCCACTCACTCACCACTCACCACCACTCACTTCACCACTCACTCACCTCACCCACCACTCACCCACTCACTCACCCACTCACTCACCACTCACTCACTCCACTCACTCACCCACTCACTCACCTACTCACCCACCCACTCACCCACTCACTCACACCACCACCCACTCACTCACCCACCACTCACCGACTCACATCACCCACTCACTCACCCACTCACTCACCCACTCACTCTCTCACTCACCCACTCACCCACCCACTAACTCACTCACCCACTCACTCACTCACCCACTCACTCTCTCACTCCCCCACTCACCCACCCACCCACTCACTCACTCACCCACTCACTCACTCACCCACCCACCCCCCCACTCACTCACTCACCCACTCACCCACCCACTCACCCACTCACACACTTACGCACCCACTCACCCACTCACTCACCCACTCATTCACCCACCCACTCACCCACTCACTCACTCACCCACCCACTCACCCACTCACTCACTCCCCCACCCACTCACCCACTCACTCACTCACCCACTCACTCACCCACTCACTCACTCACTCACCCACTCACTCACTCACCCACTCACTCACCCACTCACCCACTCACCCACTCACCCACTCACTCACTCACTCACCCACTCACTCACCCACTCACCCACTCACCCACTCACTCACCTCACTCACCCACCCACTCACTCACCCACTCACTCACCCACCCACTCACCCACTCACCCACTCACTCACTCACTCACCCCACCCACTCACCCACTCACCCATCACCCACTCACCCACTCACTCACTCACTCACCCACTCACTCACCCACTCACCCACTCACCACTCACTCACTCACCCACCCACTCACTCACCTACTCACTCACCCACCCACTCACCCACTCACCCACTCACTCACTCACTCACCCACCCACTCACCCCACTCACCCACTCACCCACTCACTCACTCACCCACTCACTCACCCACTCACCCACTCACCACTCACTCACTCACTCACCCACCCACTCACTCACCCACTCACTCACCCACCCACTCACCCACTCACCCACCCACTCACCCACTCACCCACTCACCCACTCACTCACCCACTCACTCACTCCCCACCCACTCACTCACTCACTCACTCACCCACTCACTCACCCACTCACTCACTCACTCACTCTCTCACTCCCCCACTCACTCACTCCCCACTCACTCTCTCCCCACTCACTCACTCCCCACTCACTCACTACCCACTCACTCACTCCCCACACTCACTCCCCACTCACTCACTCACCCACTCACTCTCTCACTCCCCACTCACTCCCCCACTCACTCACTCACCCACTCACTCTCTCACTCCCCCACTCACTCACTCACCCACTCACTCTCTCACTCCCCCACTCACTCCCCACTCACTCACTCACCCACTCACTCTCTCACTCCCCCACTCACTCCCCACTCACTCACTCACTCACCCACTCACCCACTCACTCACTCACTCACCCACTCACTCACCCACTCACTCACTCACCCACTCACTCACTCACCCACTCACTTCACTCACCCACTCACTCACTCACTCACCCACTCACCCACCCACCCACCCACTCACCCACTCACTCACCCACTCACTCTCTCACTCACCCACTCACTCACCCACTCACTCACTCACTCACCCACTCACCCACCCACCACCCACTCACCCACTCACTCACCCACTCACTCTCTCACTCACCCACTCACTCACCCACTCACTCACTTACTCACCCACTCACCCACCCACTCACCCACTGACCCACTCACTCACTCACTCACACCACTCACCCACTCACCCACTCACCCACTCACTCACTCACCCACTCACCCACTCACCCACTCACCCACCCACTTACTCACTCACCCACTCATTCACTCACCCACTCACCCACCCACTCACTCACCCACCCACTCACCCACTCACTCACTCACCCACTCACCCACTCACCCACCCACTCACTCACTCACCCACTCACTCACTCACTCACTCACCCACTCACCCACTCACTCACTCACTCACCCACTCACTCACCCACTCACTCACTCACTCACTCACCCACTCACTCACTCACTCACCCACTCACTCACCCACTCACTCACTCTCTCACTCACCCACTCACCCACTCACTCACCCACTCACTCACTCACTCACCCACTCACTCACCCACTCACTCACCCACTCACTCACTCACTCACCCACTCACCCACCCACCCACCCACTCACTCACTCACCCACTCACCCACCCACCCACCCACTCACTCACCCACTCACTCACTCACTCACCCACTCACCCACCCACCCACCCACTCACTCACTCACCCACTCACCCACCCACCCACCCACTCACTCACTCACCCACCCACTCTCTCACTCACCCACTCACCCACTCACTCACCCACTCACTCACTCACCCACCCACCCACTCACTCACCACTCACTCACTCACTCACCCACTCACCCACCCACCCACCCACTCACTCACTCACCCACTCACCCACCCACCCACCCACTCACTCACTCACCCACCCACTCTCTCACTCACCCACTCACCCACTCACTCACCCACTCACTCACTCACCCACTCACCCACTCACTCACCCACTCACCCACTCACTCACCCACTCTCTCACTCCCCCACTCACTCACCCACCCACTCACTCCCCCACTCACCCACTCCCCCACTCACCCACTCACCCACCACTAACTCACTCACTCACTCACCCACTCACTCACTCACCCACCCACTCACCCACTCACCCACTCACCCACCCACTCACCCACTCACCCACTCACTCCCCACTCACTCACCCACCCACTCACTCCCCCACTCACCCACTCACCCACTCACCCACCCACTAACTCACTCACTCACTCACCCACTCACTCACTCACCCACCCACTCACCCACTCACCCAACTCACCCACCCACTCACCCACTCACCCACTCACTCCCCCACTCACCCACTCACCCACTCACCCACCCCCATCACCCACTCACCCACTCACCCACTCACTCACTTCACTCACTCACCCATCACTCACTCACCCACTCACTCACCCACTCACCCACTCACTCACCCACTCACTCACCCACTCACTCACCCACTCACTCACCCACTCACTCACCCACTCACTCCCCCACTCACCCACTCTCTCACTCACCCACTCACCCACTCACTCACCCACTCACTCACCCACTCACTCACTCACCCACTCACCCACCCACTCACTCACTCACTCACCCACCCACCCACTCACCCACTCACCCACCCCCTCACTCACCCACTCACTCACTCACCCACTCACTCACTCACCCACTCACTCCCCCACTCACTCACCCACCCACTCACCCACTCACCCACTCACTCCCCCACTCACTCACTCACCCACCCACTCACTCACTCCCCCACTCACCCACTCACTCACCCACTCACCCACTCACTCACCCACTCTCTCACTCCCCCACTCACTCACCCACCCACTCACTCCCCCACTCACCCACTCCCCCACTCACCCACTCACCCACCCACTAACTCACTCACTCACTCACCCACTCACTCACTCACCCACCCACTCACCCACTCACCCACTCACCCACCCACTCACCCACTCACCCACTCACTCCCCCACTCACCCACTCACCCACTCACCCACCCACTCACCCACTCACCCACTCACTCACTCACTCACCCACTCACTCACTCACACTCACCTCACCCACTCACTCACACTCACTCACCCACTCCACTCACCACTCACTCACCATACTCCCCACTCACTCACCTCACTCACCCACTCACTCACCCAACTCTACGTCCCACTCACTCACCCACTCTCTCAGTCACCCACTCACCCCACTCACTCACCCACTCACTCACCACTCACATCACTCACCCACTCACCCACCCACTCACTCACTCACTCACCCAACCACCCACTCACCCACTCACCACCCAATCACTCACCCACTCACTCACCTCACCCACTCACTCACTCACCACTCACTCCCCACTCACTCACACACTCACCCAATCACTCACCACTCACCACTCACCCACTCCACCCCACTCACTCATCACCCACCACCACTCCACATCACTCCCACACACCCACTCACTCACCCAATCACCCACTCACTCACTCACCCCACTCACTCACCCACTCTCTCACCCCCCCACTCACCCACCCACCCACTCACCCACTCACTCACTCACTCACCCACTCACCCACTCACCCACTCATTCACCCACTCACTCACTCTCTCACTCCCCCACTCACTCACCCACTCTCTCACTCCCCCACCCACTCACTCACCCACTCTCTCACTCCCCCAACCCACTCACCCACCACCATCACCACCCACTCACCACTCCACCCCACTCACCCACTCACCCACCCACTCACCCACTCACCCACCCACTCACCCACTCACCCACTCACCCACCCACTCACCCACTCACCCACCCACTCACTCACTCACCCACTCACCCACTCACCCACCCACTCACCCACTCACCCACCCACTCACTCACTCACCCACTCACTCACTCACTCCACCCACTCACTCACTCCACCCACTCACTCACCCACCCACTCACTCACCCACTCACCCACTCACCCACTCACCCACTCACTCACTCACCCACTCTCTCACTCCCCCACTCACCCACCCACTCACCCACTCACCCACTCACTCACTCACCCACTCTCTCACTCCCCCACTCACTCACTCACTCACCCACCCACCCACTCACCCACTCACCCACCCACTCACTCACCCACTCACTCACTCACCCACTCACTCACTCACCCACTCACTCCCCCACTCACTCACCCACCCACTCACCCACTCACCCACTCACCCACTCACTCCCCCACTCACTCACTCACCCACCCACCCACTCACTCCCCCACTCACCCACTCACTCACCCACTCACCCACTCACTCACTCACTCACCCACTCACTCACCCACTCTCTCACTCCCCCACTCACCCACCCACCCACTCACCCACTCACTCACTCACTCACCCACTCACCCACTCATTCACCCACTCACTCACTCTCTCACTCCCCCACTCACTCACCCACTCTCTCACTCCCCCACCCACTCACTCACCCACTCTCTCACTCCCCCACCCACTCACCCACTCACCCACTCACCCACCCACTCACTCACTCACCCACTCACCCACTCACCCACCCACTCACCCACTCACCCACCCACTCACCCACTCACCCACTCACCCACCCACTCACCCACTCACCCACCCACTCACCCACTCACCCACTCACCCACTCACCCACTCACTCACCCACTCACCCACCACCCACTCACTCACCCACTCACCCACTCACTCACCCACTCACTCACCCACTCACTCACTCACTCACCCACTCACTCACCCACTCACCCACTCCCCCACTCACTCCCCCACTCACCCACTCACCCACTCCCCCACTCACCCACTCACTCACTCACTCACCCACTCACTCCCCCACTCACTCACTCACTCACTCACCCACTCACCCACTCACCCACTCACTCACCCACTCACCCACCACTCACCCACTCACCCACTCACCACTCACTCACCCACTCACCCACACACTCCCCCACTCACTCACTCACCCACTCACCCACTCACCCACTCACCCACTCACTCACCCACTCACCCACCACTCCCCCACTCACTCACTCACCCACTCACCCACTCACCCACTCACTCACCCACTCACCCACTCCACTCACCCACTCACTCACCCACTCACTCACCCACTCACCCACTCACTCACCCACTCACCCACCCACTCACTCACCCACTCACTCACCCACTCACCCACCCACTTCACTCACCACCCACACTACTCACACTCACTCACCCACTCACTCCCCTCACTCCCCAACTCACTCACTCACTCCCCCCACCTCACTCCGCCACTCACCACCCACTCACCCACTCACTCACTCACCCACTCACTCACCCACTCACCCACCCACTCACTCACCCACTCACTCACCCACTCACCCACCCACTCACTCACTCACTCACCCACCCACTCACTCACCCACTCACTCCCCCACTCACTCACTCACCCACTCACCCACTCACTCCCCCACTCACTCACTCCCACACTCACCCACTCACTCACCCACTCTCTCACTCCCCCACTCACCCACTCACTCACTCACCCACTCACTCACCCACTCACTCACCCACTCACTCACTCACCCACTCACTCACCACTCACTCACTCACCCACTCACTCACCCACTCACTCACTCACTCACCCACTCACCCACTCACCCACTCACTCACCCACTCACTCACTCACCCACTCACCCACTCACTCCCCCACTCACTCACTCCCACACTCACCCACTCACTCACCCACTCTCTCACTCCCCCACTCACCCACTCACTCACTCACCCACTCACTCACCCACTCACTCACTCACCCACTCACTCACCCACTCACTCACCCACTCACTCACCCACTCACTCACCCACTCACCCACTCACTCTCTCACTCCCCACTCACCCACTCACTCACTCACCCACTCACCCACTCACTCACCCACTCACTCACCCCACTCACTCACCCACTCACTCACCCACTCACTCACCCACTCACTCACCCACTCACTCACCCACTCACTCACCCACTCACCCACTCCCCCACTCACTCCCCCACTCACTCACTCACCCACTCACTCACCCACTCACCCACTCTCTCACTCACCCACTCACCCACTCACCCACCCACTCACTCCCCCACTCACTCCCCCACTCACTCACTCACCCACTCACTCACCCACTCACTCACCCACTCACTCCCCCACTCACTCCCCCACTCACTCACTCACCCACTCACTCACTCACCCACCCACTCACTCACCCACTCACCCACCCACTCACTCACCCACTCACCCACTCACTCACCCACTCACTCACCCACTCACCCACTCACCCACTCACTCACCCACTCACTCACCCACCCACTCACTCACCCACTCACCCACTCACTCACCCACTCACTCACCCACTCACCCACTCACCCACCCACTCACTCACTCACTCACCCACTCACTCACCCACCCACTCACCCACTCACTCACCCACTCACTCACCCACTCACTCTCTCACTCCCCCACTCACCCACTCACCCACTCACTCCCCCACTCACCCACCACCCACTCACTCACCCACTCACCCACTCACTCACCCACTCACTCACCCACTCTCTCACTCACCCACTCACCCACTCACTCACCCACTCACCCACTCACCCACTCACTCACCCACTCACTCACCCACTCACTCTCTCACTCCCCCACTCACCCACTCACCCACTCACTCCCCCACTCACCCACCACCCACTCACTCACCCACTCACCCACTCACTCACCCACTCACTCACCCACTCACTCACCCACTCACTCACCCACCCACTCACTCACCCACCCACTCACCCACTCACTCACTCACCCACTCACTCACTCACCCACTCACCCACTCTCTCACTCACCCACTAGTGCCGGGCTCCGCCCTTGGGACGTGGTGGTGGAGGTTGGTGGACGCAAGGTGGAGCGAGTGGAGGACGTCTTCTCCGCCGTGCAGAGCTCCACCACGCTCACCCTTGCCGTGCGGCGGGGGGTGGAGCAGCTCACCCTCACAGTCACCCCCGAAGCTGGCAACTAGACCCATAGTCACCCAGTCCCATAGTCACCCAGTCTCATAGTCACCCAGTCCCATAGTCACCCCGTCCCATAGTCACCCAGACCCATAGTCACCCAGTGCCATAGTCACCCAGTCCCATAGTCACCCAGTCACATAGTCACACAGACCCATAGTCACCCAGTCCCATAGTCACCCAGTCCCATAGTCACCCAGTCCCATAGTCACCCAGTCTCATAGTCACCCAGTCCCATAGTCACCCCGTCCCATAGTCACCCAGACCCATAGTCACCCAGTGCCATAGTCACCCAGTCCCATAGTCACCCAGTCACATAGTCACCCAGTCCCATAGTCACCCAGTCCCATAGTCACCCAGACCCATAGTCACCCAGTGCCATAGTCACCCAGTCCCATAGTCACCCAGTCCCATAGTCACCCCGTCCCATAGTCACCCAGACCCATAGTCACCCAGTGCCATAGTCACCCAGTCCCATAGTCACCCGGCTCCATAGTCACCCAGTCCCATAGTCACCCAGTCCCATAGTCACCCCGTCCCATAGTCACCCAGACCCATAGTCACCCAGTGCCATAGTCACCCAGTCCCATAGTCACCCAGTACCATAGTCACCCAGTACCATAGTCACCCAGACCCATAGTCACCCAGACCCATAGTCACCCAGACCCATAGTCACCCAGTGCCATAGTCACCCAGCCCCATAGTCACACAGTCCTATAGTCATCCAGTCCCATAGTCACACAGTCCTATAGTCACCCAGCGCCATAGTCACCCGGCCCCATAGTCACCCAGTCCAATGGTCACCCAGTCCAATAGTCACCCAGTCCCTGGGGGAGCTTTGTCTGTGTCTCAGCACTTGCCCCTACAGCCCTGCCAGAGGCTACCTGGGGGAACTTTGTACTCATCACTTGCCCCTACATCCCTGCTAGAGGCTACCTGGGGGAGCTTTGTCTGTGTCTCAGCACTTGCCCCTACAGCCCTGCTAGAGGCTACCTGGGGGAGCTTTGTCTGTGTCTCAGCACTTGCCCCTACAGCCCTGCCAGAGGCTACCTGGGGGAGCTTTGTCTGTGTCTCAGCACTTGCCCCTACAGCCCTGCTAGAGGCTACCTGGGGGCGCTTTGTCTGTGTCTCAGCACTTGCCCCTACAGCCCTGCTAGAGGCTACCTGGGGGAGCTTTGTCTTTGTGATGTGCCCGGTGATGAGTGGTGAATAAACGATTTGATGCGAAGTTAAAGTGACACTGAGACACTGAGACACACTGAGACACAGAGACACTGAGACACAGACACACTGAGACACAGAGACACTGAGACAGTGACACTGTGACACAGAGACACAGAGAGACAGAGACACAGAGACACTGACACACAGACACTGACACACAGAGACACACTGAGACACCGAGACACACTGAGACACTTAGACACAGAGACACTGAGACACAGAGACACTGAGACACACTGAGACACAGAGACACGAGGAGACACAGAGACAGCGACACAGAGACACGGGGAGACACAGAGACACTGAGACCCTGAGACAGAGACACTGGGTAGTGAGACACTGGGTAGTGAGACACTGCTAGTGAGACACTGGGTGGTGAGACACTGCTAGTGAGACACTGGGTAGTGAGACACTGGGTAGTGAGACACTGGGTAGTGAGACACTGGGTGGTGAGACACTGGGTAGTGAGACACTGGGTAGTGAGACACTCCTAGTGAGACACTGGGTAGTGAGACACTGGGTAGTGAGACACTGCTAGTTAGACACTGATGCACCACCTATGCCCCCTACTGTGCCAACTTGCTGTGCTTTAGCCACCCGGCGCTCCGCTCGTTGTTGTGAGCGTCGCTCCTCCGCCCTCCATTGTTGTTGGAGGGCGACTGCCTCCAACTGCCCAGTAGCATCCTTCACGAGCCTCCTCCACAGAGG
The DNA here is from genome assembly GCF_010993605.1 of Petromyzon marinus. Lineage (NCBI taxonomy): Eukaryota > Metazoa > Chordata > Hyperoartia > Petromyzontiformes > Petromyzontidae > Petromyzon > Petromyzon marinus. The sequence goes on from NW_022638229.1 coordinate 453,416, forward strand.
CCGATCTTGACACCGCTGGTACCAGTCATCGGCAAGTCCACTCAGCTCTGTCGCACATGTCACTCACCCACGTACCAACTCACCCACTAATTAACTTACCCACTCACCATTCACCCACCCAGTCACCCACCCACCTACTCACCCACTCACCCACCCACTCAATCAGCCACTTACCCACTCACCCACTCACCCACCCACTCATCCACCCAGTCACTCACCCACCCACTCACTCACCCACTCACCTACTCACCCACTAACTCACCTACTCACCCACCCACTCACCCAATCACCCACTCACCCACCCACTCACCCACTCACCCACTCACTCACCCACTCAACCACCCACTCACCCACTCACTCACCCACCCACTCACCCACCCACTCACCCACTCACCCACTCACTCACCCACCCACCCACCTACTCACCCAATCACTCACTCACCCACCCTCACTCACCCACTCACTCACCCACTCACTCACTCACCCACTCACTCTTCCCAAGCTACGTGACCCAGCCGGAGTCGAGATCACTGATGGGACGGTGATCCCCAAGATCTTTTCGACGATTCGTGGAGCCAGATCTCTGCCTGCTGGTCAGCAGTCCAGGGTTGATCGTGGACAGGGCCAAGCGCTGGATGTTTGGATTCGACTCACGATGATCCTCAATTCGAGGGGTCCACGTTTCCCATTGCGGAGGGAATTGGAGGGCAATTTGACGAACCACATTGTTGCCACCACCACCACCATCATCATCACCACCATCATCACCATCATCAGCACCACCACTATCATCATCACCACCACCACCATCAACACCACCATCACCACTATCATCACCACCATCACCAACACCATCATCACCAACATCACAATCACCATCATCACCACCATCACCACCACTGTCACCACCATCATCACCACTATCACCACCATCATCACCACTATCATCACCACCATTACCACCACCATCATCACCACCATCACCACCACCCCCATTACCACCACCACCACTATCACCACCATCATCACCACCTCCACCATCATCACCATCACCACCACCATCATCGCCACCAACATCACAATCACCACCATTACCACCACCACCACCACCCCCATTACCACCACCACTATCACTACCATCATCACCACCACCACCATCATCACCATCATCATCATCACCATCATCACCATCATCACCACCATCACCACCACTACCACCATCACCACCACCATCACCACCACCATTACCACCACCATCATCACCACCACCACCAACACCACCACCATCACCACCACCATCATCACCACCATCATCACCATCATCACCACCATCATCACCACCACCATCATCAACACCACCACCAACATCACAATCACCACCATCACCACTATCACCACCATCATCACCAACACCATCACCACCATCACCACCACCATCATCACCATCATCACCACCATCACCACCACTATCACCATCATCACCATCACCACTATCACCACCATCATCACCACCATCACCATCATCACCACCATCACCATCATCATTATCACCACCACCACCATCACCACCACCACTATCACCACCATCATCACCACCACCATCACCACGATTACCACCACCATCACCACCACCACCTTCACCACCACCATCACCATCATCACCACCATCACCACTATCACCACCACCACCATCATGACCACCACCATCATCATCACCATCATCACCACCATCACCACCACCATCACGACCACCATCACCACCACCATCATCACAACCAGCACTACCACCATCACCACCACCATCACCATCATCATCACCACCACCACCACCTTCACCACCACCATTACCACCACCACTATCACCACCACCACTATCACCATCATCATCACCATCGCCACCACCAGCACCACCACCATCACCACCTTCACCACCACCACCATCACCACCACCACCACAGTGGGGGTGTTTGTCTTTGCTTTAGGGGTTGATTGACCGTGTGAACTTGTCCTCGGAACAATAGTGGTGGTGTTGAATTTTGAAACTTGGAGATCTCCACTCAACACCCCACCCACCCCACCCACTCACCCACACACTCACCCATACACTCACCCACTCACTCAACCACACACTCATCCACACACACACTCACCCACACACTCACCCACCCACTCACTCAACCACTCACCCACTCACCCACTCAACCACTCACTCACCCACACACTCACCCATACACTCACCCACACACTCACTCACACACTCACCCACCCACTCACTCAACCACTCACTCACCCACTCACCCACTCAACCACTCACTCACTCACTCACCCACACACTCACCCACACACTCACTCACACACTCACTCACCCACTCACTCACCCACACACTCACCCACATACTCACCCACTCACCCACTCACTTACACACTCACTCACCCACTCACCCACTCACCCACCCACCCCACCCACTCACCCACACACTCACCCACCCCACCCACTCACACACACACTCATCCACACACTCACCCACACACTCAACCACACACTCAACCACTCACCCACCCACTCACCTACTCATGCAACCACACACTCATCCATGCACACACTCACCCACACATTCACTCACTCAACCACTCACTCACTCACCCACTCACTCACTCACCCACTCACTCACCCACTCACCCACTCACTTACCCACCCACTCACTCACCCACTCATTCAACCACACACCCAACCACCCATCCAGTCATCCACTCACTCAACCACTCACTCACTCATACGCTCACACACTCACACACACTCACACACACACTCACACACTCACCCACTCACTCACCCACTCACCCACCCACAGTGACTTACAGAGACCCAGAGACTCATAGAGACCCACAGTGACCTACAGAGACCCCGAGACTCATAGAGACCCACACAGACCCAGAGACTCATAGAGACCCACAGTGACCTACAGAGAAGCAGAGACTCATAGAGACCCACAGAGACCCACACAGACCCAAAGACTCATAGAGACCCACAGAGACCCACACAGACCCAGAGACTCATAGAGACCCACAGTGACCTACACAGACCCAGAGACTCATAGAGACCCACAGAGACTCACACAGACCCACATAGACCCAGAGACTTATAGAGACCCACAGAGACCCACGCAGACCCAGAGACTCATAGAGACCCACAGTGACCCACACAGACCCAAAGACTCATAGAGACCCACAGAGACCCACGCAGACCCAGAGACTCATAGAGACCCACAGAGACCCACGCAGACCCAGAGACTCATAGAGACCCACAGTGACCTACAGAGACCCAAAGACTCATAGAGACCCACAGAGACACACACAGACCCAAAGACTCATAGAGACCCACAGTGACCCACACAGACCCAGAGACTCATAGAGACCCACAGAGACACACACAGACCCAAAGACTCATAGAGACTCATAGAGACCCACAGAGACCCACGCAGACCCAGAGACTCATAGAGACCCACAGAGACCCACACAGACCCAGAGACTCATAGAGACCCATAGTCACCCACACAGAACAAGTGACACATAGAGACCCACACAGACCCACAGAGATCCACAGAGACCCACAGAGACCCACAGTGACCCACAGAGACCCACAGAGACTCATAGAGACCCACAGAGACCCACAGTGACCCACAGAGACCCACAGAGACTCATAGAGACCCACAGAGACCCACAGAGACTCATAGAGACCCACAGTGACCCACAGAGACCCACAGAGACTCATAGGGACCCACAGAGACTCACAGAGACCCACACAGACCCAGAGACTCATAGAGACCCACACAGATCCAGAGACCCATAGAGACCCACACAGATCCAGAGACTCATAGAGACCCACACAGATCCAGAGACTCATAGAACCATAGAGACTCACAGAGCCAAACTTAAGCTCCCACAGGGTTTAGTGTTAATCACTGAGACTCACAGAGCCAGACTAAGGCTCCCACAGGGTTCAGTGTTAATCACTGAGACTCACAGAGCCAGACTAAGGCTCCCACAGGGTTCAGTGTTAATCACTGAGACTCACAGAGCCAGACTAAGGCTCCCACAGGGTTCAGTGTTAATCACTGAGGCTCACAGAGCCAGACTAAGGCTCCAACAGGGTTCAGTGTTAATCACTGAGACTCACAGAGCCAGACTAAGGCTCCAACAAGGTTCAGTGTTAATCACTGAGACTCACAGAGCCAGACTAAGGCTCCCACAGGGTTCAGTGTTAATCACTGAGGCTCACAGAGCCAGACTAAGGCTCCCACAGGGTTCAGTGTTAATTACTGAGACTCACAGAGCCAGACTAAGGCTCCCACATGGTTCAGTGTTAATCACTGGGGAGACTCACAGAGCCAGACTAAGGCTCCCACAGGGTTCAGTGTTAATCACTGAGACTCACAGAGACAGACTAAGACTCCCACAGGGTTCAGTGTTAATCACTGAGGCTCACAGAGCCAGACTAAGACTCCCACAGGGTTCAGTGTTAATCACTGAGACTCACAGAGCCAGACTCCGGCTCCCACAGGGTTCAGTGTTAATCACTGAGACTCACAGAGCCAGACTAAGGCTCCCACAGGGTTCAATGTTAATCACTGAGGCTCACAGAGACAGACTAAGGCTCCCACAGGGTTCATTGTTAATCACTGAGACTCACAGAGCCAGACTAAGGCTCCCACAGGGTTCAGTGTTAATCACTGAGACTCACAGAGCCAGACTAAGGCTCCCACAGGGTTCAGTGTTAATCACTGAGGCTCACAGAGCCAGACTAAGGCTCCAACAGGATTCAGTGTTAATCACTGGGGAGACTCACAGAGCCAGCCTAAGGCTCCCACAGGGTTCAGTGTTAATCACTGAGGCTCACAGAGCCAGACTAAGGCTCCAACAGGGTTCAGTGTTAATCACTGAGACTCACAGAGCCAGACTAAGGCTCCAACAGGGTTCAGTGTTAATCACTGAGACTCACAGAGCCAGACTAAGGCTCCCACAGGGTTCAGTGTTAATCACTGAGGCTCACAGAGCCAGACTAAGGCTCCCACGGGGTTCAGTGTTAATCACTGAGGCTCACAGAGCCAGACTAAGGCTCCAACAGGATTCAGTGTTAATCACTGGGGAGACTCACAGAGCCAGACTAAGGTTCCCACAGGGTTCAGTGTTAATCACTGAGACTCACAGAGCCAGACTAAGGCTCCCACAGGGTTCAGTGTTAATCACTGAGGCTCACAGAGCCAGACTAAGACTCCCTCAGGGTTCAGTGTTAATCACTGGGGAGACTCACAGAGACAGACTAAGGCTCCCACAGGGTTCAGTGTTAATCACGTTGGAGACTCACAGAGCCAGACTAAGGCTCCCACAGGGTTCAGTGTTAATCACTGAGACTCACAGAGCCAGACTAAGGCTCCCACAGGGTTCAGTGTTAATCACTGAGGCTCACAGAGCCAGACTAAGGCTCCCACAGGGTTCAGTGTTAATCACTGAGACTCACAGAGCCAGACTAAGGCTCCCACAGGGTTCAGTGTTAATCACTGAGGCTCACAGAGCCAGACTAAGGCTCCAACAGGATTCAGTGTTAATCACTGGGGAGACTCACAGAGCCAGACTAAGGCTCCCACAGGGTTCAGTGTTAATCACTGAGACTCACAGAGCCAGACTAAGGCTCCCACAGGGTTCAGTGTTAATCACTGAGGCTCACAGAGCCAGACTAAGACTCCCTCAGGGTTCAGTGTTAATCACTGAGGAGACTCACAGATCCAGACTAAGGCTCCAACAGGGTTCAGTGTTAATCACTGAGACTCGCAGAGCCAGACTATGGCTCCCACAGGGTTCAGTGTTAATCACTGAGACTCACAGAGCCAGACTAAGACTCCCACAGGGTTCAGTGTTAATCACTGAGGCTCACAGAGCCAGGCTAAGGCTCCCACAGGGTTCAGTGTTAATCACTGAGACTCACAGAGCCAGACTAAGGCTCCCACAGGGTTCAGTGTTAATCACTGAGACTCACAGAGCCAGACTAAGGCTCCCACATGGTTCAGTGTTAATCACTGGGGAGACTCACAGAGCCAGACTAAGGCTCCCACAGGGTTCAGTGTTAATCACTGAGACACACAGAGCCAGACTAAGGCTCCCACAGGGTTCAGTGTTAATCAGATTACTGAGACTCACAGAGCCAGACTGAGGCTCCCACAGGGTTCAGTGTTAATCACTGAGACACACAGAGCCAGACTAAGGCTCCCACAGGGTTCAGTGTTAATCAGATTACTGAGACTCACAGAGCCAGACTAAGGCTCCCTCAGGGTTCAGTGTTAATCACTGAGGAGGCTCACAGAGCCAGACTGAGGCGCCCTCAGGGGCTATCTCTTTCTCACCCTCTCTCCCCTCACCCCTCCCCCTCACCTCCTCCTCACCCCCCCTCACCCCCTCCTCACCCCCCCATCCACCTGCACCCACCCCCTGCATCGTCTTTGTATCCTGTGTGAGCGGTGTTCAATTTCAATCTCGGTTCGAGACTTCCAATTTCACACCCGAGACTCGTGGAGCACCGTCGCCGAAGGCAAAGGTCCCCCAGGTAGCCTCTGTATAGCGGGGATGTAAGGGGCAAGTGCTCAGACAAAGGTCCCCCAGGTAGCCTTTAGCAGGGACGCGATCATCATCATCACCATCATAATCACCAACATCATCACCAGCATCACCATCATCATCACTACCATCATCATCACCACCATCATCACCACCATCATCATCATCATCACCATCGCCATCATCATCACCATCATCATCACCATCATCATCATCACCATCACCATCGCCATCAACATCACCATCATCATCACCATCATCATCACCATCACCACCATCATCACCATCATCACCATCATCATCACCATCATCATCACCATCACCACCACCACCAATATCATCACCATCACCACCATCATCATCACCATCATCATCACCATCACCACCATCATCACCATCATCATCACCATCATCATCATCACCACCATCATCACCATCACACCATCATCATCACCATCACCACCATCATCATCACCATCATCACCATCACCACCACCACCACCATCATCACCATCATCATCACCATCATCATCACCATCATCATCACCACCATCATCATCATCATCACCATCATCATCATCACCACCATCATCAGCACCATCACCACCATCATCATCATCACCATCATCATCACCATCATCATCACCACCACCGTCATCATATACAGACATCAACATAGTTTAGTGTTAGTGTGGGTCTCTATGGGTCTCTATGGGTCTCAGGATCTCTATGGGTCTCTATGGGTCTCTATCGCTGTCTATGGGTGTCTTTGGGTCTCTGTGAGTCTCTTGATCTCTGTAGGTCTGTATGGGTCTTTGTGGGTGTCTATGGGTGTCTATGGGTCTCTATGGGTGTCTGTGGGTCTCTGTGGGTCTCTGGATCTCTGTAGTTCTGTATGGGTCTCTGTGGGTCTCTATGGGTGTCTATGTGAGTCTCTGGATCTGTGTGGATCTCTATGAGTCTCTGTGTGTCTGTGTGGGTCTCTGTGGATCTCTATGGGTCTATATGAGTCTCTGGATCTGTGTGGATCTCTATGAGTCTCTGGATCTCTGTGAGTCTGTGTGGGTCTCTGTGGGTCTCTATGGGCCTATATGAGTCTCTGGATCTGTGTGGATCTCTATGAGTCTCTATGTGTCTGTGTGGGTCTCTGTGGATCTCTATGGGTCTATATGAGTCTCTGGATCTGTGTGGATCTCTATGAGTCTCTATGTGTCTGTGTGGGTCTCTGTGGATCTCTATGGGCCTATATGAGTCTCTGGATCTGTGTGGATCTCTATGAGTCTCTATGTGTCTGTGTGGGTCTCTGTGGGTCTCTATGGGTCTATATGAGTCTCTGGATCTCTGTGAGTCTGTGTGGGTCTCTGTGCGTCTCTATGGGTCTATATGAGTCTCTGGATCTGTGTGGATCTCTATGAGTCTCTGGATCTCTGTGAGTCTGTGTGGGTCTCTGTGGGTCCCTATGGGTGTCTATGGTTCTCTATGATTTCAGCCACTTGGTGTGAGCTGCTCTGGCTGCGTGTGATGGGCCAGGTAGCGCTGTGTCTGAACAGAGATCTAAACAGCATCAGCAGCTCTGTGGGGTCTTCTTACACCTGGTAACATCAACATAGTGTACTTCACGTCGTGTGTGTTACGTGTTTATTTACTTTACCTGTACGTGTGTGTGTGTGTGCGTGTGCGTGTATGTGGACAGTCCTCTACTCGGGGCAGCAGACTGCCAAACAACAGGGTGCGGCTCTTCTTTTGAACGAAATAATGAAGGGTGCGTGGGAGCGTGGCGGTGAGGTGTGGGAAGCTGTAAGCCCCAGACTACTTTGGGCTCGCCGTCCCATCAACCGGAGGCGAGGAATGGTGGTCGTGGTTACTTATGCCCCCACCGTAGACGAACATCCGTGGAAGGATGCAGGCAAAGCCGATGAGTGAGATGCCTTCTATGACCTCCTGTCACAGGTGCTGGCTTAAGTGGCCCCTCGGGATAGAGTCATCTTGTTGGGTGACTTCATTCCCCGAGTTGGTCATGATACTGGCACCTGGTCTGGAGTGATTGAAGGGCATGGGTCAGATCAGCTCAATAACAACGGTAGGAGGCTGCTAGATTTTTGTGCAGCCCATGGGTTTGTAATTACCAACACGCTGTTCTGGCATCAGTGCATCCACACAACATCATGGATGCATGCCGGGTCCAAGCAAGAACATCTGCTGGTCTACATAGTGACGGACCAGCGGATGCGAGCCCATGCCCTTGACAACAGGACCTACCGTGGAGCTGATCTGCCCTCTGACCATCGACTAGTCATCTGTAAGGATGCGCCTGTCATCCTTGGTGGTGGGTGTACACCCAGGACCCCATTCCAACCTAAAGTGGCCTGGTCTCAGTTAGCTGATGAAAGTTGCAAGCGAAAATTTCATCATCGCTTGCGGCTGGGGTTGGCATCGTCCCCCACTCCTCCTGATGTCGAGGGTAAATGGGCGAGGTTTAGGACTGTGACTCATGCAGCTGCAATGGTTGCTTTAGGTACGCGGTCCAGACCTCCCCAGAGACCCTGGCTGACAGAGGAGGTGTTCAGGATAGTTGAGAAAAAGCGTCAGGCCCACTCTCATCGGCTACAGAATCCCACGTCAGAGAATGAGGAGAATTACCGCAGCCTTCGCTCGGAGGTTCGGAGAGCCGTGAGGCGCTGCAAGGATGGGTGGTGGTCGCGGGTTGCTGAGGAGATGGAGTCTGCCTCAGTGGCCCGCGATCACAAATCTCTATTTAACTCCATCAAAAAAGTAACCTGCAGCGCCACACCTATTACCATCATTAGGGGAAAAAACGGTGATCCAATCTCCGACCCCCAGGAACAGGTTTGCAGATTTGCTGAACATTTCTGTGAGGTCCTGGGAGAGGGGAAATCCCTCAGCCAGGAAAACATCGTGGCACAAAGTGGTGATGACCCTGCTGAGGCTGCGGTGCCTCAAACATTGGAGGAAGTCACCCCCAGTGAGTGGCTGGCTGAAGTAACATCTCTTGAGGAAGTACTGAAGGTGATCCGGAGTCTGAGACCAGGAAATGCACCGGGCAGAGATGATCTCCCAAGCGAAATGCTGACGGAGGGTGGCGTTTGTGCACAGACTGCCCTATATGACATCATAACAACAGTCTGGACCACTGGACGTGTTCCGCAGAATTGGAAGGGTGCCCTGGTGGTCCCCCTCTTTAAGAAGGGGGACCGCACAGACTGTAACAACTACAGGGGCATCTCACTCCTCAGTGTGCCGAGAAAGGGCCTAGCAAAGATTATTCAACATCGCCTTGCCAGGCACGCTGAGAAGAGGCTTGTGGAGCCCCAATGCGGTTTCAGGATAGGGCGGTCCTGCACAGATGCCATTTCTTCTGTCCGTCTGCTACAGCAGAGGTGTAGGGAATTCCAGCAAGACCTACATCTCTGCTTTATTGACCTGGTCAAGGCCTCTGATACCATCAGTAGGCCTGGGCTCTGGGTTGTTCTTCGTGCTTTTGGAGTCCCTGACCCTCTGCTCACGATCATTAAGGCCCTTCATGATGGTGAGCGGGCCCGGGTAAAACTACGTGGCCGGGAGTCAGAGCCATTCCCTGTACACCTTGGGGTGCGACAGGGATGTCCTCTGGCTCCCACATTATTTAACATCTATTTTGACCACGTAGTTCGTGAAGCCTTCAATAGCTGTACCGAGGGAATCCCCATCTGGTACAGATACAATGGGAGGCTGATCGATGCCCGGGTGCGGTCAAGGGATGGCTCCCTATTGCTCAACCACGTTATGTATGCCGATGATTTGGTAATAGCTGCTCAGTCAGAGGAGGAGTTGGAGACGCTGCTGCTGAGACTGGAGCGTGCCACTAAGAGTAGTCTAAGGGGTGTAGGCTAAAGGGGTGTAGGCTAAGTGGTGTAGGCTAGGGGTGTAGGCTAGGGGTGTAGGCTAAGGGGTGTAGTCTAAGGGGTGTAGGCTAAGGGGGTGTAGTCTAAGGGGGTGTAGGCTAAGTGGTGTAGGCTAAGGGGTGTAGTCTAAGGGGTGTAGGATAAGGGGGTGTAGTCTAAGGGGGTGTAGGCTAAAGGGTGTAGGCTAGGGGGTGTAGGCTAAAGGGTGTAGGCTAAGGGGTGTAGGCTAGGGGGTGTAGGCTAAGGGGTGTAGGCTAGGGGTGTAGGCTAAGGGGGTGTAGTCTAAGGGGGTGTAGGCTAAAGGGTGTAGGCTATGGGGTGTAGGCTAAGGGGTGTAGGCTAAGGGGGTGTAGTCTAAGGCGTTGTAGGCTAAGGGGTGTAGTCTAAGGGGTGTAGGCTAGGGGTGTAGGCTAGGGGTGTAGGCTAGTGGTGTAGGCTAAGGGGTGTAGGCTAGGGGTGTAGGCTAGGGGTGTAGGCTAAGGGGTGTAGGCTAAAGGGTGTAGGCTAAGGGGTGTAGTCTAAGGGGTGTAGTCTAAGGGGTGTAGTCTAAGGGGTGTAGGCGAAGGGGTGTAGGCTAAGGGGGTGTAGGCTAAGGGGTGTAGTCTAAGGGGTGTAGGCTAGGGGTGTAGGCTAGGGGTGTAGGCTAGGGGGTGTAGGCTAGGGGGTGTAGTCTAAGGGGTGTAGTCTAAGGGGTGTAGGCTAGGGGGTGTAGGCTAGGGGTGTAGGCTAGGGGGTGTAGGCTAAGGGGTGTAGGCTAAGGGGTGTAGGCTAAGGGGTGTAGGCTAAGGGGGTGTAGGCTAAGGGGTGTAGGCTAAGGGGTGTAGGCTAGGGGTGTAGGCTAGGGGGTGTAGGCTAGGGGGTGTAGTCTAAGGGGTGTAGTCTAAGGGGTGTAGGCTAAGGGGTGTAGTCTAAGGGGGTGTAGGCTAGGGGGTGTAGTCTAAGGGGTGTAGGCTAAGGGGTGTAGTCTAAGAGGGTGTAGGCTAGGGGGTGTAGTCTAAGGGGTGTAGGCTAAGGGGTGTAGTCTAAGGGGTGTAGGCTAAGGGGTGTAGGCTAAGGGGTGTAGGCTAGGGGGTGTAGGCTAGGGGTGTAGGCTAAGGGGTGTAGTCTAAAGGGTGTAGTCTAAGGGGTGTAGGCTAAGGGTTGTAGGCTAAGGAGTGTAGGCTAAGGGTGTAGGCTAGGGGTGTAGGCTAAGGGGTGTAGGCTAAGGGGTGTAGGCTAAGGGGTGTAGGCTAGGGGTGTAGGCTAAGGGGTGTAGGCTAAGGGGTGTAGGCTAAGGGGTGTAGGCTAAGGGGGTGTAGGCTAGGGGTGTAGGCTAAGGGGTGTAGGCTAGGGGTGTAGTCTAAGGGGTGTAGGCTAGGCGGTGTAGGGAGGCAAAATGTGACGGAGGGGACACGTGAGGGGTATCGCCCAGACCCCTTCCGGTAGGTTCCAGAAGGGGGCGTGGCCGAGGGCGGAGCCAGGCTACGCTGGGCGGGGGAAGGGCAGTGGAGAATAAAAGCGAGGTCCGGGAGGCTGAATCGGGGCTGTCGTTTGAATTGGAACCCATACTGTTTGGTGCTTTGGGTAAAGTCACCACCACGTAGAAGGGAAACAATAAAATATAAAAAATATAAAACAACACAATTATTGTAAAACAGTAAAATTATTATTCTTGGTTCTTTCGGTAAAGTCACCACCACGTAGAAGGGAAACAATAAAATAATAAAAATATAAAACAATAAAATTATTGTAAAACAATAAAATTATTATTCTTGGTTCTTTCGGTAAAGTCACCACCACGTAGAAGGGAAACAATAAAATAATAAAAATATAAAACAATACAATTATTGTAAAACAGTAAAATTATTATTCTTGGTTCTTTCGGTAAAGTCACCATGTAGAAGGGAAACAATAAAATAATAAAAATATAAAACAATAAAATTATTGTAAAACAGTAAAATTATTCTTCTTGGTTCTTTCGGTAAAGTCACCACCACGTAGAAGGGAAACAATAAAATAATAAAAATATAAAACAATAAAATTATTGTAAAACAATAAAATTATTATTCTTGGTTCTTTCGGTAAAGTCACCACCACGTAGAAGGGAAACAATAAAATAATAAAAATATAAAACAATACAATTATTGTAAAACAGTAAAATTATTATTCTTGGTTCTTTCGGTAAAGTCACCACCACGTAGAAGGGAAACAATAAAATAATAAAAATATAAAACAATACAATTATTATTCTTGGTTCTTTCGGTAAAGTCACTACACATGTCTATACATGTGTAGTATACATTTGTAGTGTGTATGCTGTGTCTATGTATATATGTGTATACATATGTAGTGTGTATGTCGTGTGTATTTATATGTGATGTGTATATGTGTGTGTGTGTATGCTGTGTTTGTATGCTGTGTCTATGTATATATGTGTGCATGTATGTATGCATGCCGTGTGTATTTATATGTTTGTATAGGTATGTTTTTATACGTGTGTATGCTGTGTGTATGAATGCCGTGTGTATGTACATACTGTGTGTATGTATGCCGTGTGTATATATATGGTTGTGTATATATTTACGTGTGTATGTATGTATATATTTGTGTATGTTGTGTGTGTATGAAAATGTGGGCCCATGTCCTTCACACCAGGATCTACCGTGGAGCTGATCTGCCCACAGACCATCGACTAGTCATCTGTAAGATGCGCCTGCCATTCTTCCACTCCGGTGGTGGGTTTACACCCAGGACTCCATTCAAACCCATAGTGGCATGGTCTCAGCTAGCTGATGAAAGTTGCAAGCGAGAATTTAATCATCGCTTGTGGCTGGGGATGATATCGTCCCCCACTCCTCCTGATGTCGAGGGTAAATGGGCGAGGTTTAGGACTGTGACTCATGTAGCTGCAATGGCTGCTTTGGGTACGCGGTCCAGACCTCCCCAGAGACCCTGGCTGACAGAGGAGGTGTTCAGGATGGTTGAGAAAAAGTGACGGGCCCACTGACATCGGCTACAGAATCCCACGTCAGAGAATGAGGAGGCTTACCGCAGCCTTCGCTCAGAGGTTCGGAGAGCCGTGAGGCGCTGCAAGGATGGGTGGTCGTCACGGGTTGCTGAGGAGATGGAGTCTGCCTCAATGGCCCGTAATTACAAATCTTTATTTAACTCTATAAATAAAGTAACTTGCAGTGCCACACCTATTACCATTATTCGGGGAAAGAAAGGTTATCTGATCTCCGACTCCCAGGAACAAGTTTGCAGATTTGCTGACCATTTCTGTGAGGTCCTGGGGGAGGGAAAATCCCTCAGCCAGGAAAACATCGTGGCACAAAGTGAGGATGACCCTGCTGAGGCTGCGGTGCCTCAAATATTGGAAGAAGTCACCCCCTGTGAGTGGCTGGCAGAGGTGCCATCTGTTGAGAAAGTACTGAAGGCGATCCGGAGTCTGAGACCAGGAAAGGCAGTGGGCAGAGATGATCTCCCAATCGAAATGCTGAGGGATGGTGGAGATTGTGCACAGACTGCCCTATATGACATTATAACAACAGTCTGGACCACTGTACGGGTTCCGCAGGATTGGAAGGATGCCCTGGTGGTCCCCCTCTTTAAGAAGGGGGACCGCACAGACTGTAACAACTACAGGGGCATCTCACTCCTCAGTGTTCCGGGAAAGGTCCTGGCAAGGATTATTCAACATCGCCTTGCTAGGCACGCTGAGGAGAGGCTTGCGGAGCCCCAATGCGGTTTCAGGAAAGGGCGGTCCTGCACAGATGCCATAATTTCTGTCCGTCTGCTACAGCAGAGGTGTAGGGAATTCCAATAAGACCTACATCTCTGCTTTATTGACCTGGTCAAGGCCTACTATACCATCAGTAGGCCTGGGCTCTGGGTTGTTCTTTGTGCTTTTGGAGTACCTGACCCTCTGCTCACGATCATTAAGGACCTTCATTATGGTGAGCGGGCCCGGATAAAACTACGTGGCCGGGAGTCAGAGCCATTCCCTGTTAACCTTGGGGTGCGACAGGGATGTCCTCTGGCTCCCACATTATTTAACATCTATTTTGACCACGTAGTTCGTGAAGCCTTCAATAGCTCTACTGGGGGAATCTCCATATGGTACAGATATAATGGGAGGCTGATCGATGCCCGGATGCGGTCAAGGGATGGCTCCCTATTGCTCAACCACGTTATGTATGCTGATGATTTGGTAATAGCTGCTCAGTCAGAGGAGGAGTTGGAGACGCTGCTGCTGAGACTGGAGCGTGCCACTAAGAGGTGGGGCCTTACCATCAGCCCCACCAAAACTATGCACCTGCCTGGGTATTTTGTACCATCGGACACTCCACCCCACAACTCCCAATCGGTGATGGGACAGTTGTGGAGAGAGTGGAGAGTTTCCCATACCTGGGCAGTGTGCTTATGACTGGCTCCAGTTCAACAGCAGAGGTCTCATTCCGAATCAGTCGAGCGGCAATATCTTTTCATCGGTTGCGTAACGCTGTGTGGAAACTACCTGGTCTGTCGCTCCGCACTAAGCTTCAGGTCTTCTCGGCCACGGTCATTCCCTCCCTTCTCTATGCTTGCGAAACGTGGACCCCCCTAATGGAACATCTTCGCCGGTTAGAAACATTTAGGCTGGCCTGCCTACGATCCATCCTGGGTTTAACCAGACTGGATTGTGTGAGGAGCTCACAAATCATTGAAAGATCTGGGCAAGGTCCCATCGGTGAGCTCCTCCGGCGGGGAAGGCTGCGATGGCTTGGTCATGTAGCCCGCGTGCCCAGCCACCGCATGCCAAACAGCTTTTGTTCGGCCGGATCGAGGGGCTAAGCGGGCGCGGCACGGTCTAGAGAAGAGATGGAGTGATGTGGTACAGGAGGACGTGGAGCTGAGTGGACTTGCCGATGACTGGTACCAGCGGTGTCAAGATCGGCCTCTGTGGAGGAGGCTCGTGAAGGATGCTACTGGGCAGTTGGAGGTAGTCGCCCTCCAACAACCACGGAGGGCGGAGGAGCGACGCTCAGAACAACGAGCGGAGCGCCGGGTGGCTAAAGCACAGCAGATTGGCACAGTAGGGGGCACAGGTGGTGCATTAGCCAGTCATCTCAGTCAGTCGACCCTTGGAACCTGGGTCTGCCCCGTGACCTCCTGCCAGCGGGCGTTCGACACTTCACGTGGCCTCAGGGTGCACATAGCCTGGCACAAGCGTCGTGGTGACGTCAACGCCACTTAGTGGCGAATGGCGGTTGTTGTTGTTATATCTGTGTGTGTGTCTGTATGTATATCTGAGTGTGTGTCTGTGTGTATATCTGTGTATGTGTCTGTATGTATATCTGTGTGTATGTGTGTATATCTGTGTGTGTGTCTGTGTGTATATCTGTGTGTGTGTATATATCTGCGTGTATATCTGTGTGTATGTCTGTGTGTGTGTCTGTGTGTATATCTGTCTGTATGTATATCTGTGTGTCTGTGTGTATATCTGTGTATGTGTCTGTATGTATATCTGTGTGTGTGTATATCTGTGTGTGTCTGTATGTATATCTGTGTGTGTGTCTGTATGTATATCTGTGTGTGTGTCTGTATGTATATCTGTGTGTGTGTCTGTATGTATATCTGTGTGTGTGTCTGTATGTATATCTGTGTGTGTGTCTGTATGTATATCTGTGTGTGTGTGTCTGTATGTATATCTGTGTGTGTGTCTGTGTGTATGTATATCTGTGTGTGTGTATCTGTGTGTGTCTGTATGTATATCTGTGTGTGTATGTATGTATATCTGTGTCTGTGTGTATATCTGTGTGTGTGTATATCTGTGTGTGTGTATATCTGTGTGTGTGTCTGTGTGTATGTGTCTGTGTGTATATCTGTGTGTGTGTCTGTATGTATATCTGTGTGTGTGTGTCTGTATGTATATCTGTGTGTGTATGTATATCTGTGTGTCTGTGTGTATATCTGTCTGTGTGTATATCTGTGTGTGTGTATATCTGTGTGTGTGTCTGTGTGTGTGTATATCTGTGTGTGTGTCTGTGTGTATATCTGTGTGTGTGTCTCTAGGGCAAGGGAGGAGAGTGCTGGGTGTTGTGGTCCAAGATCGCCTCCTAATCCTCACTCCCTGCAGAGTTGGAGGGGAAGCGATTGGGGAGCGTCTGTGGGGTGTGATGTGTGTGTGGTGTGTGTAGTGTGTGTGTAGTGTGTGTGGTGTGTGTGTAGTGTGTGTGTGTAGTGTGTGTGTAGTGTGTGTGTGTAGTGTGTGTGTGTAGTGTGTGTGTGGTGTGTGTGTGTAGTGTGTGTAGTGTGTGTAGTGTGTGTGTAGTGTGTGTGATGTGTAGTGTGTGTGTGTGTAGTGTGTGTAGTGTGTGTGTAGTGTGTGTAGTGTGTGTGTGTAGTGTGTGTGTGTGATGTGTGTGTGTAATGTGTGTGTGTGTAGTGTGTGTGTAGTGTGTGTAGTGTGTGTGTGTAGTGTGTGTGTAGTGTGTGTGTGTAGTGTGTGTAGTGTGTGTAATGTGTGTGTGTGTAGTGTGTGTAGTGTTTGTGGTGTGTGTGTAATGTGTGTGTGTAGTGTGTGTGTAATGTGTGTGTACGTAGTGTGTGTGTGTGTGTAATGTGTGTGTGATGTGTGTGTGATGTGTGTGTGTAGTGTGTGTAGTGTAGTGTGTGTAGTGTGATGTTTGTGTGTGATGTGTGTGTAATGTGTGTGTGGTGTGTGTAGTGTGTGTGTGTAGTGTGTGTGTAGTGTGTGTAGTGTGTGTGTGTAGTGTGTGTGTAGTGTGTGTGTGTATAGTGTGTGTGTGTAGTGTGTGTAGTGTGTGTAGTGTGTGTGGTGTGTGTGTAATGTGTGTGTGTAGTGTGTGTAGGGTGTGTGGTGTGTGTGTAATCTGTGTGTGTAGTGTGTGTGTACGTAGTGTGTGTGTGTAATGTGTGTGTGATGTGTGTGTGTGATGTGTGTGTGTGATGTGTGTGTGTGATGTGTGTGTGTGTAGTGTGTGTAGTGTGTGTGTGTAGTGTGTGTGTGTAGTGTGTGTGTAGTGTGTGTGTAGTGTGTGTGTAGTGTGTGTGTGTGGTGTGTGTAGTGTGTGGTGTGTGTAGTGTGTGTAGTGTGTGTGTGTAGTGTGTGTGTAGTGTGTGTGTAGTGTGTGTGTGTAGTGTGTGTGTGTAGTGTGTGTGTAGTGTGTGTAGTGTGTGTGTGTGTGATGTGTGTGTGTGTAGTGTGTGTGTGTAGTGTGTGTGCGATGTGTGTGTGTGTAGTGTGTGTGTGATGTGTGTGTGTAGTGTGTGTGTGTAGTGTGTGTGTAGTGTGTGTGTGTAGTGTGTGTGTGTGGTGTGTGTAGTGTGTGTGATGTGTGTGTAGTGTGTGTGTGTGTAGTGTGTGTGTAGTGTGTGTGTGATGTGTGTGTGTGTGTAGTGTGTGTGTGTAGTGTGTGTAGTGTGTGTGTGTGATGTGTGTGTGTAGTGTGTGTGTAGTGTGTGTGTGTAGTGTGTGTGTAGTGTGTGTGTGTAGTGTGTGTGATGTGTGTAGTGTGTGTGTGTAGTGTGTGTGTGTAGTGTGTGTGTGGTGTGTGTAGTGTGTGTGTGTAGTGTGTGTGTGTGATGTGTGTGTGTAGTGTGTGTGTGTGATGTGTGTGTGTGATGTGTGTGTGTGGTGTGTGTGTGTAGTGTGTGTGTGTAGTGTGTATAGTGTGTGTGTGTGTGGTGTGTGTGTGTAGTGTGTGTGGTGTGTGTAGTGTGTGTGTGTAGTGTGTGTGTAGTGTGTGTGTGTGTAGTGTGTGTGTGTAGTGTGTGTGTAGTGTGTGTAGTATATGTAGTGTATGTGTAGTGTGTGTGTGTAGTGTGTGTGTAGTGTGTGTAGTGTGTGTGTAGTGTTTGTGTGTAGTGTGTGTAGTGTGTGTGTGTAGTGTGTGATGTGTGTGTAGTGTGTGTGTAGTGTGTGTGTGTAGTGTGTGATGTGTGTGTAGTGTGTGTGTAGTGTGTGTGTGTAGTGTGTGTGTAGTGTGTGTGTGGTGTGTGCAGTGTGTGTAGTGTGTGTGTAGTGTGTGTAGTGTGTGTGGTGTGTGTAGTGTGTGTGTAGTGTATAGCGTGTGTGTAGCGTGTGTGTAGTGTGTGTGTAGTGTGTGTGTAGTATGTGTGTAGTGTGTGTGTAGTGTGTGTGTAGTGTAGTGTGTAGTGTGTGTGGTGTGTGTAGTGTGTATAGTGTAGTGTGTGTAGTGTAGTGTGTGTAGTGTGTGTGTAGTGTGTGTGTAGTCTGTGTGTAATGTGTGTGTGTGTAGTGTGTGTGTAGTGTGTGTGTGTAGTGTGTGTGTAGTGTGTGTGTAGTGTGTGTGTAATGTGTGTAGTGTGTAGTGTGTGTGTACTTACTCACCCACTCACCCATTCACCCACCCACTCACTCACCCACTCACTCAGTCATCCACTCACTCACTCACTCACCCACTCACCCACCCACTCACCCACTCACTCGCCCACTCACTCACTCACCCACTCACTCACTCACCCACTCACCCATTCACCCACCCACTCACCCACTCACTCACTCACCCACTCACTCACTCACCCACTCACCCACTCACCCACTCACCCACCCACTCACCCACTCACTCGCCCACTCACTCACTCACTCACCCACTCACTCACTCACCCACTCACCCATTCACCCACTCACTCACTCACACACTCACTCACGCACCCACTCACTCACCCACTCACCAATTCACCCACCCACTCACTCACCCACTCACTCACTCACCCACTCACCCACCCACTCACCCACTCACTCACCCACTCACTCACCCACTCACCCACTCACTCGCCCACTCAGTCACCTACTCACTCACTCACCCACTCACCCACCCACTCACCCATTCACCCACCCACCCACTCACCCACACACTCACCCACTCACCCACTCACCCACTCACTCGCCCACCCACTCACCCACCCACTCACTCACCCACTCACCCACTCACCCACCTACCCACCCACTTACCCACCCACCCACTCACCCACCCATCCACTCACCCACCCACCCACTTACCCACCCATCTACCCACTTACCCACCCACCCACTTACCCACCCATCCACCCACTTACCCACCCACCCACTTACCCATCCACCCACTCACCCACCCACCCATCCACTCACCCACTCACCCACTCACTCACCCACTAACTCCCTCATCCATTCACTCACCCACCCACTCACTCACCCACTAACTCCCTCACCCACTCACACACTCACTCACCCACTCACCCACTCACTCACCCACCCACTCACTCACCCACCCATCCACTTACCCACTCACTCACCCACCCACCCATCCACCCACCCATTCACCCACTCACCCACCCACCCACCCATCCATCCACCCACCCATCCACTCACCCACCCATCCACTCACCCACCCATCCACTTACCCACCCACCCACCCACTCACCCACCCACTCACCCACCCATCCACCCACTCACCCACCCATCCACTCACCCACCCATCCACTCACCCACTCATCCACTCACCCACCCACCCACTTACCCACCCATCCACCCAACTCACCCACCCATCCACCCACCTCACCCACCCATCCACTCACTCACCCACCCACTCACCCATCCACCCACTCACCCATCCACCCACTCACCCACCCATCCACTTACCCACCCATCCACTTACCCACCCACTTACCCACCCATCCACTCACCCACCCATCCACCCACTCTGTGTTGCCACAGTGCCCTTAGCCTTCGGCGGATGCGGCTGCTACTCGCTACGAGCAGCACTTGCCCCTACAGCCCTGCTAGAAGCCACCTGGGGTAGCTTTGTCTCTGTATCTCAGCACTTGCCCCTACAGCCCTGCTAGAGGCTACCTGGGGTAGCTTTGTCTCTGTATCTCAGCACTTGCCCCTACAGCCCTGCTAAAGGCTACCTGGGGCAGCTTTGTCTCTGTATCTCAGCACTTACCCCTACATCCCTGCTAGAGGCTACCTGGGGTAGCTTTGTCTCTGTATCTCAGCACTTGCCCCTACAGCCCTGCTAGAGGCTACCTGGGGTAGCTTTGTCTCTGTATCTCAGCACTTGCCCCTACAGCCCTGCTAGAGGCTACCTGGGGTAGCTTTGTCTCTGTATCTCAGCACTTGCCCCTACAGCCCTGCTAGAGGCTACCTGGGGTAGCTTTGTCTCTGTATCTCAGCACTTGCCCCTACAGCCCTGCTAGAGGCCACCTGGGGTAGCTTTGTCTCTGTATCTCAGCACTTGCCCCTACAGCCCTGCTAGAGGCCACCTGGGGCAGCTTTGTCTCTGTATCTCAGCACTTGCCCCTACAGCCCTGCTAGAGGCTACCTGGGGTAGCTTTGTCTCTGTATCTCAGCACTTGCCCCTACAGCCCTGCTAGAGGCTATCTGGGGTAGCTTTGTCTCTGTATCTCAGCACTTGCCCCTACAGCCCTGCCAGAGGCTACCTGGGGGAGCTTTGTCTGTATCTCAGCACTTGCCCCTACAGCCCTGCTAGAGGCTACCTGGGGGACCTTTGTCTTTGTCTCAGCAGCAGTGCATGGACCCCTCAGCTACCCCTTTAGCGAGGGGGTCCAAATGGGGTCTAACTGGACGGCCATGCCTCAGCTACCCAGAGGTGAGGGGGATAGGGTGTCATTTGCTATTCACTCAGCTACCCACTCACTCAGCTACCCACTCACTCAGCTACCCACTCACTCAGCTACCCACTCACACACCCAGCTACCCACTCACTCAGCTACCCACTCACTCACTCAGCTACCCACTCACTCACTCAGCTACCCACCCACTCACTCAGCTACCCACTCACTCACCCAGCTACCCACTCACTCAGCTACCCACGCACTCAGCTACCCACTCACTCACTCAGCTACCCACTCACTCAGCTACCCACTCACTCACTCAGCTACCCACTCACTCACTCACTCAGCTACCCACTCACTCACTCAGCTACCCACTCACTCACTCAGCTACCCATCACATACCCAGCTACCCACTCACTCAGCTACCCACTCACTCACTCAGCTACCCACTCACTCACTCAGCTACCCATCACATACCCAGCTACCCACTCACTCAGCTACCCACTCACTCAGCTACCCACTCACTCACTCAGCTACCCATCACACACCCAGCTACCCACTCACTCAGCTACCCACTCACTCAGCTACCCACTCACTCACTCAGCTACCCACTCACTCAGCTACCCACTCACTCACTCAGCTACCCATCACACACCCAGCTACCCACTCACTGAGCTACCCACTCACTCACTCAGCTACCCACTCACTCACTCAGCTACCCACTCACTCAGCTACCCACTCACTCAAACACTCAGCTACCCACTCACTCAGCTACCCACTCACTCAGATACCCACTCACTCACTCAGCTACCCACACACTCAGCTACCCACTCACTCACTCAGCTACCCATCACACACCCAGCTACCCACTCACTCAGCTACCCACTCACTCAGCTACCCACTCACTCACTCAGCTACCCACTCACTCAGCTACCCACTCACTCAGCTACCCAGTCACTCACTCAGCTACCCATCACACACCCAGCTACCCACTCACTCAGCTACCCACTAACTCACTCAGCTATCCACTCACTCAGCTACCCACTCACTCACTCAGCTACCCACTCACTCAGCTACCCACTCACTCACTCAGCTACCCATCACACACCCAGCTACCCACTCACTCAGCTACCCACTCACTCACTCAGCTACCCACTCACTCAGCTACCCACTCACTCAGCTACCCACTCACTCACTCAGCTACCCACTCACACACCCAGCTACCCACTCACTCAGCTGCCCACTCACTCAGCTACCCACTCACTCAGATACCCACTCACTCACTCAGCTACCCACTCACTCACTCAGCTACCCACTCACACACTCAGCTACCCACTCAATCAGCTACCCACTCAATCACTCAGCTACCCACTCAATCACTCAGCTACCCACACGCTCTGCTACCTACTCACTCAGCTGCCCACTCACTCACTCATCTACCCACTCACACACTCAGCTACCCACTCACACACTCAGCTACCCACTGACTCAGCTACCCACTCAATCACTCAGCTACCCACTCACACACCCAGCTACCCACTCACTCAGCTACCCATTCACTGACTTAGCTACGACTTAATGGCTTGGCCAGTCACTCAGCTATTCACTCACTCAGTTACTGACTCACTCAGCAACCCACTGACTCAGGTACCCACTCACTCAGCAACCCACTGACTCAGCTACCCACTCACTCAGCTACTCACTCACTCAGCTACCCATTCAAACATTCAGCTACCGACTCACTCAGCTACCCATTCTCTTACTCACCAACTCACTCACTCAGCTACTCACTCACTCAGCTACCCACTAATTCAGCGACCAACTCACTCAGCTACCCCAGGCACACACATCTATCTACTCACTCACTCAGCTACCAATTCACTGACTCAGCTACCGACTATATAGCTTGGCTATCCACTCAGCTACCCACTCACTCAGCTACCCACTCACTCACTCAACTACTAACTCAGCGACCCACTACCTCAGTTACCCACTCACCAACTCAGCTACCCACTCACTCAGCCACCAATTCACTGACTCAGCTACCGAATTAATGCCTTGGCTACTCACTCAACTACTCACTCACTCAGTTACTGACTCAGCAACCCACTGACTCAGGTACCCACTCACTCAGCAACCCACTCACTCAGCAACACACTGACTCAGCTACCCACTCACTCAGCTACTCACTCACTCAGCTACTCACTCACTCAGCTACCCATTCAAACATTCAGCTACCGACTCACTCAGCTCCCCATTCACTCACTCAGCTACCCACTCACTCAGCTACCCTCTCACTCAGCTACCGATTCACTCACTCCGCTAACCACTCAGCTACCACTCACTGATTTAGCTACTCACTCACTCAGCTTCCCACTCACTCACACAGCTGCCCAATCTCTCAGATACCCACTCACTGACTCAGCTAACCACTCACTCGGCTACTCACTCACTCGACTACCCACTCACGCACTCAGCTACAGACACACTCAGCTGCCCACTTACACACTCAGCTATCGGCTACCCACTCAGATACTCACTCAACCACTCAGTTACCCACTCAGCTACCCACTCACCAACCGACTCAGCCACCCGCTCACCAACCCACTCAGCTAGCCACTCAGCTACCCACTCAGCTACCAACTCACCAACCCACTCAACAAACCACTCAGCTACCTATTCAGATACCCACTCACCAAACCCACTCAGCTACCCACTCAGCTACCCACTCACCAACCCACTCAGCTACCCACTAACCAACCCATGAGCTACCCACTCAGTTACAACTCAGCTACCCACTCAGCTACCCACTTAGCTACCCACTCACCAACCCACTCAGCTACCCACTCATCTACCCACTCATCTACCCACTCATCTACCCACTCACCAACCCACTCATCTACCCACTCATCTACCCACTCATCTACCCACTCATCTATCCACTCAGCTACCCACTCAGCTACCCACTCACCAACCCACTCAGCTACCCACTCACCAACCCACTCAGCTACCCAATCAACAACACACTCAGCTATCCACTCATCAACCCACTCAGCTACCCACTCAGCTATCCACTCAGCTATCCACTCACCAACTAACTCACCAACCCACTAACTCACCCACCCACTCAGCTACCCACTCACCCACCCACTCACCCATCCACTCAGCTACCCACTCACAAACCCACTCACCCATCCACTCACCAACCCGCTCAGCTACCCACTCACCCACCCACTCACCAACCCACTCACCAACCCACTCACCCACCCACTCAGCCATCCACTCATTAACCCACTCAGCTATCCACTCACCAACACAATCACCAACCCACTCAGCTACTCACTCACCCACCCACTCAGCTACCCACTCACCAACCCATTCAGCTACCCACTCACCAACCCACTCACCAACCCATTCAGCTACCCACTCACCAACCCACTTAGCCGCCCACTCACCCACCCACTCACCCACCCACTCACCAACCCACTCAGCTACCCACTCAGCTACCCACTCAGCTACCCACTCACCAACCCACGTAGCCACCCACTCACCCACCCACCCACCCAGCTACCCACTCAGCTGACCCCACTCACCAACCCACTCACCAACCCACTTAGCTACCCACCCACCAATCCACTCAGCTACGCACTCAGCTACCCACTCAGTTGCTCACTCACCAACCCACTCAACTACACACTCAGCTACCCACTCAGCTGCCCACTCACCAAACCACTCAGCTACCACTCACCAACCCACTCACTCACCCTCTCAGCTACCTATTCAGCTACCCACTCACCAAACCACTCAGCTACCCACTCAACAACCCCCTCAGCTACCCACTCATTAACCCACTCGGCTACCCACTCACCATCCACTCAGCTACCCACTCAGCTACTCACTCAGCTACCCACTCAGCTACCCATTCAGCTACCTACTCACCAACCCAGCTACCCACTCAGCTACCCACTCACCAACCCACTCACCCACAAAGCTAACCACTCAGCTACCCTCTCACCAACCCACTCACCAACCCACTCAGTTAGCCACTCACCAACCCTTCAGCTACCCACTCACCAACCAACTCAGCTACCAACTCAGCTACCCACTCACCCACCCACCCAGCTACCCACTCAGATAGCTACTCACCAACCCACTCACCAACCCACTCAGCTACCCACTCACCTACCCACTCAGCCACCAACTCAGCTACCCACTCAGTTACCCACTTACCAATCCACTCAGCTACCCACTCAACTACCCACTCAGCTACCCACTCAGCTACCCTCTCACCAATCCACTCAGCTACACACTCAGCTACCCGCTCAGATACCCACTCAGCTACCCAATCACCAACCACTCAGCTATCCACTCACCAACCCACTCACCCACCCACTCAGCTACCCACTCAGCCACCCACTCAGCTACCCACTCAGCTACCCGCTCACCAACCCACTCAGCTACCCACTCACCAACCCACTCACCCACCCACTCAGCTACCCATTCAGCCACCCACTCAGCTACCCACTCAGCTACCCGCTCACCCACCCACTCAGCTACCCACTCACCAACCCACTCAGCTACCCATTCACCAACCCACTCAGCTACGCACTCACCAACCCACTCAGCTACCCACTCACCAACCCACCCACCCAGCTACCCACTCAGCTACCCACTCAGCTACCCACTCAGCTACCCACTCACCAACCCACTCAGCTACCCACTCACCCACCCACTCAGATACCCACTCACTCACCCACTCACCCACTCACCCACCCACTCACCCACCCACTCAGCTACCCACTCAGCTACCCACTCAGCTACCCACTCACCTACCCACTCAGCTACCCACTCACCAACCCACTCACCCACCCACTCAGCTACCCATTCAGCCACCCACTCAGCTACCCGCTCAGCTACCCGCTCACCCACCCACTCAGCTACCCACTCACCAACCCACTCAGCTACCCATTCACCAACCCACTCAGCTACCCACTCACCAACCCACTCAGCTACCCACTCACCAACCCACTCAGCTACCCACTCAGCTACCAACTCACCAACCCACTCAGCTACCCACTCACCCACACACTCAGCTACCCACTCACCCACCCACTCACCAACCCACTCACCAACCCACTCACCCACCCACTCACCCACCCACTCACCAACCCACTCACCCACCCACTCACCAACCCACTCACCAACCCACTCACTCACCCACTCAGCTACCCACTCACCCACTCACCCACCCACTCAGCTACCCACTCACCCACTCACCCACCCACTCACCCACCCACTCACCAACCCACTCACCCACCCACTCACCAACTCACCCACCCACTCAGCTACCCACTCACCCACTCACCCACCCACTCACCCACTCAGCTACCCACTCACCAACCCACTCAGCTACCCACTCACCAATTAAATCTCCCCCCCACCTCCCCCCAATCTTGTCACCCCTCCCCCAGGACAAGCCCCGCCCCTCTCCTCCCCCCCCCCTCTCCCCCCCCCACGGCCCCCACCCCCGGCGAGGGTGGGGGCCGGCGCCCCCCTCACCGCACGGCGTCTCAGCTGTCGGCGGTCTACGGCGCGAACCTCCTGCTGCTGGGCCTGGCGGTGAAGCTCTGTGACACGGCTAGGCCTAGCAGGTACCTCTAGTACCTGTAGTAGTACCTGTAGTACCTGTGGTACCTGTGGTAGAACCTCCTGCTGCTGGGCCTGGCGGTGAAACTCTGTGACACGGCTAGGCCTAGCAGGTACCTCTAGTACCTGTAGTAGTACCTGTGGTACCTGTGGTACCTGTAGTAGTACCTGTAGTACCTCTAGTACCTGTGGTAGAACCTGTAGTAGTACCTGTGGTACCTGTAGTACTACCTCCTGCTGCTGGGCCTGGCGGTGAAGCTCTGTGACACGGCTAGGCCTAGCAGGTACCTGTGGTAGTACCTGTGGTAGTACCTGTGGTACCTGTGGTAGAACCTCCTGCTGCTGGGCCTGGCGGTGAAGCTCTGTGACACGGCTAGGCCTAGCAGGTACCTGTGGTAGTACCTGTGGTAGTACCTGTGGTACCTGTGGTAGAACCTCCTGCTGCTGGGCCTGGCGGTGAAACTCTGTGACACGGCTAGGCCTAGCAGGTACCTGTGGTAGTACCTGTGGTACCTGTGGTAGTACCTGTAGTACCTCTAGTACCTGTGGTAGTACCTGTGGTACCTGTGGTACCTGTGGTAGTACCTCCTGCTGCTGGGCCTGGCGGTGAAACTCTGTGACACGGCTAGGCCCAGCAGGTACCTCTAGTACCTGTGGTGGTACCTGTGGTAGTACCTGTAGTACCTCTAGTACCTGTGGTAGTACCTGTGGTACCTGTGGTACCTGTGGTAGAACCTCCTGCTGCTGGGCCTGGCGGTGAAACTCTGTGACACGGCTAGACCCAGCAGGTACCTCTAGTACCTGTGGTACCTGTGGTAGTACCTGTGGTACCTGTGGTACCTGTGGTACCTGTAGTACTACCTCCTGCTGCTGGGCCTGGCGGTGAAACTCTGTGACACGGCTAGGCCTAGCAGGTACCTCTAGTACCTGTGGTAGTACCTGTGGTACCTGTGGTACCTGTGGTACCTGTGGTAGTACCTCCTGCTGCTGGGCCTGGCGGTGAAACTCTGTGACACGGCTAGGCCTAGCAGGTACCTCTAGTACCTGTAGTACCTGTGGTACCTGTGGTACCTGTAGTAGTACCTGTGGTACCTGTGGTACCTGTAGTACCTGTGGTACTTGTGGCAGTACCTGTGGTACCTGTAGTAGTACCTGTGGTACCTGTAGTACCTGTGGTACCTGTGGTGGTACCTGTAGTACCTGTGGTACCTGTGGTGGTACCTGTAGTAGTACCTGTGGTACCTGTAGTACCTGTGGTACCTGTGGTGGTACCTGTAGTACCTGTGGTACCTGTGGTGGTACCTGTAGTACCTGTGGTACCTGTGGTAGTACCTGTGGTACCTGTAGTACCTGTGGTACCTGTGGTAGTACCTCCTGCTGCTGGGCCTGGCGGTGAAACTCTGTGACACGGCTAGGCCTAGCAGGTACCTCTAGTACCTGTGGTACCTGTGGTACCTGTGGTAGTACCTGTGGTAGAACCTCCTGCTGCTGGGCCTGGCGGTGAAACTCTGTGACACGGCTAGGCCTAGCAGGTACCTGTGGTAGTACCTGTGGTAGTACCTGTGGTACCTGTAGTACCTGTAGTACCTGTGGTACCTGTGGTACCTGTGGTACCTGTGGTAGAACCTCCTGCTGCTGGGCCTGGCGGTGAAACTCTGTGACACGGCTAGGCCCAGCAGGTACCTCTAGTACCTGTGGTACCTGTGGTACTACCTGTGGTACCTGTAGTACCTGTGGTACCTGTAGTACTACCTCCTGCTGCTGGGCCTGGCGGTGAAACTCTGTGACACGGCTATGCCTAGCAGGTACCTCTAGTACCTGTGGTACCTGTAGTACTACCTGTGGTACCTGTAGTACCTGTGGTACCTGTAGTACTACCTCCTGCTGCTGGGCCTGGCGGTGAAACTCTGTGACACGGCTAGGCCTAGCAGGTACCTGTGGTAGTACCTGTGGTACCTGTGGTACCTGTGGTACCTGTAGTGGTACCTGTGGTACCTGTAGTACCTGTAGTAGTACCTGTGGTAGAACCTCCTGCTGCTGGGCCTGGCGGTGAAACTCTGTGACACGGCTAGGCCTAGCAGGTACCTGTGGTAGTACCTGTGGTGGTACCTGTGGTACCTGTGGTACCTGTGGTACCTGTGGTACCTGTGGTACCTGTAGTACCTGTGGTACCTGTGGTACCTGTGGTAGAACCTCCTGCTGCTGGGCCTGGCGGTGAAACTCTGTGACACGGCTAGGCCTAGCAGGTACCTGTGGTAGTACCTCTAGTACCTGTGGTAGTACCTGTGGTACCTGTAGTACCTGTGGTACCTGTGGTACCTGTAGTACCTGTGGTACCTGTAGTACCTGTGGTACCTGTAGTACCTGTGGTACCTGTGGTACCTGTAGTACCTGTGGTACCTGTGGTAGTACCTGTGGTACCTGTAGTACTACCTCCTGCTGCTGGGCCTGGCGGTGAAACTCTGTGACACGGCTAGGCCTAGCAGGTACCTCTAGTACCTGTGGTAGTACCTGTGGTACCTGTGGTACCTGTAGTAGTACCTGTGGTAGAACCTCCTGCTGCTGGGCCTGGCGGTGAAACTCTGTGACACGGCTAGGCCCAGCAGGTACCTCTAGTACCTGTGGTAGTACCTGTGGTACCTGTGGTACCTGTAGTAGTACCTGTGGTACCTGTGGTAGTACCTGTGGTACCTGTGGTAGTACCTGTGGTACCTGTAGTAGTACCTGTGGTACCTGTGGTACCTGTGGTACTACCTCCTGCTGCTGGGCCTGGCGGTGAAGCTCTGTGACACGGCTAGGCCTAGCAGGTACCTGTGGTAGTACCTGTGGTAGTACCTGTGGTACCTGTAGTACCTGTGGTACCTGTAGTACCTGTGGTACCTGTAGTACCTGTAGTACCTGTGGTACCTGTAGTACCTGTAGTACCTGTGGTACCTGTGGTACCTGTGGTAGTACCTGTGGTACCTGTAGTACCTGTAGTACCTGTGGTACCTGTGGTAGTACCTGTGGTAGAACCTCCTGCTGCTGGGCCTGGCGGTGAAACTCTGTGACACGGCTAGGCCTAGCAGGTACCTCTAGTACCTGTGGTACCTGTGGTAGTACCTGTGGTACCTCTAGTACCTGTGGTAGTACCTGTGGTACCTGTGGTACCTGTGGTAGAACCTCCTGCTGCTGGGCCTGGCGGTGAAACTCTGTGACACGGCTAGGCCTAGCAGGTACCTCTAGTACCTGTGGTACCTCTAGTACCTGTGGTACCTCTAGTACCTGTGGTACCTCTAGTACCTGTGGTACCTGTGGTACCTGTAGTACTACCTCCTGCTGCTGGGCCTGGCGGTGAAACTCTGTGACACGGCTAGGCCTAGCAGGTACCTCTAGTACCTGTGGTACCTGTGGTACCTGTGGTACCTGTGGTAGAACCTCCTGCTGCTGGGCCTGGCGGTGAAACTCTGTGACACGGCTAGGCCTAGCAGGTACCTGTAGTAGTACCTCTAGTACCTGTGGTACCTGTAGTACCTGTAGTAGTACCTGTGGTACCTGTGGTAGTACCTCCTGCTGCTGGGCCTGGCGGTGAAACTCTGTGACACGGCTAGGCCTAGCAGGTACCTGTGGTAGTACCTGTGGTACCTGTGGTACCTGTGGTACCTGTGGTACCTGTAGTAGTACCTGTGGTACTACCTCCTGCTGCTGGGCCTGGCGGTGAAACTCTGTGACACGGCTAGGCCTAGCAGGTACCTGTGGTAGTACCTGTGGTACCTGTGGTACCTGTAGTAGTACCTGTGGTACCTGTGGTAGAACCTCCTGCTGCTGGGCCTGGCGGTGAAACTCTGTGACACGGCTAGGCCTAGCAGGTACCTCTAGTACCTGTGGTGCCTGTGGTACCTGTAGTACCTGTGGTACCTGTAGTAGTACCTGTGGTGGTACCTGTGGTACCTGTGGTACCTGTAGTACTACCTCCTGCTGCTGGGACTGGCGGTGAAACTCTGTGACACGGCTAGGCCTAGCAGGTACCTCTAGTACCTGTGGTACCTGTGGTACCTGTGGTAGTACCTGTGGTACCTGTGGTAGAACCTCCTGCTGCTGGGCCTGGCGGTGAAACTCTGTGACACGGCTAGACCCAGCAGGTACCTCTAGTACCTGTAGTAGTACCTGTGGTACCTGTAGTACCTGTAGTACCTGTGGTAGAACCTCCTGCTGCTGGGCCTGGCGGTGAAACTCTGTGACACGGCTAGGCCTAGCAGGTACCTGTGGTAGTACCTGTGGTAGTACCTGTGGTAGTACCTGTGGTACCTGTGGTAGTACCTGTGGTACCTGTAGTAGTCCCTGTGGTACCTGTAGTCCCTGTGGTACCTGTACTAGTACCTGTGGTACCTGTAGTAGTCCCTGTGGTACCTGTAGTCCCTGTGGTACCTGTACTAGTACCTGTGGTACCTGTGGTAGTACCTGTGGTACCTGTGGTAGTACCTGTGGTACCTGTGGTAGTACCTGTGGTGGTACCTGTGGTGGTACCTGTAGTAGTACTACCTCCTGCTGCTGGGCCTGGCGGTGAAACTCTGTGACACGGCTAGGCCTAGCAGGTACCTGTGGTAGTACCTGTGGTACCTGTGGTACCTGTGGTACCTGTAGTACTACCTCCTGCTGCTGGGCCTGGCGGTGAAACTCTGTGACACGGCTAGGCCTAGCAGGTACCTGTAGTAGTACCTGTGGTACCTGTGGTACCTGTAGTACCTGTGGTACCTGTGGTAGTACCTGTGGTACCTGTGGTAGAACCTCCTGCTGCTGGGCCTGGCGGTGAAACTCTGTGACACGGCTAGGCCTAGCAGGTACCTCTAGTACCTGTGGTAGTACCTGTGGTAGTACCTGTGGTACCTGTAGTACCTGTGGGACCTGTGGTAGTACCTCTAGTACCTGTGGTACCTGTGGTACCTGTAGTAGTACCTGTGGCACCTGTAGTAGTACCTGTGGTACCTGTGGTACCTGTGGTACCTGTGGTAGTACCTGTGGTACCTGTAGTACCTGTGGGACCTGTGGTAGTACCTCTAGTACCTGTGGTACCTGTGGTACCTGTGGTAGTACCTGTGGTACCTGTAGTAGTACCTCCTGCTGCTGGGCCTGGCGGTGAAACTCTGTGACACGGCTAGGCCTAGCAGGTACCTGTGGTAGTACCTGTGGTGGTACCTGTGGTAGTACCTGTAGTACCTGTGGTAGTACCTGTAGTACCTGTAGTACCTGTGGTACCTGTAGTACCTGTGGTACTTGTGGTAGTACCTGTGGTACCTGTGGTAGTACCTGTGGTACCTGTGGTAGTACCTGTGGTAGTACCTGTGGTACCTGTGGTACCTGTGGTACTACCTCCTGCTGCTGGGCCTGGCGGTGAAACTCTGTGACACGGCTAGGCCTAGCAGGTACCTCTAGTACCTGTGGTGCCTGTGGTACCTGTGGTACCTGTGGTACCTGTAGTACTACCTCCTGCTGCTGGGCCTGGCGGTGAAACTCTGTGACACGGCTAGACCCAGCAGGTACCTCTAGTACCTGTGGTAGTACCTGTGGTAGTACCTGTAGAACCTGTGGTACCTGTAGTACCTGTGGTAGTACCTCCTGCTGCTGGGCCTGGCGGTGAAACTCTGTGACACGGCTAGGCCTAGCAGGTACCTCTAGTACCTGTGGTACCTGTAGTACCTGTGGTACCTGTAGTATTACCTGTGGTACCTGTAGTACCTGTGGTACCTGTAGTAGTACCTGTGGTAGTACCTGTAGTAGTACCTGTGGTACCTGTAGTACCTGTGGTACCTGTAGTAGTACCTGTGGTAGTACCTGTAGTATTACCTGTGGTACCTGTAGTACCTGTGGTACCTGTAGTAGTACCTGTGGTGGTACCTGTGGTAGTACCTGTGGTAGTACCTGTGGTGCCTGTATTAGTACCTGTGATACCTGTAGTACCTGTGGTAGAACCTCCTGCTGCTGGGCCTGGCGGTGAAACTCTGTGACACGGCTAGACCCAGCAGGTACCTCTAGTACCTGTGGTAGTACCTGTGGTACCTCTAGTAGTACCTGTAGTAGTAGTAGTACCTCCTGCTGCTGGGGCTGGCGGAGAAACTCTGTGACACGGCTAGGCCTAGCAAGAACCTGTAGTAATACCTGTGGTAGTACCTCTAGTACCTGTGGTACCTGTGGTACCTGTAGTAGTACTACCTCCTGCTGCTGGGACTGGCGGTGAAACTTTGTGACACGGCTAGGCCTAGCAGGTACCTGTGGTAGTACCTCTAGTACCTGTGGTACCTGTGGTACCTGTGGTAGTACCTGTGGTACCTGTAGTAGTACCTGTAGTACTACCTCCTGCTGCTGGGCCTGGTGGTGAAACTCTGTGACACGGCTAGGCCTAGCAGGTACCTCTAGTACAGTGGTTCTTAACCTTGTTGGAGGTACCGAACCCCACCAGTTTCATATGCGCATTCACCGAACCCCTCTTTAGTGAAAAATAAAATGTGATTTTTTTTCAAATTCAAGACATAGATATGTTTTTTACTGGTACACAAAATGAGCCGTGCATGAACATTACCTTGTTCAAAGAATAAAACCAACACAATGCATAAATTCACAACAAATTACATACCTGGAAATCAATGTGACTTCTGCTGTTGCCTTTGAGAGATCAGTTCAGATATGCGTGGCTTCACCTTGGCAAGTGCCACTCTCATGTCATTTTCACAGCAAAGTCTGTTCCTTTTCTTCGTTTTTATGTCCAGCATCCTCGAAAAGGATTGCTCACAAAGATATGTTGTAACAAATGGTATAAAAAAATCCAGGGCTTTCTTAGCAATAACTGGATACTTGTTCATTTGTCGACACCAAAACGTTGAGAGCGTTGTTGTTCTGAAGAGTTGCTGTTGAACCTGGCTCTGCTGAATTTCAATGATTTCGTCGAGGAATTCATCATTGACATCCGCTGTTTCAACAGCAAACGTGAACGGCTGTCTCACCCATGCTGGATATGACTCTCTTGTAGGGAAATATCCGTCGAGAGACTTTGCAAGCTCATCTAAGTGCGTGGCAATTGTTTGCTTCAGTTCCGTGGATACAGAAATATCTCCGATTCCAGACACATCTTCGATCTTACTTGCACAGTCGTCCAGAAGCGGGAAGTTTGCGAAGTTATTGTTCTCTGTTCGTCGCTTCCATAACGGTAGCTTTTTTTAAAAGCCTTCAGGTGTTCTTCCGCTTTCATGATATTGACTCCACCACCCTGCATCTGCTGATTGAGATGATTGAGAGCTGCGAATATATCAGCCATGTATGCTAAAATGAGAATGAACTCAGGATTTTTGAAGCAATCTGCATGGCAGTGTTGGTGCTCTTGCAAAAACAAGGCTATTTCCACACGCATGGCAAAAACACGATTCAGCACCTGTCCCCGGGATAACCACCGAATATTAGAATGGAGCAGAAGTACCTCAAATTCAGAGCCCATTTCTTTACACAGCTCACTGAAGATGCGGTGCCTCAGAGCACTTTTTCGCACATAGTTCACACATTCCACCACAGTTTTTAATACTTCTGCCATTTTTGGAGGTAAGGTTTTTGTTGCCAACGCATGCCTGTGCAGAATACAATGCGTCACAATGATGTGTGGTGCATCGGCCTTTACTAGCGCACCAAAACCAGACTTTCTTCCCAGCATGACTGGAGCTCCGTCCGTACAAACTGCAGAAACCATATCCCATGAAAGATTGTTGTCTCTGAAGAAGTCATCCACAAGCTTCTTCACATCGGCTGCCTTCGTTGTTGTTGTAAGAGGCTTACAAAATAAAAACTCTTCTTTTATCATGTCGTCTTTCACATAGCGTACAAAACAGCAAGCTGGCTTAGATCAGAAACGTCTGTGGTTTCGTCGAGTTGAAGGCTGAATTTTGCCGGGCTTGAAATCAGATCCGCGACTACTTGAGCCAAGATGTCTTTACTCATGTCTTCTATTCTGTCACTGACGGTGTCATTTGAAAGGGGAATTTGGGATAATTTACCTTCGGCCGCTGTTCCGAGTATCAGATTCGCCATCTTTAATGCAGCTGGTTTCACAAGTGTTTCACCAATGGTGTGTGGCTTGCCCTGCTTTGCGATCAGGTAAGCAACTTCGTACGATGCAGTCAGGATCGGTTTGTTAACAGGTACAAATCCAAGAGCAGGCAGAGTGGCCCTTTCATCGAATCTGGCTCTCTTCACCCTGAATTCAGCAAGTGTTGTGTTCTTGTATTCCCCGTCTCCATGCAGCTTCAAGAAGTGTTCCTTTAGTTTTGCCGGTGCAAGACTAGAGTTGCTCAACTTGGCGTTGCAAATCATGCAGATAGGACGCTCACTCCCATCACGTTCCGTGATACATGAGAATCCATGTTGTACATATTCGTCCGACCACTTTCTTCTTTTGCCCGACATAGTTAGTATGGATAAAATATTAAAGAAATCACACGACGTACGACAACAACAGTCACACGTTGACTACTGAGTACGCACTAAATTCCCCGCAGCGCTGATTGGCCAAGCAGTGTAGCATGATCATCTGCAGCCAGTGATGGCCAAGCGCGCCGTGTGTGTCATCACAAATGTACACAATAATTCAAGTGTGTCCGGACCTCCGTGGCGGGGGCTCTGCCGAACCCCTGAGATCGACTCACCGAACCCCTGGGGTTTGATCGAACCCAGGTTAAGAACCACTGCTCTAGTACCTGTAGTAGTACCTGTAGTAGTAGCTCTAGTACCTGTGGTACCTCTAGTACCTGTGGTACCTGTAGTAGTACCTGTAGTACCTGTGGTACCTGTAGTAGTACCTCCTGCTGCTGGGACCCTGTAGTACCTGTGGTACCTGTGGTAGTACCTCCTGCTGCTGGGACTGGCGGTGAAACTCTGCGACACGGCTAGGCCCAGCAGGTATCTCTAGTACCTGTAGTAGTACCTGTGGGACCTGTGGTACCTGTAGTAGTACCTGTAGTACCTGTGGTAGAACCTGTGGTACCTGTAGTACCTTTGGTACCTGTACTAGTACCTGTAGTAGTCGTACCTCCTGCTGCTGGGACTGGCGGTGAAACTGTGACACGGCTAGACCACCCACCACGCCCAGCCACCACCACCACCACCATCACCACCACCAGCATCATCACCATCACCACCATCACCACCACCAGCATCACCACCACCATCACCACCACCAGCATCACCACCACCATCACCACCACCAGCATCATCACCATCACCACCATCACCACCACCAGCATCACCACCACCATCACCACCACCAGCATCACCACCATCACCACCACCAGCATCATCACCATCACCACCATCACCACCACCAGCATCACCACCACCATCACCACCACCAGCATCACCACCACCATCACCACCACCAGCATCATCACCATCACCACCATCACCACCACCAGCATCACCACCACCATCACCACCACCAGCATCACCACCATCACCACCACCACCATCACCACCACCAGCATCACCACCAACACCACCATCACCACCACCACCACCATCACCACCACCACCATCACCACCATCACCACCATCACCACCACCACCATCACCACCATCACCACCACCAGCATCACCACCACCACCATCACCACCATCACCACCACCAGCATCACCATCACGACCACCACCATCACCACCACCACCATCACCACCACCATCACCACCATCACCACCACCACCATCACCACCATCACCACCACCACCATCACCACCACCATCACCACCACCACCATCACCACCATCACCACCACCACCATCACCACCATCACCACCACCAGCATCACCACCACCACCATCACCACCATCACCACCACCAGCATCACCATCACGACCACCACCATCACCACCACCACCATCACCACCATCACCACCACCAGCATCACCATCACCACCACCACCATCACCACCACCATCACCACCATCACCACCACCACCATCACCACCATCACCACCACCACCATCACCACCATCACCACCACCAGCATCACCACCACCAGCATCACCATCACCACCACCACCATCACCACCACCACCATCACCAGCATCACCACCATCACCACCATCACCACCACCAGCATCACCATCACCATCACCACCACCACCATCACCACCACCACCATCACCAGCATCACCACCACCACCATCACCACCACCACCATCACCACCATCACCACCACCAGCATCACCATCACCATCACCACCATCATCACCACCACCATCATCACCACCACCATCACCCTCACCATCACCACCACCACCACCGCCACCACCACCATCACCACCCCCACCACAACCACCCCAAGCGGCCGTCGTGCCAAGCGGATTATCTCTTCACCGTGGCAACCGTGGACACGTGCAACAAGCAGTGTCCCACCCGTAACACACACACACTAACACACACACTAACACACACACACTAACACACACACTAACACACACACACTAACACACACACTAACACACACACTAACACACACACTAACACACACACACTAACACACACACTAACACACACACACACTAACACACTAACACACACACACACTAACACACACACACTAACACACACACTAACACACACACTAACACACACACTAACACACACACACTAACACACACACTAACACACACACTAACACACACACACTAACACACAACAACAACAACCGCCATTCGCCACTAAGTGGCGGTGACGTCACCACGACGCTTGTGCCAGGCTATGTGCACCCTGAGGCCACGTGAAGTGTCGAACGCCCGCTGGCAGGAGGTCACGGGGCAGACCCAGGTGCCACGGGTCGACTGACTGAGATGACTGGCTGATGCACCACCTGTGCCCCCTACTGTGCCAACCTGCTGTGCTTTAGCCACCCGGCGCTCCGCTCGCTGTTGTGAGCGTCGCTCCTCCGCCCTCCGTTGTTGTTGGAGGGCGACTGCCTCCAACTGCCCAGTAGCATCCTTCACGAGCCTCCTCCACAGAGGCCGATCTTGACACCGCTGGTACCAGTCATCGGCAAGTCCACTCAGCTCCACGTCCTCCTGTACCACATCACTCCATCTCTTCTCTAGCCCGTGCCGCGCCCGCTTAGCCCCCTCAATCCGGCCAAACAAAAGCTGTTTCGGCATGCGGTGGCTGGGCATGCGGGCTACATGACCCAGCCATCGCAGCCTTGCCTGCCGGAGGAGCTCACCGATGGGACCCTGCCCAGATCTTTCAAGGATTTGTGAGCTCCTCACACAATCCAGTCTGGTTAAACCCAGGATGGATCGTAGGCAGGTCAGCCTAAATGTTTCTAACCGGCGAAGATGTTCCATTAGGGGGGTCCACGTTTCGCAAGCGTAGAGAAGGGAGGGAATGACCGTGGCCGAGAAGACCTGAAGCTTAGTGCGGAGCGACAGACCAGGTAGCTTCCACACAGCGTTACGCAACCGATGAAAAGATATTGCCGCTCGACTGATTCGGAGTGAGACCTCTGCTGTTAAACTGGAGCCAGTCATAAGCACACTGCCCAGGTATGGGAAACTCTCCACTCTCTCCACAACTGCCCCATCACCGATTGGGAGTTGTGGGGGTGGAGTGTCCGATGGTACAAAATACCCAGGCAGGTGCTTAGTTTTGGTGGGGCTGATGGTAAGGCCCCACCTCTTAGTGGCACGCTCCAGTCTCAGCAGCAGCGTCTCCAACTCCTCCTCTGACTGAGCAGCTATTACCAAGTCATCAGCATACATAACGTGGTTGAGCAATAGGGAGCCATCCCTTGACCGCACCCGGGCATCGATTAGCCTCCCATTATATCTGTACCATATGGAGATTCCCCCGGTACAGCTATTGAAGGCTTCACGAACTACGTGGTCAAAATAGATGTTAAATAATGTGGGAGCCTGAGGACATCCCTGTCGCACCCCAAGGTGTACAGGGAACGGCTCTGACTCCCGGCCACGTGGTTTTACCCGGGCCCGCTCACCATCATGAAGGTCCTTAATGATCGTGAGCAGAGGGTCAGGTACTCCAAAAGCACGAAGAACGACCCAGAGCCCAGGCCTACTGATGGTATCATAGGCCTTGACCAGGTCAATAAAGCAGAGATGTAGGTCTTGTTGGAATTCCCTACACCTCTGCTGTAGCAGACGGACAGAAAATATGGCATCTGTGCAGGACCGCCCTTTCCTGAAACCGCATTGGGGCTCCGCAAGCCTCTCCTCAGCGTGCCTGGCAAGGCGATGCTGAATAATCCTTGCCAGGACCTTTCCCGGCACACTGAGGAGTGAGATGCCCCTGTAGTTGTTACAGTCTGTGCGGTCCCCCTTCTTAAAAAGGGGGACCACCAGGGCATCCTTCCAATCCTGCGGAACCCGTCCAGTGGTCCAGACTGTTGTTATGATGTCATATAGGGCAGTCTGTGCACAAACGCCACCCTCCCTCAGCATTTCGCTTGGGAGATCATCTCTGCCCGCTGCCTTTCCTGGTCTCAGACTCCGGATCGCCTTCAATACTTCCTCAGCAGATGGCACCTCAGCCAGCCACTCACAGGGGGTGACTTCATCCAATATTTGAGGCACCGCAGCCTCAGCAGGGTCATCCTCACTTTGTGCCACGATGTTTTCCTGGCTGTGGGATTTTCCCTCCCCCAGGACCTCACAGAAATGCTCAGCAAATCTGCGAACCTGTTCCTGGGGGTCGGAAATTGGATCACCGTTTTTTCCCCTAATGATGGTAATAGGTGTGGCGCTGCAGGTTACTTTTTTGATGGAGTTAAATAGCGATTTGTGATCACGGGCCACTGAGGCAGACTCCATCTCCTCAGCAACCCGCGACCACCACCCATCCTTGCAGCGCCTCACGGCTCTCCGAACCTCCGAGCGAAGGCTGCGGTAAGCCTCCTCATTCTCTGACGTGGGATTCTGTAGCCGATGACAGTGGGCCTGTCGCTTTTTCTCAACCATCCTGAACAACTCCTCTGTCATCCAGGGTGACACACACACACTAACACACACACAAACACTAACACACACACTAACACACACACACTAACACACACACACTAACATACACACACACTAACACACACACTAACACACACACACTAACACACACACTAACACACACACTAACACACACACTAACACACACACACTAACACACACACACACTAACACACACTAACACACACTAACACACACACACACACTAACACACACACACTAACACACACACTAACACACTAACACACACTAACACACTAACACACACTAACACACAACACAACACACACTAACACACACACTAACACACACACTAACACACACACACTAACACACACACACACTAACACACACACACTAACACACACACTAACACTAACACACACTAACACACACACTGTTACACACACTAACACACACACTAACACACACACACTGACACACACACTAACACACACTAACACACACACACTAACACACACACACTAACACACACTAACACACACTAACACACTAACACACACACACTAACACACACACTAACACACACACACACTAACACACACACACTAACACACACACACTAACACACACACTAACACACACTAACACACACTAACACACACACACTGACACACACACTAACACACACTAACACACACACACTAACACACTAACACACACACACACACTAACACACACACACTAACACACACACACTAACACACACACACACTAACACACACACCACACACTAACACACACACACTAACACACACACTAACACACACACACTAACACACACATACACTAACACACACTAACACACACTAACACACTAACACACACTAACACACACAACACAACACACACTAACACACACACTAACACACACACTAACACACACACACTAACACACACACACACTAACACACACACACTAACACACACACTAACACTAACACACACTAACACACACACTGTTACACACACTAACACACACACTAACACACACTAACACACACACACTGACACACACACTAACACACACTAACACACACACTAACACACACACACTAACACACACTAACACACACTAACACACTAACACACACACACTAACACACACACACTAACACACACACACTAACACACACACACTAACACACACACACTAACACACACACTAACACACACTAACACACACTAACACACACTAACACACACACACTAACACACACACACTGACACACACACTAACACACACTAACACACACTAACACACACACACTAACACACTAACACACACACTAACACACACACTAACACACACACACTAACACACACACACACACTAACACACACACACACTAACACACACACACTAACACACACTAACACACACACACACTAACACACACACACTAACACACACACACACTAACACACACACACTAACACACACACACTGACACACACACACTAACACACACACACACTAACACACTAACACACACACACACTAACACACACTAACACACACACTAACACACTAACACACACACTAACACACACACTAACACACACACACTAACACACACACACACTAACACACACACACACTAACACACACACACTAACACACACTAACACACACACACACTAACACACACACACTAACACACACACACACACTAACACACACTAACACACACACACACACTGACACACACACACACTAACACACACACTAACACACACACACTGACACACACACACTAACACACACACACTAACACACACCCACTGACACACACACACACACTAACACACACACACTGACACACACACACGTGACTGCACGTGGCAGCGATGGATGATGGGTTAGCACTACCCGTGGAATTTGTACGCAGAACCCTTAATCCGCATCGCCCACAAACTCCTCCATCGCCTGCATGGGGCCTGGTGGTTGACACAGACACAGGCTGACCCAGACTCAGGCTCACACAGACACAGGCTGACCCAGACACAGGCTCACACAGACACAGACTCACACAGACACAGGCTCACACAGACACAGGCTCACACAGACACAGGCTGACACAGACACAGGCTCACACAGACACAGGCTCACACAGACACAGGCTGACCCAGACACAGGATCACACAGACACAGGCTGACACAGACACAGGCTCACACAGACACAGGCTCACACAGACACAGGCTGACACAGACACAGGCTGACACAGACACAGGCTCACACAGACACAGGCTCACACAGACACAGGCTCACCCAGACACAGGCTCACACAGACACAGACTCACACAGACACAGGCTGACCCAGACTCAGGCTGACCCAGACACAGGCACACACAGACACAGGCTGACACAGACACAGGCTCACACAGACTCACACAGACACAGGATCACACAGACACAGG
This sequence comes from Petromyzon marinus, assembly GCF_010993605.1. Classification (NCBI taxonomy): domain Eukaryota; kingdom Metazoa; phylum Chordata; class Hyperoartia; order Petromyzontiformes; family Petromyzontidae; genus Petromyzon; species Petromyzon marinus. Next base: position 495,590 of record NW_022638229.1, read on the forward strand.
CTGACACAGACACAGGCTCACACAGACACAGGCTGATACAGACACAGGCTCACACAGACTCAGGCTCACACAGACACAGGCTGACGTGTGTGTCTGTGTGTGTGTTAGTGTGTGTGTGTTTGTGTGTTAGTGTGCGTGTTTGTGTGTTTGTGTGTGTGTTAGTGTGTGTTAGTGTGTGTGTGTGTGTTTGTGTTAGTTTGTGTGTTTGTGTGTTTGTGTGTGTCTGTGTGTGTGTTAGTGTATGTGTTTGTGTGTTAGTGTGTGTGTGTGTCTGTGTCCACTGGATGGGTTCCGCAGGATTGGAAGGATGCCCTGGTGGTCCCCCTTTTTAAGAAGGGGGACCGCACAGACTGTAACAATTACAGGGGCATCTCACTCCTCAGTGTGCCGGGAAAGGTCCTGGCAAGGATTATTCAGCATCGCCTTGCCAGGTACGCTGAGGAGAGGCTTGCGGAGCCCCAATGCGGTTTTAGGAAAGGGCGGTCCTGCACAGATGCCATATTTTCTTTCCGTCTGCTACAGCAGAGGTGTAGGGAATTCCAACAAGACCTACATTTCTGCTTTATTGACCTGGTCAAGGCCTATGATACCATCAGTAGGCCTGGGCTCTGGGTCGTTCTTCGTGCTTTTGGAGTACCTGACCCTCTGCTCACGACCATTAAGGACCTTCATGATGGTGAACGGGCCCGGGTAAAACTACGTGGCCGGGAGTCAGAGCCATTCCCTGTACACCTTGGGGTGCGACAGGGATGTCCTCTGGCTCCCACATTATTTAACATCTACTTTGACCACGTAGTTCGTGAAGCCTTCAATAGCTGTACCGGGGGAATCTCCATATGGTACAGATATAATGGGAGGCTAATCGATGCCCGGGTGCGGTCAAGGGATGGCTCCCTATTGCTCAACCACGTTATGTATGCCGATGACTTGGTAATAGCTGCTCAGTCAGAGGAGGAGTTGGAGACGCTGCTGCTGAGACTGGAGCGTGCCACTAAGAGGTGGGGCCTTACCATCAGCCCCACCAAAACTAAGCACCTGCCTGGGTATTTTGTACCATCGGACACTCCACCCCCACAACTCCCAATCGGTGATGGGGCAGTTGTGGAGAGAGTGGAGAGTTTCCCATACCTGGGCAGTGTGCTTATGACTGGCTCCAGTTTAACAGCAGAGGTCTTACTCCGAATCAGTCGAGCGGCAATATCTTTTCATCGGTTGCGTAACGCTGTGTGGAAGCTACCTGGTCTGTCACTCCGCACTAAGCTTCAGGTCTTCTCGGCCACGGTCATTCCCTCCCTTCTCTAGGCTTGCGAAACGTGGACCCCCCTAATGGAACATCTTCGCCGGTTAGAAACATTTAGGCTGGCCTGCCTACGATCCATCCTGGGTTTAACCAGACTGGATTGTGTGAGGAGCTCACAAATCCTTGAAAGATCTGGGCAAGGTCCAATCGGTGAGCTCCTCCGGCGGACAAGGCTGTGATGGCTGGGTCATGTAGCCCGCATGCCCAGCCACCGCATGCCGAAGCATCTTTTGTTCGGCCAGATTGAGGGGGCTAAGCGGGCGCGGCACGGGCTAGAGAAGAGATGGAGTGATGTGGTGCAGGAGGACGTGGAGCTGAGTGGACTTGCCGATGACTGGTACCAGCGGTGTCAAGATCGGCCTCTGTGGAGGAGGCTCGTGAAGGATGCTGCTGGGCAGTTGGAGGCAGTCGCCCTCCAACAACAACGGAGGGCGGAGGAGCGATGCTCACAACAACGAGCGGAGCGCCGGGTGGCTAAAGCACAGCGGATTGGCACAGTAGGGGGCACAGGTGGTGCATCAGCCAGTCATCTCAGTCAGTCGACCCGTGGCACCTGCTGGGTCTGCCCCGTGACCTCCTGCCAGCGGGCGTTCGACACTTCACGTGGTAGCCTCAAGGTGCACATAGCCTGGCACAAGCGTCGTGGTGACGTCACCGCCACTTAGTGGCGAATGGCGGTTGTTGTTGTGCGCGTTTGTGTGTGTGTGTTAGTGTGTGTGTTAGTGTGTGTGTGTTTGTGTATGTGTGTTTGTGTGTGTGTGTTTGTGTGTGTGTGTTAGTGTGTGTGTGTTTGTGTGTGTGTATGTGTGTTTGTGTGTGTGTGTTTGTGTGTGTGTGTGTTTGTGTGTGTTTGTGTGTGTGTGTTTGTGTGTTTGTATGTGTGTTTGTATGTGTGTGTTTGTATGTGTGTGTTTGTGCGTGTGTGTTTGTGCGTGTGTGTTTGTGCGTGTGTGTTTGTGCGTGTGTGTTTGTGCGTGTGTGTTTGTGCGTGTGTGTATGTGTTAGTGTGTGTGTGTTTGTGTGTGTGTGTTTGTATGTGTGTGTGTTTGTGTGTGTGTGTGTTTGTGTGTATGTGTGCGCGTGTCACTCTTCACATTCCTCATGGCCGTACAAAAACCGGAGGTGAGGGAGGGAGGGAGTAAGGAAGGGCCCTCTGCCATTGATGCCGCCCAGGGGTTCTGGAATGCTACTGACAATGAAACCGCGACTTGGCATCCCGCTCCAGGGCGAGATCTTCAACTCGACATCGCTGTCGAGTTGAAGCCTAAGCTGATATTCGAGTGGCCTGAGATCACATCGAAATCCATCGCACCGTGGCGACTGCTAGAGTGTCGAAACGATCTTATGTTGTTGTTGTTGTTTATATTGACGTTTGTGTTTGTTTGTTTGTTTGAGTTTTAAGAGGCGCATTGTGAACCAAAACGTCGATTCTTCCGGCCGATGCTGACCCTGCTGTTGCTGTTGAGCGATTCTGGCGTGATGGTGGTGGTGGTGGTGGTGATGGTGGTGGTGGTGGTGATGGTGGTGGTGAAGGTGGTGATCGTGGTGGTGGTGATGGTGGTGATGGTGGTGGTGTGATGGTGGTGGTGATGGTGGTGGTGGTGATGGTGGTGGTGAAGGTGGTGATCGTGGTGGTGGTGATGGTGGTGATGGTGGTGGTGTGATGGTGGTGGTAGTGAAGGTGTTGATCGTGGTGGTGATGGTGGTGGTGGTGATGGTGGTGGTGGTGAAGGTGGTGATCGTGGTGGTGGTGGTGAAGGTGGTGATCGTGGTGGTGATGGTGGTGATGGTGGTGGTGGTGATGGTGGTGGTGGTGAAGGTGGTGATCGTAGTGGTGATGGTGGTGGTGGTGATGGTGATGGTGGTGATGGTGGTGGTGATGGTGGTGGTGGTGAAGGTGGTGATCGTGGTGGTGATGGTGGTGGTGGTGATGGTGGTGATGGTGGTGGTGATGGTGGTGGTGGTGATGGTGAATGTTCGCGTCGTTCATCGTGAAATTTCAGTCACGGGTCCTCCGGTGATCGCTGATTTGAGTTTTTATTTTTGTGTGGGTGGGGGGTGATTTCGAAAGACGTGTTTTTGATTTTTTTTTCCGGACGCGGTAACGGAGTTTGGCCGACGGATTTTAAGCTAAGTTGTCTTTTGTGGGTGCTGTTGTTATGGTTGTTGTGGTTGTTGTTGTTGTGGTTGTTGTTGTTGTGGTTGTTGTGGTTGTTGTTGTGGTTGTTGTGGTTGTTGTTGTTGTGGTTGTTGTTGTGGTTGTTGTGGTTGTGGTTGTGGTTGTTGTTGTGGTTGTTGTGGTTGTGGTTGTTGTTGTGGTGGTGGTTGTTGTTGTGGTTGTTGTTGTTGTTGTGGTTGTTGTGGTTGTGGTTGTTGTTGTGGTTGTTGTGGTTGTTGTGGTTGTTGTTGTTGTGGTTGTTGTTGTGGTTGTTGTGGTTGTTGTGGTTGTTGTTGTGGTTGTTGTTGTGGTGGTTGTTGTGGTTGTTGTTGTGGTTGTTGTGGTTGTTGTTGTGGTTGTTGTGGTTGTTGTGGTTGTTGTTGTTTTTGTGGTTGTGGTTGTTGTGGTTGTTCTTGTGGTTGTTGTGGTTGTTGTTGTTGTGGTTGTTGTTGCTGTGGTTGTTGTTGTTGTGGTTGTTGTTGTTGTGGTGGTTGTTGTTTCACTCGCATACCACCGGGATTTTTGCACGCAGAGTTAGAGCCGTTCGGTGATTTTTTTTTCTGGAAGATTTTGCTGTGTTTTTTTTGTAGTTGTTCGCTCTCTCGTGGATTTTTCTGTTTGCACAGTCACACACAGGAGTCAGGCGAGGATGTTTTTCTTGTGAGGGGGGTTTTTTGCTTGTTTCTGTTGCACCCGGTTCAGGAGCCGAATGGCTCACAGGGCTGTACCTGAATACATGTAACTGAAATAGTGAAAACCATCACCACCATCATCACCACCATCACCACCATCACCATCACCACCATCACCACCACCACCACCACCATCATCACCATCACCACCACCACCACCATCACCACCACCACCACCATCACCACCATCACCACCACCACCACCATCACCACCATCATCACCACCATCACCACCATCACCATCACCACCATCACCACCACCATCATCACCATCATCACCACCATCATCACCACCATCACCTCCATCACCACCATCACCATCACCACCACCATCATCATCATCACCATCACCACCATCACCATCATCACCATCACCACCACCACCACCATCACCACCACCACTACCATCACCACCATCACCACCATCACCACCACCATCACCACCACCATCACCACCATCACCACCACCATCATCACCACCACCACCATCACCACCACCATCACCTCCATCACCACCACCACCATCACCACCATCACCACCACCATCACCACCACCACCATCACCACCACCATCATCACCATCACCATCATCACCATCACCACCACCACCATCACCACCACCACCATCACCTCCATCACCACCACCACCATCACCACCACCATCACCACCACCATCACCACCATCACCACCACCATCACCACCATCACCATCAACACCACCACCATCACCTCCATCACCACCACCACCATCACCACCACCATCACCACCATCACCATCAACACCACCACCATCACCACCACCATCACCACCATCACCACCATCACCATCACCACCACCACCCCCACCACCACCACCATCACCACCACCACCACCACCCCCCTACCCCCCCTGACCCCAGGCCACCCCCTGTGCTCGCTTTTCTCTGCGTCTGCACGGGGCTCTCGCTGCTGTGGATGGGGGTCCACCGGTGCCTGGAGAGACCCCCTCGAGACTCCGCCGTGAGGGACCCCCACGCAGGGCCGGCCTGGCTCAGAGGTGGGTCCGTCTAGCCGCTCAGCTACCCACTCAGCTACCCACTCATACACTCACTCATACACTCACTCATACACTCACTCATACACTCACTCATACACTCACACACTCATACACTCACTCACTCAGACACTCACTCATACACTCACTCACTCATACACTCATACACTCATTCACTCAGCTACCCACTCAGCTACCCACTCATACACTCACTCATACACTCACTCATACACTCACTCACTCATACACTCACTCACTCACTCATACACTCACTCACTCACTCATACACTCACTCACTCACTCATACACTCACTCACTCATACACTCACTCATACACTCACTCAGCTACCCCTCACTCACTCAGACACTCACTCACTCAGACACTCACTCAGACACTCACTCATACACTCACTCAGCTACCCGCTCAGCTACCCACTCACTCAGCTACACACTCAGCTACCCACTCAGACACTCACTCATACACTCACTCATACACTCACTCACTCATACACTCACTCACTCAGACACTCACTCACTCAGACACTCACTCAGACACTCACTCAGACACTCACTCATACACTCACTCAGCTACCCACTCACTCAGCTACCCACTCACTCAGCTACCCACTCACTCAGCTACCCACTCACTCAGACACTCACTCACTCAGCTACCCACTCACTCAGACACTCACTCAGCTACCCACTCACTCAGCTACCCACTCACTCAGACACTCACTCAGCTACCCACTCAGCCACCCACTCACTCAGCTACCCACTCAGCTACCCACTCAGCTACCCACTCACTCAGCTACCCACTCAGCTACCCACTCACTCAGCTACCCACTCAGCTACCCACTCAGACACTCACTCACACTCACTCATACACTCACTCACTCATACACTCACTCATACACTCACTCACTCACTCATACACTCACTCACTCAGCTACCCCTCACTCACTCAGCTACCCACTCAGCTACCCACTCAGACACTCACTCATACACTCACTCATACACTCACTCATACACTCACTCACTCACTCATACACCCCCTCACTCAGACACTCACCCACTCAGACACTCACTCAGCTACCCACTCACTCAGCTACCCACTCACTCAGCTACCCACTCATACACTCACTTACTCACTCATACACTCACTCAGCTACCCACTCACTCAGCTACCCACTCACTCAGCTACCCACTCACTCAGCTACCCACTCATACACTCACTCACTCAGCTACCCACTCACTCAGCTACCCACTCACTCAGCTACCCACTCACTCAGCTACCCACTCACTCAGCTACCCACTCACTCAGCTACCCACTCACACAGCTACCCACTCACTCAGACACTCACTCAGCTACCCACTCACCTACCCACTCACTCAGACACTCACTCAGCTACCCACTCACTCAGCTACCCACTCACTCACTCAGCTTCCCACTCAGCTACCCACTCATTCAGCTACGCACTCACTCAGCTACCCACTCACTCAGCTACCCATTCACTCAATCAGCTTCCCACTCAGCTACCCACTCACTCAGCTACCCACTCACTCAACTACCCACCCACTCAGCTACCCACTCACACAGCTACCCACTCACTCAGCTACCCACTCAGCTACCCACTCACTCAGCTACCCACTCACTCACTCAGCTACCCACTCACACAGCTACCCACTCACTTAGCTACTCACTCACTCAGCTACCCACTCACCTACCCACTCACTCAGCTACCCACTCACTCAGCTACCCACTCACCTACCCACTCACTCAGCTATCCACTCACTCAGCTACCCACTCACCCAGCTACCCACTCACTCACTCAGCTACCCACTCACTCACCCACTCACTCACCTACCCACTCACTCAGACACTCACTCAGCTATCCACTCACCTGCGCACTCACTCAGCTACCCACTCACTCAGCTACCCACTCACTCAGACACTCACTCAGCTACCCACTCACCTACCCACTCACTCAGCTACCCACTCACTCAGCTACCCACTCACTCAGCTACCCACTCACTCATACACTCACTCAGCTACCCACTCACCTACCCACTCACTCAGCTATCCACTCACTCAGCTACCCACTCACCCAGGTACCCACTCACTCAGCTATCCACTCACTCAGCTACCCACTCACCCAGCTACCCACTCACTCAGCTATCCACTCACTCAGCTACCCACTCACCCAGCTACCCACTCACCCAGCTACCCACTCACTCAGCTATCCACTCACTCAGCTACTCACTCACCCAGCTACCCACTCACTCACACAGCTACCCACTCACTCAGACACTCACTCACTCAGCTACCCACTCACTCAGCTACCCACTCATTCAGCTACTCACTCACCTACCCACTCACTCAGCTACCAACTCACCTACCCACTCACCTACCCACTCACCTACCCACTCACTCAGACACTCACTCACCTACCCACTCACCTACCCACTCACCTACCCATTCACCTACCCACTCACTCAGCTACCCACTCACCTACACAATCACCCACTCATGATGATACTGTCCACCCCCTGCCCCCCCTGCCCCCCTGCCCCCCACTGCCCCCCCCTGCCCCCCACTGCCCCCCCCTGCCCCACTGCCCCCCACTGCCCCCCACTGCCCCCCACAGTGGCTCTGGTGGTGTTTGCGGTCCCCTCTCTCGCCATGTCGGCGTCTGACGCCGCAGTGGCCCTGGGGGGTGCCAGCGGCTGCCCCCAGGGCAGTCTCACGCTGCCCCTGGGGCACGCGGCCCTACAGGCAGCCTTCACTCTCACACTGGTCAGTGAACACGTGACACACGTGAACACACTCACACGTGAACACACACTACACTATACACTATACACTACACTATACACTACACAAGTGGACAGTCTCACGCTGCCCCTGGGGCACGCGGCCCTCCAGGCAGCCTTCACTCTCACACTGGTCAGTGAACACGTGACACACACTCACACACACTCACACACACTACACTACACTATACACTACACACTACACACTACACTACACTACACACTACACTACACACTACACTACACACTACACTACACTATACACTACAAAAGTGGACAGTCTCACGCTGCCCCTGGGGCACGCGGCCCTACAGGCAGCCTTCACTCTCACACTGGTCAGTGAACACGTGACACACGTGAACACACACACACTGGTCAGTGAACACGTGACACACTGGTCAGTGAACACGTGACACACTGGTCAGTGAACACGTGACACACGTGAACACACTACACTACATACACACACACTACACTATACACTACACACTACACTACACTATACACTACACACAAGTGGGCAGTCTCACGCTGCCCCTGGGGCACGCGGCCCTACAGGCAGCCTTCACTCTCACACTGGTCAGTGAACACGTGACACACTGGTCAGTGAACACGTGACACACGTGAACACACTCACACGTGAACACACTCACACACTCACACACTCACGTGAACACACTCACACGTGAACACACACACACACTCACACACTCACGTGAACACACTCACACGTGAACACAATCACACACTCACACACTCACGTGAACACACTCACACGTGAACACACTCACGTGAACACTCTCACGTGAACACACTCACACTACACACACGTGAACACACTCACGTGAACACTCTCACGTGAACACACTCACACTACACACACGCGAACACACTCACACGTGAACACACTCACGTGAACACTCTCACACGTGAACACACTCACACGTGAACACACTCACACACTCACGTGAACACTCACACTACACACACACACTCACGTGAACACACTCACACACTCACACACTCACGTGAACACTCACACACTCACGTGAACACACTCACACACTCACACACTACACACACACTACACACTCACACTACACACACACACTACACTACACACTCACACACTCACGTGAACACACACTACACACACTCACGTGAACACACTACACACTACACTACACACACACTACACACACTACACACACACTACACACACACTACACACACACACTACACACACTACACACACACTACACACACACTCACACATACACCACACACTACACACACACTACACACACACTACACACACTACACACACTACACACACACTACACACTACACACACACTACACACACACTACACACACTACACACACACTACACACACACTCACACATACACCACACACTACACACTCACTACACACACACTACACACACACTACACACACACTACACACTCACTACACACACACTCACTACACACACTCACTACACACACTACACACACACTACACACACACTCACTACACACACTACACACACACTACACACACACACTCACTACACACACTACACACACACTACACACACTACACACACACACTACACACACTACACACACACTACACACACACACTACACACACACTACACACACTACACACACACACTACACACACACTACACTACACACACACTACACACACACTCACACACTACACACACACACACTACACATCACACACACTACACACACACTACACACACTACACACACTACACACACACACTACACACACACACTACACACACACTACACACACACACTACACACACTACACACACACTACACACACACTCACACATACACCACACACTACACACTCACTACACACACACTACACACACACTACACACTCACTACACACTCACTACACACACTCACTACACACACTACACACACACTACACACACTACACACACACTCACTACACACACTACACACACACTACACACACACACTACACACACTACACACACACTACACACACTACACACACACACTACACACACTACACACACACTACACACACACTACACACACACTACACACACTACACACACACACTACACACACACTACACTACACACACACACTACACACACACTCACACACTACACACACACACACTACACATCACACACACTACACACACACTACACACACTACACACACTACACACACACACTACACACACACACACTACACACACACACTACACACACACTACACACACACACACTACACACACACACTACACACACTACCACACACCACACACACATACACACACACTACACACACACACTACCCACACTACACACACACACTACACACACACACTACACACACACTACACACACACACTACACACACACTACACACACCACACACACACACTACACACACACTACACACACACACACTACACACAAACTACACCACACACACTACACACACACTACACACACACCACTACACACACACACTACACACACACCACAACACACACACACTACACACACACACTACACACACACACTACACACACACACACTACACACACTACACACACTACACACACACACTACACACACACACACTACACACACACACACTACACACACTACACACACACACACACACTACACACACACACTACACACACTACACCACACTACACACACACCACCACACACACCACACACACTACACACACTACACACACTACACACACACACTACACACACACACACTACACACACCACACACACACACACTACACACACACTACACACACACACTACACACAAACTACACCACACACACTACACACACACTACACACACACCACTACACACACACACACTACACACACTACACACACACACACACTACACACACACACACACTACACACACACTACACACACACACTACACACACACTACACACACACATCACACACACACACCACACACACTACACACACATCACACACACACACACCACACACACTACACACACACACACTACACACACACTACACACACACACACACTACACACACACTACACACACACACTACACACACACACACTACACACACACACACTACACACACACTACACACACACACCACTACACACACACACTACACACACTACACACACACACTACACACACACACTACACACACACTACACACACTACACACACACTACACACACACACTACACACACACTACACACACACATCACACACACACACACACACACCACACACACTACACACACACTACACACACACTACACACACTACACACACACACTACACACACACACTACACACACACTACACACACACACACTACACACACACACACACTACACACACACACTACACACACTACACACACACACTAAACACACACACTACACACACACACTACACACACACACACTACACACACACTACACACACACTACACACACACACACACTACACACACACACTACACACACCACACACACACACACCACACACACCACTACAGACACACACACTACACACACACACACACACTACACACACACACACTACACACACACACCACACACATCACACACCACAGACGCTCCCCAATCGCTTCCCCTCCAACTCTGCAGGGAGTGAGGATTAGGAGGCGATCTTGGACCACAACACCCAGCACTCTCCACCCTTGCCCTAGAGACACACACACAGATATACACACACACAGGTATACACACAGACACACACACAGATATACACACAGACACACACCATACACACACACAGTTACACACACACACACAGATATACACACATACACACAGACACACACAGATATATACACACACACAGATATACACACAGGCACACACAGATATACACACACAGATATACACACAGATATACACACACACACAGATATACACACAGACACACACACAGATATACACACAGACACACACACAGATATACATACAGACACACACACAGATATACATACAGACACACACACAGATATACACACAGACACACACACAGATATACACACAGACACACACACAGATATATACACAGACACACACACACAGATATACACACAGACACACACAGATATACATACAGACACACACACAGATATACACACATACACACACAGATATACATAAGACACACACACAGATATACATACAGACACACACACAGATATACATACAGACACAGATATACATACAGACATACACACAGATATACACACAGACACACACACAGATATACACACAGACACACACACAGATATACATACAGACACAGATATACATACAGACACACGCACAGATATACATACAGACACACACACAGATATACACACAGACACACACACAGATATACATACAGACACACACACAGATATACTTACAGACACAGATATACATACAGACACACACACAGATATACACACAGACACACACAGATATACACACACACAGATATACACACACACAGATATACACACATACACACACACAGATATACATACAGACACACACACAGATATACATACAGACACACATACAGATATACATACAGACACACACTCAGATATACACACAGACACACACTCAGATATACACACAGACACACACACAGATATACATACAGACACACACACAGATATACACACAGACACACACACAGATATACATACAGACACACACAGATATACATACAGAAACACACTCAGATATACACACAGACACACACTCAGATATACACACAGACACACACACAGATATACATACAGACACACACTCAGATATACACACAGACACACACTCAGATATACACACAGACACACACACACAGATATACATACAGACACACACACAGATACACACACACAGATATACACACAGACACACACACACAGATATACACACAGACACACACACAGATGTACATACAGACACACACACACAGATATACATACAGACACACACACAGATATACACACAGACACACACACAGATATACACACAGACACACACACACAGATATACACACAGACACACACACAGATATACACACAGACACACACAGATATACATACAGACACACAGATATACATACAGACACACAGATATACACACAGACACACACACAGATATACACACATACACACACAGATATACATACAGACACACACACAGATATACATACAGACACACACACAGATATACATACAGACACACACTCAGATATACACACAGACACACACTCAGATATACACACAGACACACACACAGATATACATACAGACACACACACAGATATACACACAGACACACACACAGATATACATACAGACACACACAGATATACATACAGACACACACTCAGATATACACACAGACACACACTCAGATATACACACAGACACACACACAGATATACATACAGACACACACTCAGATATACACACAGACACACACTCAGATATACACACAGACACACACACACAGATATACATACAGACACACACACAGATACACACACACAGATATACACACACACAGATATACACACATACACACACACAGATATACATACAGACACACACACAGATATACATACAGACACACATACAGATATACATACAGACACACACTCAGATATACACACAGACACACACTCAGATATACACACAGACACACACACAGATATACATACAGACACACACACAGATATACATACAGACACACACACAGATATACATACAGACACACACTCAGATATACACACAGACACACACTCAGATATACACACAGACACACACACAGATATACATACAGACACACACACAGATATACACACAGACACACACACAGATATACATACAGACACACACAGATATACATACAGACACACACACACACATATACACACAGACACACACACAGATATACACACAGACACACACAGATATACATACAGACACACACAGATATACACACAGACACACACACAGATATACACACAGACACACAGATATACATACAGACACACACACACAGATACAATAAAAACATACATACACACCTATATTCACACACACATACATGCACACATACATGCACACACATGCATACACACACACACAAAGACAAAGATCCCCCATATAGCCTTGACAGACTGTAGGGGCAAGTGCTGTTAGCGAGCACCTATGAAGGCCGGAACGGTACACGAGGGGGTGGGTGGCCAGCACCACGCCCGACCGCCTTTGTCTCCCTAGTGGCAATATTTACACACCGCTACACCAGGTACTCATTTGAGGCTGAGTCGACCTAGGGGAGTCCCGGGACCGGTTCAGATAATCGTCACCGGTGTTGGCCGTGAGCGGGAATCGAACCCGGGTCGCCAGGTTCATAGCGCAGCGTAGCGCTAACCGCTACACTATCGCTCCCCACCACACACACACTTATACACATATACATACACACACGCACATACACACACACACGCATATACAAGAAAAACACACATACACACGTATAACAACAACAACCACAACTCGCCACTAAGTGGCGGTGACGTCACCACGACGCTTGTGCCAGCCTATGTGCACCCTGAGGCCACGTGAAGTGTCGAACGCCCGCGGGCAGGAGGTCACGGGGCAGACCCAGGTGCCACGGGTCGACTGACTGAGATGACTGGCTGATGCACCACCTGTGCCCCCTACTGTGCCAACCTGCTGTGCTTTAGCCACCCGGCGCTCCGCTCGTTGTTCTGAGCGTTGCTCCTCCGCCCTCCGTTGTGTTGGAGGGCAACTGCCTCCAACTGCCCAGTAGCGTCCTTCACGAGCCTCCTCCACAGAGGCCGATCTTGACACCGCTGGTACCAGTCATCGGCAAGTCCACTCAGCTCCACGTCCTCCTGTTCCACATCACTCCATCTCTTCTCTAGCCCGCGCCGCGCCCGTTTAGCCCCCTCGATCCGGCCGAACAAAAGCTGTTTCGGCATGCGGTGGCTGGGCATGTGGGCTACATGGCCCAGCCAACGCAGCCTTGCCTGCTGGAGGAGCTCACCGATGGGACCTTGCCCAGAGCTTTCAAGGATTTGTGAGCTCCTCACACAATCCAGCCTGGTTAAACCCAGGATGGATCGTAGGTTGGCTACTCTAAATGTTTCTAACCGGCGAAGATGTTCCATTAGGGGGGTCCACGTTTCGCAAGCGTAGAGAAGGGAGGGAATGACCGTGGCCAAGAAGACCTGAAGCTTCGTGCGGAGCGACAGACCAGGTAGCTTCCACACAGCGTTACGCAACCGATGAAAAGATATTGCCGCTCGACTGATTCGGAGTGAGACCTCTGCTGTTAAACTGGAGCCAGTCATAAGCATACTGCGCAGGTATGGGAAACTCTCCACTTTCTCCACAACTGCCCCATCACCGATTGGGAGTTGTGGGGGTGGAGTGTCCGATGGTACAAAATACCCAGGTAGGTGCTTAGTTTTGGTGGGGCTGATGGTAAGGCCCCATCTCTTAGTGGCATGCTCCAGTCTCAGCAGCAGCGTCTCCAACTCCTCCTCTGAATGAGCAGCTATTATGAAATCATCGGCATACATAACGTGGTTGAGCAATAGGGAGCCATCCCTTGACCGCACCCGGGCATCGATCAGCCTCCCATTATATCTGTACCATATGGAGATTCCCCCGGTACAGCTATTGAAGGCTTCACGAACTACGTGGTCAAAATAGATGTTAAATAATGTGGGAGCCAGAGGACATCCCTATCGCACCCCAAGGTGTACAGGGAATGTCTCTGACTCCCGGCCACGTAGTTTTACCCAGGCCCGCTCACCATCATGAAGGTCCTTAATGATCGTGAGCAGAGGGTCAGGTACTCCAAAAGCACGAAGAACAACCCAGAGCCCAGGCCTACTGATGGCATCATAGGCCTTGACCAGGTCAATAAAGCAGAAATGTAGGTCTTGCTGGAATTCCCTACACCTCTGCTGTAGCAGGACAGAAAATATGGCATCTGTGCAGGACCGCCCTTTCCCGAAACCGCATTGGGGCTCCGCAAGCCTCTCCTCAGCGTGCCTGGCAAGGCGATGTTGAAAAATCTTTGCCAGGACCTTTCCCGGCACACTGAGGAGTGAGATGCCCCTGTAGTTGTTACAGTCTGTGCGGTCCCCCTTCTTAAAGAGGGGGACCACCAGGGCATCCTTCCAATCCTGCGGAACCCGTCCAGTGGTCCAGACTGTTGTTATGATGTCATGTAGGGCAGTCTGTGCACAAACGCCACCCTCCCTCAGCATTTCGCTTGGGAGATCATCTCTACCCGCTGCCTTTCCTGGTCTCAGACTCCGGATCGCCTTCAGTACTTCCTCAACAGATGGCACTTCAGCCAGTCACTCACAGGGGGTGACTTCTTCCAATATTTGAGGCACCGCAGCCTCAGCAGGGTCATCCTCACTTTGTGCCACGATTTTTTCCTGACTGAGGGATTTTCCCTCTCCCAGGACCTCACAGAAATGCTCAGCAAATCTGCAAACCTGTTCCTGGGGGTCGGAGATTGGATCACCGTTTTTTTTCCTCTAATGACGGTAATAGGTGTGGCGCTGCAGGTTACTTTTTTGATGGAGTTAAATAGAGATTTGTGATCACGGGCCACTGAGGCAGACTCCATCTCCTCAGCAACCCGCGACCACCACCCATCCTTTCAGCGCCTCACGGCTCTCCGAACCTCCGAGCGAAGGCTGCGATAAGTCTCCTCATTCTCTGATGTGGGATTCTGTAGCCGATGACAGTGGGCCTGTCGCTTTTTCTCAACCATCCTGAACACCTCCTCTGTCAGCCAGGGTCTCTGGGGAGGTCTGGACCGTGTACCCAAAGCAGCACAGTCCTAAACCTCGCCCATTAACCCTTGACATCAGGAGGAGTGGGGGACGATGCCAACCCCAGCCGCAAGCGATGATGAAATTCTCGCTTGCAACTTTCATCAGATAACTGAGACCAGGCCACTTTAGGTTGGAATGGGGTCCTGGGTGTACACCCACCACCGGAGTGGAAGAATGGCAGGCGCATGTTACAGATGACTAGTCGATGGTCCGAGGGCAGATCAGCTCCATGGTAGGTCTTGGTGTCAAGGACATGGGCTCGCATCCGCTGGTCCGTAACTATGTAGTTCAGCAGATGTTCTTGCTTGGACCCGGCATGCATCCATGATGTTGTGTGGATGCGCCGATGCCGGAACAGCGTGTTGGTAATTACAAGCCCATGGGCTGCACAAAAATCTAGCAGCCTCCTACCGTTGTTATTGAGCTGATCTGGCCCATGCCCTCCAATCACTCCAGACCAGGTGCCAGCATCATGACCAACTCGGGCATTGAAGTCACCCAACATGATGACTCTATCCCGAGGGGCCACTTTAGCCAGCACCTGTGACAGGAGGTCATAGAAGGCATCTGACTCATCGGCTTTGCCTGCATCCCTCCATGGATGTTCGTCTTCGGTGGGGGCATAAGTAACCACGACCACCATTCCTCGCCTCCGGTTGATGGGAAGGCGAGCCCAAAGTAGCCTGGGGCTTACAGCTTCCCACACCTCACCGCCACGCTCCCACGCCCCTTCATTCTTTTGTTCAAAAGAAGAGCCACACCCTGTTGTTTGGCAGTCTTCTGCCCCGAGTAGAGGACTGTCCACCCCTCATGGTGGCAGGAGCCAGAGCCGGTCCACCGGACCTCCTGAATGCCGCAGAGATCCAGGCAGTACCGGTCCAGCTCCCGACGGAGGAGTGGGCAGCCTCTCCTCCGCGGTGAGCGTTCGAACATTCCACGTGGCCACACGAAGCGGCTTTTCGTTGTTTCTGGAGGAGCCCCGAGGGTAGAAATTCAATCTCCCGGCTCCGCCAATTGGGGTTTTGGCCAGGAGACATCATAGACGCCTGGCCCCCCGGGGCCTCCGGCACAAGCTTATTAGTTAGATATTTGACTCGTGGTTTAGTGGTAATTTATTGAAAGGTGGAGGGGTTACCAGCCCCTCGCACCCGTCCAGAGATCCCCGTTTAGCCCCTGTGGTGGTCACAGACGCCACAACATTGTCCACGACAGAGTTGCCCGTCCGGTACCGTTGTGTACAAGTCGTTGTGTACACGTTGTGTGTGTTGTTGTGTACACGTTGTGTGTGTTGTTGTTGTTGTGTACACGTTGTGTGTGTTGTTGTTGTTGTTGTGTACACGTTGTGTGTGTTGTTGTTGTTGTTGTTGTGTACACGTTGTGTGTTGTTGTTGTGTGTGTTGTTGTGTACACGTTGTGTGTGTTGTTGTTGTTGTTGTGTACACGTTGTGTGTGTTGTTGTTGTTGTGTACACGTTGTGTGTGTGTGTTGTTGTTGTGTTGTTGTGTTGTTGTGTCCAAGTTGTGTGTTGTTGTTGTTGTGTACACGTTGTGGGTGTGTTGTTGTTGTGTACAAGTTGTGTGTGTTGTTGTTGTTGTTTTTGTGTACAAGTTGTGTGTTGTTGTTGTTGTGTACACGGTGTGTGTTGTTGTGTACACGTTGTGTACACGTTGTTGTTGTTGTGTACACGTTGTGTGTGTGTTGTTGTTGTTGTGTACACGTTGTGTGTGTGGTTGTGTACACGTTGTGTGTGTGTTGTTGTTGTGTACACGTTGTGTGTGTGTTGTTGTTGTGTACACGTTGTGTGTTGTTGTGTACACGTTGTGTGTGTTGTTGTGTACACGTTGTGTGTGTGTTGTTGTTGTGTACACGTTGTGTGTGTGTTGTTGTTGTTGTGTACACGTGTGTGTTGTTGTTGTGTACACGTTGTGTGTGTGTTGTTGTTGTGTGTGTTGTTGTGTACACGTTGTGTGTGTGTGTTGTTGTTGTGTGTGTTGTTGTGTACACGTTGTGTGTGTTGTTGTTGTTGTGTACAAGTTGTGTGTGTGTTGTTGTGTACACGTTGTGTGTGTTGTTGTTGTTGTGTACATGTTGTGTGTGTTGTGTACACGTTGTGTGTGTGTTGTTGTTGTTGTGTACACGTTGTGTGTGTGTTGTTGTTGTGTACAAGTTGTGTGTTGTTGTTGTTGTGTACATGTTGTGTGTGTGTTGTTGTTGTGTACATGTTGTGTGTGTTGTTGTTGTGTACACGTTGTGTGTTGTTGTGTACAAGTTGTGTGTTGTTGTTGTTGTTGTGTACAAGTTGTGTGTGTGTGTTGTTGTGTACACATTGTGTGTGTGTTGTTGTTGTGTACACATTGTGTGTGTGTTGTTGTTGTGTACACGTTGTGTGTGTTGTTGTGTACATGTTGTGTGTGTTGTTGTTGTTGTTGTGTACACGTTGTGTGTGTGTTGTTGTTGTTGTTGTGTACACGTTGTGTGTGTTGTTGTTGTGTGTGTTGTTGTTGTTGTTGTGTACACGTTGTGTGTTGTTGTGTACAAGTTGTGTGTTGTTGTTGTTGTGTACACATTGTGTGTGTGTTGTTGTTGTGTACACATTGTGTGTGTGTTGTTGTTGTGTACACGTTGTGTGTGTTGTTGTGTACATGTTGTGTGTGTTGTTGTTGTTGTTGTGTACACGTTGTGTGTGTGTTGTTGTTGTTGTT
Source organism: Petromyzon marinus (assembly GCF_010993605.1). NCBI lineage: Eukaryota > Metazoa > Chordata > Hyperoartia > Petromyzontiformes > Petromyzontidae > Petromyzon > Petromyzon marinus. The sequence goes on from NW_022638229.1 coordinate 515,287, forward strand.
GTGTACACGTTGTGTGTTGTTGTGTACATGTTGTGTGTGTGTTGTTGTTGTTGTGTACAAGTTGTGTGTGTGTTGTTGTTGTTGTGTACACGTTGTGTGTGTGTTGTTGTTGTTGTGTACACGTTGTGTGTGTTGTTGTTGTTGTGTGCACGTTGTTGTTGTGTGTTGTTGTTGTTGTTGTGTACACGTTGTGTGTGTGTTGTTGTTGTTGTGTACACGTTGTGTGTGTGTGTTGTTGTTGTGTACACGTTGTGTGTGTTGTTGTTGTTGTGTGCACGTTGTTGTTGTGTGTTGTTGTTGTTGTTGTGTACACGTTGTGTGTGTGTTGTTGTTGTTGTGTACACGTTGTGTGTGTGTTGTTGTTGTTGTGTACACGTTGTGTGTGTGTGTTGTTGTTGTGTACACATTGTGTGTTGTTGTTGTTGATCCCAGGTGTGGTTCCTGTGGAGGAACGCTAAGATCTGCATCAACGATCATCGTAGATTACACAGGTACCTTCACCACTCCTCACCACTCCTCACCACTCCTCACCACTCCTCACCACTCCTCACCACTCCTCACTCACCACCCACTCACTCACCCACCCACTCACCCACCCACCCACCCACTCACCCACTCACCCACCCACTCACCCACCCACCCACTCACTCACCCACTCACCCACTCACTCACCCACCCACTCACTCACCCACCCACCCACTCACCCACCCACTCACTCACCCACCCACTCACTCACCCACCCACTCACTCACTCACCCACCCACTCACTCACTCACCCACTCACTCACCCACTCACTCACTCACTCACCCACTCACCCACCCACTCACCCACTCACTCACTCACTCACCCACTCACTCACTCACTCACCCACTCACCCACTCACTCACTCACACACTCACCCACTCACTCACTCACCCACTCACTCTCTCACTCACTCACTCACCCACTCACCCACTCACCTACCCACCCACCCACTCACTCACCCACTCACTCACTCACTCACCCACCCACCCACTCACCCACTCACCCACTCACCCACTCACTCACCCACCCACCCACTCACCCACCCACCCACCCACTCACTCACTCACCCACCCACCCACTCATCTACTCACTCACCCACTCACTCACTCACTCTCTCACTCACTCTCTCACTCACTCACTCACCCACTCACCCACCCACCCACCCACTCACCCACTCACTCACCCACTCACCCACTTACTCACTCACCCACTCACTCACTTACCCACTCACTCACTCACTCACCCACTCACCCACTCACCCACCCACTCACTCACCCACTCACCCACCCACTCACTCACCCACTCACCCACTCACCCACCCACTCACTCACCCACTCACCCACTCACTCACTCACTCACCCACTCACCCACTCACCCACCCACTCACTCACCCACCCACTCACTCACCCACTCACTCACCCACTCACTCACTCACCCACCCACCCACCCACTCACTCACTCACCCACCCACCCACTCATCCACTCACTCACCCACTCACTCACTCTCTCACTCACTCTCTCACTCACTCACTCACCCACTCACCCACCCACTCACCCACTCACCCACCCACCCACCCACTCACTCACCCACTCACCCACTCACCCACCCACTCACTCACCCACTCACCCACTCACTCACTCACCCACTCACTCACTCACTCACTCTCTCACTCTCTCACCCACTCACCCACTCACTCACCCACTCACTCACCCACTCACCCACTCACCCACTCACTCACCAACCCACCCACTCACTCACCCACTCACCCACTCACTCACCCACTCACTCACCCACTCACCCACTCACTCACCAACCCACCCACTCACTCACCCACTCACTCACCCACTCACTCACTCACCCACTCACTCACCCACTCACTCACTCACACACTCACCCACCCACTCACTCACCCACCCACCCACTCACCCACTCACTCACCCACTCACTCACCCACCCACCCACTCACTCACTCACCCACTCACTCACTCACCCACTCACCCACTCACTCACTCACCCACCCACCCACCCACTCACTCACCCACCCACTCACTCACCCACCCACTCACCCACTCACTCACTCACCCACCCACCCACCCACTCACCCACTCACCCACTCACTCACTCACCCACTCACTCACCCACCCACCCACTCACTCACTCACCCACCCACCCACCCACCCACTCACTCACTCACTCACCCACTCACCCACCCACCCACCCACTCACTCACCCACCCACCCACCCACTCACTCACCCACTCACCCACCCACCCATTCACCCACCCACCCACCCACTCACCCACCCACCCACTCACTCACTCACTCACCCACTCACTCACTCACCAACCCACCCACCCACTCACCAACCCACCCACCCCCCCACTCACCCACCCACTCACTCACCCACTCACCCACCCACTCACTCACCCACCCACCCACTCACCCACTCACCCACTCACTCACCCACCCACCCTCCCACCCATCCACTCACTCACTCACTCACCCACCCACTCACTCACTCACCCACCCCCCCACTCACCCACCCACCCACCCACTCAATCACTCACTCACCCACCCACCCACTCACTCACCCACTCACTCACCAACCCACCCACTCACCCACTCACCCACCCACCCACCCACTCACCCACCCACCCACCCACTCACCCACCAACCCACCCACTCACTCACTCACTCACCCACCCACCCACTCACTCACCCACTCACCCACCCACCCACTCACCCACCCACCCACCCACTCACCCACTCACTCACCCACTCACACACTCACTCACCCACCCACTCACTCACACACTCACCCACCCACTCACCCACTCACCCACTCACTCACCCACTCACCCACCCACCCACTCACCCACTCACCCACTCACCCACCCACTCACCCACCCACTCACTCACTCACCCACTCACCCACCCACTCATCCACCCACCCACCCACTCACCCACTCACTCACCCACCCACCCACTCACTCACCCACTCACCCACCCACCCACCCACTCCTCACCCACCCACTCACCCACTCACCCACCCACCCACTCCTCACCCACCCACTCACCCACTCACTCACCCACTCACCCACTCACTCACCCACCCACTCACCCACCCACCCACTCACTCACCAACCCACCCACCCACTCACCCACCCACCCACTCACCCACTCACTCACACACTCACTCACTCACCCACTCACGCACCCACCCACTCACTCACTCACCAACCCACCCACTCACTCACCCACCCACTCACTCACCCACTCACTCACTCACTCACCCACTCACTCACACACCCACTCACCCACCCACTCACTCACTCACCCACTCACTCACCCACTCACCCACTCACCCACTCACTCACTCACTCACCCACTCACCCACTCACTCACTCACCCACTCACCCACCCACTCACTCACTCACCCACCCACCCACCCACTCACTCACCCACCCACCCACTCACTCACCCACCCTCTCACCCACTCACTCACCCACCCACTCACTCACCCACTCACCCACCCACCCACTCACTCACCACTCACCCACCCACTCACTCACCCACTCACTCACTCACTCACCCACTCACCCACCCACTCACTCACCCACCCACCCACCCACTCACTCACCCACTCACCCACCCACTCACCCACTCACTCACCCACCCACCCACCCACTCACTCACCCACTCACCCACTCACTCACCCACCCACCCACCAACCCACCCACCCACTCACCCACCCACTCACTCACCCACCCACCCACCCACTCACTCACCCACTCACTCACCCACCCACTCACTCACCCACCCACTCACCCACTCACCCACCCACTCACCCACCCACCCACCCTCCCATGCCACAGATTCGGTCTGGCCCACACGCTGGCCAGCAGTCTCTTCACCTACCCACCCACCCACCCACTCACTCACTCACCCACCCACCCACTCACCCACTCACCCACCCACCCACCCACTCACTCACTCACCCACCCACCCACCCACTCACTCACTCACCCACTCACCCACCCACCCACTCACCCACCCACCCCCTCCATGCCACAGATTCGGTCTGGCCCACACGCTGGCCAGCAGTCTCTTCACCTACCCACCCACTCACCCACCCACCCACCCACTCACCCACCCACCCACCCACTCACCCACTCACCCACCCACCCTTCCATGCCACAGATTCGGTCTGGCCCACACGCTGGCCAGCAGTCTCTTCACCTACCCACCCAACCACTCACTCACTCACTCACCCACTCACCCACCCACTCACCCACCCACCCACTCACCCACCCACACCCTCCCATGCCACAGATTCGGTCTGGCCCACACGCTGGCCAGCAGTCTCTTCACCTACCCACTCACCCACCCACCCACCCACCCACTCCTCACCCACCCACTCACCCACCCACCCACCCACTCACCCACCCACCCACCCACTCACCCACCCACTCACCCACTCACCCACCCACCCACCCACTCCTCACCCACCCACTCACCCACTCACTCACCCACTCACCCACCCACCCACCCACTCACCCACCCACCCACCCCTCCATGCCACAGATTCGGTCTGGCCCACACGCTGGCCAGCAGTCTCTTCACCTACCCACCCACCCACCCACTCACTCACCCACCCACTCACCCACCCACCCACCCACTCACCCACCCACACCCTCCCATGCCACAGATTCGGTCTGGCCCACACGCTGGCCAGCAGTCTCTTCACCTACCCACCCACCCACCCACTCACTCACCCACCCACCCACCCACTCACTCACTCACTCACCCACCCACCCACTCACCCACTCACTCACTCACCCACCCACCCACTCACCCACCCACCCATCCACTCACCCACCCACCCTCCCATGCCACAGATTCGGTCTGGCCCACACGCTGGCCAGCAGTCTCTTCACCTACCCACCCACCCACTCACTCACTCACTCACCCACTCACACACCCACTCACCCACTCACCCACTCACTCACCCACCCACCCACCCACTCACCCACTCACCCACCCACCCTCCCATGCCACAGATTCGGTCTGGCCCACACGCTGGCCAGCAGTCTCTTCACCTACCCACCCACCCACTCACTCACTCACCCACCCGCCCACCCACCCACACACTCACCCACCCACCCACCCACCCACTCACTCACCCACCCACCCACTCACTCACTCACTCACCCACCCACCCACCCACCCACTCACTCACTCACCCACCCACCCACCCACTCACTCACTCACCCACCCACTCACCCACTCACTCACCCACTCACCCACTCACTCAGCCACCCACTCACCCACCCACTCACCCACCCACTCACTCACCCATTCACCCACCCACTCACCCACCCACCCACCCACTCACCCACCCACTCACCCACTCACTCACTCACTCACTCACTCACTCTCTCACTCACTCACCCACCCACTCACCCACCCACCCACCCTCCCATGCCACAGATTCGGTCTGGCCCACACGCTGGCCAGCAGTCTCCTCACCTACCCACCCACCCACTCACCCACTCACCCACCCACCCACCCACTCACTCACTCACCCACCCACCCACTCACCCACCCACCCACACCCTCCCATGCCACAGATTCGGTCTGGCCCACACGCTGGCCAGCAGTCTCTTCACCCACTCACTCACCCACCCACTCACCCACCCACCCACTCACCCACCCACACCCTCCCATGCCACAGATTCGGTCTGGCCCACACGCTGGCCAGCAGTCTCCTCACCTACCCACCCACCCACTCACTCACCCACCCACCCACTCACCCACCTACCTACCCACCCACTCACTCACCCACCCACCCACTCACCCACCCACTCACCCACTCACTCACCCACCCACCCACTCACTCACCCACTCACTCACCCACCCACCCACTCACCCACTCACCCACTCTCTCACTCACCCACTCACCCACCCACCCACTCACCCACCCACACCCTTCCATGCCACAGATTCGGTCTGGCCCACACGCTGGCCAGCAGTCTCTTCACCTACCCACCCACCCACTCACTCACCCACCCACCCACTCACCCACCTACCTACCCACCCACTCACTCACCCACCCACCCACTCACCCACCCACTCACCCACTCACTCACCCACCCACCCACTCACTCACCCACTCACTCACCCACCCACCCACTCACCCACTCACCCACTCTCTCACTCACCCACCCACTCACCCACTCACCCACCCACCCACACCCTCCCATGCCACAGATTCGGTCTGGCCCACACGCTGGCCAGCAGTCTCCTCACCTACCCACCCACCCACCCACTCACCCACTCACCCACTCACACACCCACCCACACCCTCCCATGCCACAGATTCGGTCTGGCCCACACGCTGGCCAGCAGTCTCTTCACCTACCCACCCACCCACTCACTCACCCACCCACTCACTCACTCACTCACCCACTCACCCACTCACCCACCCACTCACTCACCCACCCACTCACTCACCCACCCACTCACCCACCCACACCCTCCCATGCCACAGATTCGGTCTGGCCCACACGCTGGCCAGCAGTCTCCTCACCTACCTACCCACCCACTCACTCACTCACCCACTCACCCACCCACCCACTCACCCACCCACCCACCCACACCCTCCCATGCCACAGATTCGGTCTGGCCCACACGCTGGCCAGCAGTCTCCTCACGTGGCTTACCCTGGTCGTGGACGACTCCGTCACGAGGCGTTCCAACTCGGTGTCCTTCGTTCTGCGGCCGCTCAACAGCAGCGCCAACGGAGATTCCCTCGCTCCAGCCGATGCGGCAGTCTTCGGTAACCCTCACCCCGCTCCGCTCCTCACCGCTCCTCACCGCTCCTCACCGCTCACCGCTCCTCACCGCTCACCGCTCACCCATCCGCTCACCCACCCCGTGCGTAGCTACGAACGCGACTGGGACCTCCTGTGAGTGTTCCACAGCCGCTTGCTCGGCGCTGGAAGAGGCGTCCCTCTACCTCAACGCCTTCGCCATCGAGTTCAGCATCGTGTGCTCGCTCATGCTCTACCTGCTGTGGCGAAACGTCGGACGGGAGCCCGCCCGCTCGGCCGGGGGACGCGGGGTGATGCTCGCCGGCTCGGACGCGCGGGACTCCATCGTCATCGTCACGGAGAGACACAGAGAGAGACACAGAGAGACACAGAGAGACACAGAGACAGAGAGACACAGAGAGACACAGAGACACAGAGACACAGAGACAGAGAGACACAGAGACACAGAGACACAGAGACACAGAGACACAGAGACTCGTCATCGTCACAGAGAGACAGAGACACAGAGACACAGAGACACAGAGACACATCATCGTCATCGTCACAGAGAGACACAGAGACGCAGAGACGCAGAGACACAGAGACACAGAGACACAGAGACACAGAGACGCAGAGACTCATCATCATCGTCACAGAGACACTGAGACTCGTCATCGTCATCGTCACGGAGAGACACAGAGAGACACAGAGACGCAGAGACGCAGAGACAGAGACACAGAGACACAGAGACGCAGAGACACAGAGACACAGAGACACTGAGACTCGTCATCGTCATCGTCACAGAGAGACACAGAGACACAGAGACACAGAGACTCGTCATCGTCACAGAGAGACAGAGACACAGAGACTCATCATCATCATCGTCACACAGAGACACAGAGAGACACAGAGACTCTTCTTCTTTGGTTCTTTCGGTAAAGTCACGTGACTTTACCGAAAGAACCAAAGAAGATGAATCATTGCAGTCACGAAAGCTTTAAATCGAAACAGAGACTCTTCATCGTCATCGTCACAGAGAGACACAGAGACACAGATACACAGAGACTCTTCATCGTCATCGTCACGGAGAGACACAGAGAGACACAGAGAGACACAGAGACACAGAGACGCAGAGACACAGAGAGACACAGAGACACAGAGACACAGAGAGACAGAGACACAGAGACTCTTCATCGTCACGGAGAGACACAGAGAGACAGAGACACAGAGACACAGAGAGACAGAGACGCAGACACAGAGACACAGAGACACATTATCATCATCACAGAGACACAGAGACACAGAGACGCAGAGACACAGAGACACAGAGACAGAGAGACACAGAGACACAGAGACACAGAGACTCTTCATCGTCATCGTCACGGAGAGACACAGAGAGACAGAGACACAGAGACGCAGAGACACAGAGAGACAGAGACACAGAGACACAGAGACACAGAGACACAGAGACACAGAGACACAGAGACACAGAGACTCTTCATCGTCATCGTCACGGAGAGACACAGAGACACACAGAGACACAGAGACACAGAGACGCAGAGACGCAGAGACACAGAGACACAGAGACACAGAGACACAGAGACTCTTCATCGTCATCGTCACGGAGAGACACAGAGACACACAGAGACACAGAGACACAGAGACACAGAGACGCAGAGACACAGAGAGACAGAGACACAGAGACACAGAGACACAGAGACACAGAGACTCTTCATCGTCATCGTCACGGAGAGACACAGAGACACACAGAGACACAGAGACACAGAGACACAGAGACACAGAGAGACAGAGACACAGAGACACATCATCGTCACACAGAGACACAGAGACACAGAGACACAGAGCCTCTTCATCGTCACGGAGAGACACAGAGAGACACAGAGACACAGAGACGCAGAGACACAGAGACGCAGAGACACAGAGACACAGAGACACAGAGACACAGAGACTCTTCATCGTCATCGTCACGGAGAGACAGAGAGAGACACAGAGACACAGAGACGCAGAGACACAGAGACACAGAGACACAGAGACAGAGAGACACAGAGACACAGAGACACAGAGACACAGAGACACAGAGAGACACAGAGAGACACAGAGACACAGAGACACAGAGAGACACAGAGACACAGAGACACAGAGAGACAGAGACACAGAGACACAGAGACACAGAGACACTGAGACACAGAGACTCGTCATCGTCATCATCATCGTCACAGAGACACAGAGACACAGAGACACAGAGACTCGTCATCGTCATCATCACAGAGACACAGAGACACAGAGACACAGAGACACAGAGACTCGTCATCGTCATCATCATCATCACAGAGACACAGAGACACAGAGACACAGAGACTCGTCATCGTCACAGAGACACAGAGACACAGAGACACAGAGACTCGTCATCGTCACAGAGACACAGAGACACAGAGACACAGAGACTCGTCATCGTCACAGAGACACAGAGACACAGAGACTCGTCATCGTCATCGTCACAGAGACACAGAGACACAGAGACTCATCATCATCGTCACAGAGACACAGAGACACATAGACTCATCATCATCACACAGAGACCCGTAGACTCATCATCATCATTATCATCGTCACAGAGAGAGACAGAGACTCGTCATCGTCATCATCACAGAGACACAGAGAGAGACACGTAGACTCACCATCATCGTCATCGTCACAGAGAGAGACACGTAGACTCACCATCATCGTCATCGTCACAGAGAGAGACACGTCGACTCATCGTCACACAGAGACCCGTAGACTCATCATCACTCAGAGACACAGAGACCGGTAGACTCATCATCATCATCATCATCACAGAGAGACCCATAGACTCACCATCACACAGAGACCCGTAGACTCATCATCACACAGAGACCCATAGACTCATCACCACACAGAGACCCATAGACTCATCATCACACAGAGACCCATAGACTCATCACCATCATCACACAGAGACCCATAGACTCATCATCATCGTCACACAGAGACCCGTAGACTCATCATCATCACAGAGACAGCGAGACCCATAGACTCATCACCATCATCATACAGAGACCCGTAGACTCATCATCATCACACAGAGACCCATAGATTCATCATCATCATCATCACACAGAGATCCATAGACTCATCATCACACAGAAACACAGAGACCCGTAGACTCATCATCATCATCATCGTCACAGAGACCCGTAGACTCATCATCATCATCACAGAGAGACACGTAGACTCATCATCATCGTCACAGAGACGCATAGACTCATCATCACACAGAGACACAGAGACCGGTAGACTCATCATCATCGTCATCGTCACAGAGAGAGACCCGTAGACTCATCATCATCGTTACAGAGACATCCGTAGACTCATCATCATCGTCACAGAGAGACCCGTAGACTCATCATCACAGAGACGTGTAGACTCATCATCATCATCACAGAGAGACCCGTAGACTCATCATCATCATCACAGAGAGACACAGAGACCCGTAGACTCATCATCGTCACACAGAGACCCACAGACTCACCACCACACAGAGACCCATAGACTCACCACTACACAGAGACCCATAGACTCACCACCACACAGAGACCCATAGACTCACCACCACACAGAGACCCATAGACTCACCACAACACAGAGACCCGTAGACTCACCATCACACAGAGACCCATAGACTCATCACCACCACACAGAGACCCATAGACTCACCATCACACAGAGACCCATAGACTCATCACCACACAGAGACCCATGGTGGTATTGGTGATGGCAGTGTTGGTGATGGTTATATTGGTGGTGATGATGGTGATGTTGGTGGTGATGATGGTGATGTTGGTGATGGTGGTGATGGTGATGATGGTTATATTGGTGATGATGGTGATGTTGGTGGTGATGATGGTGGTGTTGATGGTGATGGTGGTGATGGTGATGATGGTTATATTGGTGATGATGGTGATGTTGGTGGTGATGATGGTGGTGATGGTGGTGTTAATGGTGGTGATGGTGGTGATGTTGGTGGTGATGATGGTGATGGTGATGTTGGTGGTGATGATGTTGGTGATGGTGGTGATGATGGTGATGTTGGTGGTGATGATGGTGATGTTGGTGATGGTGGTGATGGTGATGATGGTTATATTGGTGATGATGGTGATGTTGGTGGTCATGATGGTGGTGTTGATGGTGATGGTGGTGATGGTGATGATGGTTATATTGGTGATGATGGTGATGTTGGTGGTGATGATGGTGGTGATGGTGGTGGTGATGGTGGTGATGTTGGTGGTGATGATGGTGATGATGGTGGTGATGTTGGTGGTGATGATGATGATGGTGGTGATGGTAGTGTTGGTGATGGTTATATTCGTGGTGATGGTTATATTCGTGATGATGGTGATGTTGGTGGTGATGTTGGTGATGTTGGTGATGATGGTGATGTTGGTGATGTTGGTGATGATGGTGATGTTTGTGATGATGGTGATGGCGGTGTTGGTGGTGGTGATGATGGTGGTGATGTTGGTGGTGATGATGGTGATGTTGGTGGTGATGATGGTGATGTTGGTGATGTTGGTGATGATGGTGATGTTGGTGATGTTGGTGATGATGGTGATGTTTGTGATGATGGTGGTGATGGCGGTGTTGGTGGTGGTGATGATGATGGTGATGGTGGTGATGTTGGTGATGATGGTGGTGATGATGGTGGTGATGATGGTGATGTTGGTGATGTTGGTGATGATGGTGATGTTGGTGGTGATGATGGTGATGTTGGTGATGTTGGTGTTGTTGGTGTTGTTTGTGATGATGGTGATGGTGGTGGTGATGGTGGTGGTGATGGTGGTGGTGGTGATGGTGGTGGTGGTGATGGTGGTGATGTTGGTGATGTTGGTGATGATGATGATGTTGGTGATGATGATGATGTTGGTGATGTTGGTGATGATGGTGATGATGATGACGGTGATGGCGGTGTTGTTGGCGTATCCCCAGGATAACCGCCGTCCCTCCGCTCCCCCTTCCACAGAACCACCACAACCACAACAACCACAACCACCACAACCACCACCACCACCACTCATCCTCCACCACGTGCAGTACCCCCAGTGCCAACGTCGACGACGATGACGATGGCTCCGGTAGCGGTAGCGTCTCCGGTAGCGGTAGCGTCTCCGGTAGCGGTGGTGGTGGTGGCGGTGGTGGTGGTGGTGGTGGTGGCGGCGGTGGTGGTGGTGGTGGTGGTGGTGGTGGTGGTGGTGGTGGTGGCGGTGGTGGTGGTGGCGGTGGTGGTGGTGGTGGTGTCCCTGGGACGCCGCTGGTGGGGCCGGCTCTGGGTGCGGCCTGCCTCCTGGCGGCCTGCTTGGGCCTCGCCGTGTTCCACGCCGGTGCCGGCGACCCGGCCCGGCTGTCCACCTCGTTGGGGCTCGCCCACGGACTGCACGCGGCCCTCTTCACCGTGGCCACGACTGCCTGTGTAGTGGGGCTCACGGCCCTGCCACGCAGACGCAGCGGTGGGTGGTGGTGGTGGTGGTGAGGGTGGTGGTGATGCTCTGCCCACCCGCACCCACCCACCCACTCACTCACTCACTCACCCACCCACCAACCCATCCACTCACCCACTCACTCACCAAATAACCCACCCACTCACCCATCCATCCACTCACTCACTCACTCACCCACTCACTCACCCACTCACTCACTCACTCACCCACCCACCCACCCACTCACCCACCCACTCACTCACTCACCCACCCACTCATTCACTCACTCACCCACCCAATCACTCACCCACCAACCCATCCACTCACCCACCCACCCACCCACTCACCCACCCACCCACCCACTCACTCACCCACCCACTCACCCACCCACTCACCCACCCCCTCCCCCCCCCATTCACCCCCCCCCACTCACCCCCCCCCCACTCACTCACCCACCCACTCACCCACCCACTCATCCACTCACCCACTCACTCACTCACCCACCCACCCACCCACTCACCCACCCACCCACTCACCCACCCACTCACACACTCACCCACTCACTCACCCACCCACCTACCCACCCACTCACTCACCCACCCACCTACCCACTCATTCACTCACCCACCCAATCACTCACCCACCAACCCATCCACTCACCCACCCACCCACCCACTCACCCACCCACCCACCCACTCACTCACCCACCCACTCACCCACCCACTCACCCACCCCCTCCCCCCCCCATTCATCCCCCCCCACTCACCCCCCCCCCACTCACTCACCCACCCACTCACCCACCCACTCACCCACTCACCCACTCACTCACTCACTCACCCACCCACCCACCCACCCACTCACCCACCCACCCACTCACCCACCCACTCACACACTCACCCACTCACTCACCCACCCACCCACCCACCCACTCACTCACCCACTCACTCACCCACCCACCTACCCACCCACTCACTCACTCACTCACCCACTCACCCACCCACCCTCTCACCCACTCACCCACCCACTCACCCACTCACCCACTCACCCACCCACCCACCTACCCTCCCACCCACTCACTCACCCACTCACCCACCCACTCACCCACCCACCCACCCACTCACTCACCCACCCACCCACCCACTCACTCACCCACTCACTCACCCACCCACCCACCCACTCACCCACTCACCCACTCACCCACTCACCCCCCCACCCACCCACCCACTCACCCACCCACTCACTCACCCACTCACCCACCCACTCACCCACCCACTCACCCATTTACCCACTCACCCAACCACTCACCCACTCACCCACGCACCCATTCACCCACTCACCCACTCACCCACCCACCCACTCACCCCCCCCCCCCCCACCCACCCACCCACTCACTCACCCACCCGCTCACTCACCCACCCACCACCCACTCACCCACCAACTCACCCACTCACCCACCCACTCACCCACCCACTCACCCACTCACCCACCCACCCACCCACCTACCCTCCCACCCACTCACTCGACCACTCACCCACCCACTCACCCACCCACCCACTCACCCACCTACCCACCCACTCACCCACCCACCCACTCACCCACTCACCCACCCACTCACCCACTCACCCACTCACCCACCCACTCACCCACCCACTCACTCACCCACTCACTCACCCACCCACTCACCCACCCACTCACTCACCCACTCACCCACCCACTCACCCACCCACCTACTCACCCACCCACCCACCCACTCACTCACCCACTCACCCACCCACTCACCCACTCACTCACCCACCCACCCACTCACTCACCCACCCACTCACCCACTCACTCACCCACTCACCCACTCACCCACTCACCCACCCACTCACTCACCCACCCACTCACCCACCCACTCCCCCACCCCCTCCCCCCCCCACCCACCCCCCCCCCACTCACCCCCCCCCACTCACTCACCCACCCACCCACCCACCCACCCACCCACCCACCCACTCACTCACTCACTCACCCACCCACCCACCCACTCACCCACCCACCCACTCACCCACCCACTCACACACTCACCCACTCACTCACCCACCCACCTACCCACCCACTCACTCACCCACTCACTCACCCACCCACCTACCCACCCACTCACTCACTCACTCACCCACTCACCCACCCACCCTCTCACCCACTCACCCACCCACTCACCCACTCACCCACTCACCCACCCACCCACCTACCCTCCCACCCACTCACTCACCCACTCACCCACCCACTCACCCACCCACCCACCCACTCACTCACCCACCCACCCACCCACTCACTCACCCACTCACTCACCCACCCACTCACCCACTCACCCACTCACCCACTCACCCACTCACCCCCCCACCCACCCACCCACTCACCCACCCACTCACTCACCCACTCACCCACCCACTCACCCACCCACTCACCCATTTACCCACTCACCCAACCACTCACCCACTCACCCACGCACCCATTCACCCACTCACCCACTCACCCACCCACCCACTCACCCCCCCCCCCCCCCACCCACCCACCCACTCACTCACCCACCCACTCACTCACCCACCCACCACCCACTCACCCACCAACTCACCCACTCACCCACCCACTCACCCACCCACTCACCCACTCACCCACCCACCCACCCACCTACCCTCCCACCCACTCACTCGACCACTCACCCACCCACTCACCCACCCACCCACTCACCCACCTACCCACCCACTCACCCACCCACCCACTCACCCACTCACCCACCCACTCACCCACTCACCCACTCACCCACCCACTCACCCACCCACTCACCCACCCACTCACCCACCCACCCACCCACCCACCCACTCACTCACCCACTCACCCACCCACTCACCCACCCACCTACTCACCCACCCACCCACCCACTCACCCACCCACTCACCCACCCACTCACCCACTCACTCACCCACCCACCCACTCACTCACCCACCCACCCACCCACTCACTCACCCACCCACCCACTCACCCACCCACCCACCCACTCACTCACCCACCCACTCACCCACCCACTCACCCACCCCCTCCCCCCCCCATTCACCCCCCCCCCACTCACCCCCCCCCACTCACTCACCCACCCACTCACCCACCCACTCACCCACTCACCCACTCACTCACTCACTCACCCACCCACTCACCCACTCACCCACCCACCCACTCACCCACCCACTCACACACTCACCCACTCACTCACCCACCCACCCACCCACCCACTCACTCACCCACTCACTCACCCACCCACCTACCCACCCACTCACTCACTCACTCACCCACTCACCCACCCACCCTCTCACCCACTCACCCACCCACTCACCCACTCACCCACTCACCCACCCACCCACCTACCCTCCCACCCACTCACTCACCCACTCACTCACCCACTCACCCACCCACCCACCCACCCACTCACTCACCCACCCACCCACCCACCCACTCACTCACCCACTCACTCACCCACCCACCCACCCACTCACCCACTCACCCACTCACCCCCCCACCCACCCACCCACCCACCCACTCACCCACCCACTCACTCACCCACTCACCCACCCACTCACCCACCCACTCACCCATTTACCCACTCACCCAACCACTCACCCACTCACCCACGCACCCATTCACCCACTCACCCACTCACCCACCCACCCACTCACCCCCCCCCCCACCCACCCACCCACTCACTCACCCACCCACTCACTCACCCACCCACCACCCACTCACCCACCAACTCACCCACTCACCCACCCACTCACCCACCCACTCACCCACTCACCCACCCACCCACCCACCTACCCTCCCACCCACTCACTCGACCACTCACCCACCCACTCACCCACCCACCCACTCACCCACCTACCCACCCACTCACCCACCCACCCACTCACCCACTCACCCACCCACTCACCCACTCACCCACTCACCCACCCACCCACTCACCCACCCACTCACCCACCCACTCACTCACCCACCCACCCACCCACCCACCCACTCACTCACCCACTCACTCACTCACTCACCCACCCACCCACCCACTCACTCACCCACCCACCCACTCACCCACTCACTCACCCACCCACCCACCCACCCACTCACTCACCCACCCACCCACTCACCCACCCACCCACTCACCCACCCACCTACTCACCCACCCACCCACTCACTCACCCACTCACCCACCCACTCACCCACTCACTCACCCACCCACCCACTCCCTCACCCACCCACCCACCCACTCACTCACCCACCCACCCACCCCCCCACCCACCCACTCACCCACCCACCCACCCACCCACCCACCCACCCACTCACCCACCCACCCACTCACCCACCCACTCACCCACTCACTCACCCACTCACCCACCCACTCACCCACTCACCCACCCACTCACCCACCGACCCACCCACCCACCTACCCACTCACCCACTCACCCACCCACCCACTCACCCACTCACTCACCCACCCCCTCCCCCACCCACTCACTCACCCACCCACCCACCCCCTTCCCCACCCACCCACCCACTCACCCACCCACTCACCCACCGACCCACCCACCCACCTACCCACTCACCCACTCACCCACCCACCCACCCACTCACTCACCCACTCACCCACCCACTCACCCACTCACTCACCCACCCACCCACTCACTCACCCACCAACCCACCCACTCACTCACCCACCCACTCACTCACCCACCCACCCACTCACCCACCCACCCACTCACCCACCCACTCTCCCACTCACTCACCCACTCACCCACCCACTCACCCACTCACCCACCCACTCACCCACCGACCCACCCACCCACCTACCCACCCACCCACTCACCCACCCACCCACTCACCCACTCACTCACCCACCCCCTCCCCCACCCACTCACTCACCCACCCACCCACCCCCTTCCCCACCCACCCACCCACTCACCCACCCACTCACCCACCGACCCACCCACCCACCTACCCACTCACCCACCCACTCACTCACTCACCCACCCCCTTCCCCCCCCCACCCACCCACTCCCCCACCCTCCCCCCAGCCTCCCGCCCCGAGCCCCTCCTCAAGAGCCTGACGCTGGACGTGGACTCGGCCCTCCTCCTGTGCACCTCTTCGGGGCCCCTCCTCCTCGCCTTCCTCTCCGCGGTCACCTCCCTCTACCTGTGGGGCGGGGCCGGCCTCGGGGGCGTGGCCACAGCAGACCCCGCCCCTTCCTCCTCCCCCTCGGCGGTGACGATCGCGGAGGGCGGCGGCGGCGACGGCAGCGGCGGAGTCGGAGTCGGAGCGGCAACTGGAGGCGGGGCCGCGGCGGGTGTGGGCGGAGCCGCGGCGGGTGTGGGCGGAGCCTCGGCTGGTGTGGGCGGCGATCCTCCGGCCCTGTCCCTCGCCTTCTCGCTCCTGGCAGTGGTGCAGGTGTCCGCGCAAGACCTCTTTCTTGTCGACGCTCTGCAGCGCTCGCTGATGACGGTCGGCGCCGACGGCGGCGGCGACGAGGTGGACGAGGTGGACGAGGTGGAGGAGGTGGAGGAGGAGGTGGAGGAGGAGGAGACGAAGGAGGAGGTGGTGGAGCGAGAGGTGGAGGTGGAGGAGGCGGTGGTGGTGGTGGAGCGGGAGGAGGTGGAGGAGGTGTACGAGGAGGAGGTGGAGGAGGAGGAGGTGGAGGAGGAGGAGACGAAGGAGGAGGTGGTGGAGCGAGAGGTGGAGGTGGAGGAGGAGGAGGAGGCGGTGGTGGAGCGGGAGGAGGTGGAGGAGGAGTTGGTGGAGCGAGAGGAGGTGGAGGAGGTGGACGAGGAGGACGTGGGGGTGGTGGAGCGAGAGGAGGTGGAGGAGGAGACGAAGGAGGAGGTGGTGGAGCGAGAGGTGGTGGAGCGAGAGGAGGTGGAGGAGGCGGCGGTGGTGGTGGAGCGAGAGCAGGTGGAGGAGGTGGACGACGAGGAGGAGGTGGAGGAGGTGGTGGGCGTGGTGGAGCGCGAGGAGGGGAAGGAGGTGGTGGAGGTGGACGAGGTGGTGGTGGTGGTGGTGCTGGAGCAAGATGAGGAGACGAAGGTGGACGAGGTGGTGGTGGTGGAGCGAGAGGAGGAGGTGGTGGTGGTGGAGAAGGTGGAGAAGGTGGAGGAGGTGGAGATGGTGACCGACCGCACCTCGTCGTGGTGGTGGTGGTGGTGGGTCTGGAGGACGAGGAGGGGGAGGAGCGAGGAGGTGGAGGTGGTGGTGGAGCGTGAGGAGGAGGTGGACAAGGAGGAGTTTAGGAGCTGGGGGCTCATCGGTGATGCGAAGGGGACCCCGGTTGCCGGGGTGATGAGGATGCCCCCTCCACGTCCACCTCATCGTCCACCACCTCCTCATCCTCCACCTCCTCATCTTCGTCACCCTACCGAGATGTCTCCTCCGCCAAAGTACTCCTCTCGTCTGTGGCCTCCATCATCACCACCACCACCTCCACCATATCCACCGAAGACATCTTCACCATCATCATCATCGCCACATCCATCGCTGTCACATTCTCCTCCGCCCTATCCAGCTCCACCACCACCACCACCATCATCTCCAGGATCACCACCACCACCACCATCATCACCACCACCACCACCACCACCACTTTCATCTCCACGATCATCACCACCACCATCACCATCATCTCCACCATCATCACCACCAACATCAGCCCCACCATCATCTCCACAACCATCACCACCATCTCCACCATCGCCACCACGATCACCACCACCATCATATTCAACATCACCTCCACCATCAACTGCATCTCCTCCACAACCATCACCACCATCTCCACCATCACCACCACCATCATCACCATCATCAAAACCATCATTACCGCAATCATCACCACCACCACCACCACCACGATCACCACCGCCGTCACCACCATCACCACCATCATCAAAACCATCATTACCGCAATCACCACCACCACCACGATCACCACCGCCGTCACCACCACCACCACCATCACCACCATCACCACCACCATCATCACCACCACCACCACCACCAACATCACCACCACCATCATCACCACCACCACCACCATCACCACCATCACCACCACCATCATCACCACCACCACCAACATCACCACCACCATCATCACCACCACCACCACCATCATCACCACCATCACCACCACCATCGTCGCCGCTCTCTCTGCGACCTCTGGGCGTTGAAGTGGAACTGCGACCCACGCCGAGACTGAAGCTGAGACTGAGACTGAGACAAGTCTCATCCTTCCTGCTGCTCTGCAACGTCTCGGTGGGTATGGGAGTGTTGGAACCACGACCACCACCACCACCACTACCACCAACAAAGACAAAGATCCCCCGTGTAGCCTGTAACAGACTGTAGGGGCAAGTGCTGTTAGCGAGCACCTATGAAGGCCGGAACGGTACACGAGGGGGTGGGTGGCCAGCACCACGCCCGACCGCCTTTGTCTCCCCAGTGGCGATGTTTTTATTCACCGCCGCAAAAGGTACTCATTTGAGGCCGAGTCGACCTAGGGGAGGCCCGGGACCGGTTCAGATAATCGTCACCGGTGTTGGCCGTGAGCGGGAATCGAACCCGGGTCGCCGGGTTCATAGCGCAGCGTAGCGCTAACCGCTACACTACCGCTCCCCACCACACACACATACACACATACACACACAAACGCACATACACACACACGCAGATACAAGAAAAACACACATACACACATATAACAACAACACCAACCGCATTCGCCACTAAGTGACGGTGACGTCACCACGACGCTTGTGCCAGACTATGTGCATCTTGAGGCTACCACGTGAAGTGTCGAACGCCCGCTGGCAGGAGGTCACGGGGCAGACCCAGCAGGTGCCACTGGTCGACTGACTGAGATGACTGGCTGATGCACCACCTGTGCCCCCTACTGTGCCAACCCGCTGTGCTTTAGCCACCCGGCGCTCCGCTCGTTGTTCTGAGCGTCGCTCCTCCGCCCTCCGTTGTTGTTGGAGGGCGACTGCCCCCAACTGCCCAATAGCATCCTTCACGAGCCTCCTCCACAGAGGCCGATCTTGACACCGCTGGTACCAGTCATTGGCAAGTCCACTCAGATCCACGTCCTCCTGTACCACGTCACTCCATCTCTTCTCTAGCCCGTGCCGGGCTCGTTTAGCCCCCTCGATCTGGCCGAACAAAAGCTATTAGGGCATGCGGTGGCTGGGCATGCGGGCTACATGGCCCAGCCAACGCAGCCTTGCCTGCTGGAGGAGCTCACCGATGGGACTTTGTCCAGATCTTTCAAGAATTTGTGAGCTCCTCACACAATCCAGTCTGGTTAAACCCAGGATGGATCGTAGGCAGGCCAGCCTAAATGTTTCTAACCGGCGAAGATGTTCCATTAGGGGGGTCCACGTTTTGCAAGCGAAGGGAGGGAATGACCGTGGCCGAGAAGACCTGAAGCTTCGTGCGGAGCGACAGACCAGGTAGCTTCCACACAGCGTTACGCAGCAGATGAAAAGATATTGCCGCTCGACTGATTCGGAGTGAGACCTCTGCTGTTAAACTGGAGCCGGTCATGAGCACACTGCCCAGGTATGGGAAACTCTCCACTCTCTCCACAACTGTCCCATCACCGATTGGGAGTTGTGGGGGTGGAGTGTCCGATGGTACAAAATACCCAGGCAGGTGCTTAATTTTGGTGGGGCTGATGGTAAGGCCCACCTCTTAGTGGCACGCTCCAGTCTCAACAGCAGCGTCTCCAACTCCTCCTCTGACTGAGCAGCTATTACTAAATCATCGGCATACATAACGTGGTTGAGCAATAGGGAGCCATCCCTTGACCGCACCCAGGCATCGATCAGCCTCCCATTATATCTGTACCAGATTTAAATTCCTCCGGTACAGCTACTGAAGGCTTCACGAACTACGTGGTCCAAATAGATGTTAAATAATGTTGGAGCCAGACGACATCCCTGTCGCACCCCAAGGTGTACAGGGAATGGCTCTGACTCCCGGCCACGTAGTTTTACCCGGGCCTGCTCACCATCATGAAGGTCCTTAATGATCGTGAGCAGAGGGTCAGGGACTCCAAAAGCACGAAGAACAACCCAGAGCCCAGGCCTACTGATGGTATCATAGGCCTTGACCAGGTCAATAAAGCAGAGATGTAGGTCTTGTTGGAATTCCCTACACCTCTACTGTAGCAGATGGACAGAAAATATGGCATCTGTGCAGGACCGCCCTTTCCTGAAACCGCATTGGGGCTCCGCAAGCCTCTCCTCAGCGTGCCTGGCAAGGCGATGTTGAAAAATCCTTGCCAGGACCTTTCCCGGCACACTGAGGAGTGAGATGCCCCTGTAGTTGTTAAAGTCTGTGCGGTCCCCCTTCTTAAAGAGGGGGACCACCACCAACACCACCTCTAACACCAACAGCACCACCACCACCACTAACCCCTCCACCACCAACACCACCACCACTAACCCCTCCACCACCACGACCACCACTAACCCCTCCACCACCAACACCACCAACACCACCACCACCACCATCACCAACACCATCACCACCACCACCAACACCACCACCAACTCCACCACCAACCCCTCCATCACCACCACCACCAACACCACCACCAACTCCACCACCAACCCCTCCACCACCACCATCACCACCACCACCACCACCTTCACCACCACCACCACCAACCCCTCCACCACCACCTTCACCACCACCAACACCACCACCACCATCACCACCACCACCACCACCACCATCACCACCACCACCATCACCACCACCACCCCCACCACCACCTTCACCACCACCTTCACCAACACCACCACCACCAACCCCACCACCAACACCACCACCACCACTAACCCCTTCACCACCAACACCACCACCATCACCACCACCAACACCACCACCACCAACCCCTCCATCACCACCACCACCACCACCAACACCACCACCACCTTCACCACCACCACCATCATCACCACCACCTTCACCACCATCACCACCACCACCACCATCACCACCAACACCACCACCACCATCACCACCACCACCACCACACTCACCACCACCACCATCACCACCACCACCAACACCACCACCAACCCCACCACCACCATCACCACCACCACCTTCACCACCACCACCTTCACTACCACCACCACCTTCACCACCACCACCATCACCACCACCACCACCATCACCACCACCACCACCACCATCACCACCACCACCATCACCACCACCACCACCATCACCACCACCACCACCATCACCACCATCACCACCACCAACACCACACTCACCACCACCTTCACCACCACCACCACCACCACACTCACCACCACCACCTCCACCACTACCACCACCACCACCTCTCTCTCTCCCCCCACGACAGCTGTGGGCTCTGTCCGTGTTCCACGACCGGCCACGCCTCCTGTACGGCGATGGGGAGGCCATCTTCGGCGTCACCTCGTGGCTCACGCTCCTCCACCTGTGCCAGCCGCTCGCCATCTTCTACCGCATGCACTCCGTCGCCAGCCTCGCCCACGTCTACCGCCACGCCTAGAGCCCCTGGGGCACGCTTAGAGCCCCTGGGGCACGCTTAGAGCCCCTGGGGCACGCTTAGAGCCCCCGGGGCATGCTTAGAGCCCCCGGGGCACGCTTAGAGCCCCCGGGGCACGCTTAGAGCCCCGGGGGCATGCTTAGAGCCTAGTGCCTAGAGCCCCTGGTGGCATTCCTAGTTAGGGATAGGGTCAGGGTTATAGGGTCAGGGCTGCGTTCAGGGTTATAGGGGTCTCTGTGGGTCTCTGTGTGACTGTGTGTGTGGGTCTCTGTGGGTCTCTGTGTGTGTGGGTCTCTGTGGGTCTCTATGTGTCTCTGTGGGTCTCTGTGTGTCTCTGTGTGTCTCTGTGGGTCTCTATGGGTCTGTGTGGGTCTCTGTGGGTCTCTATGTGTCTCTGTGGGTCTCTGTGTGTCTCTGTGTGTCTCTGTGTGTCTCTGTGTGTCTATGTGGGTCTCTGTGGGTCTGTGTGGGTCTCTGTGGGTCTCTGTGGGTCTCTTTATGCCTGGTACAGCGTAGTGTGGTGTGGGTCTCTATGGGTCTCTGTGGGTCTCTGTGTGTCTCTGTGGGTCTCTATGGGTCTCTGTGTGTGGGTCTCTGTGGGTCTCTGTGTGTGGGTCTCTGTGGGTCTCTGTGTGTGGGTCTCTGTGGGTCTGTGTGGGTCTCTGTGTGACTGTGTGTGTGTGGGTCTCTGTGGGTCTCTGTGGGTCTCTATGGGTCTCTGTGTGTGGGTCTCTGTGTGTGGGTCTCTGTGTGTCTCTGTGGGTCTCTATGGGTCTCTGTGTGTGGGTCTCTGTGGGTCTCTGTGGGTCTCTGTGGGTCTCTATGGGTATCTGTGTGACTGTGTGTCTCTGTGGGTCTCTGTGGGTCTCTGTGGGTCTCTGTGTGACTGTGTGTGTGTGGGTCTCTATGTGACTGTGTGTGTGTGGGTCTCTGTGTGACTGTGTGTGTGGGTCTCTGTGGGTCTCTGTGGGTCTCTGTGGGTCTCTGTGGGTCTCTGTGGGTCTCTGTGTGACTGTGTGTGTGGGTCTCTGTGGTCTCTGTGGGTCTCTGTGGGTCTGTGTGGGTCTCTATGGGTCTCTGTGGGTCTCTTTATGCCTGGTACAGCGTAGTTTAGTGTGGGTCTCTGTGGGTCTCTGTGGGTCTCTGTGGGTCTCTGTGGGTCTCTATGGGTGTCTGTGGGTCTCTTTATGCCTGGTGACGTACAGTGTAGTTTAGTGTGGGTCTCTGTGGCTCTCTGTGGGTCTCTATGAGTCTCTGTGGGTCTCTGTGGGTGTCTATGGGTCTCTTTGGTTCTATGTGGGTGCCTGTGGGTCTCTATGGGTCTCTGTGGGTCTCCTTACGCCTTGTGACGTACAGCGTAGTTTAGTGTCAATGTGGGTCTCTGTGGGTCTCTATGGGTCTCTATGGGTGTCTATGGGTCTCTGTGGTTCTATGTGGGTCTCTATGGGTGTCTATGGATCTCTGTGGTTCTATGTGGGTCTCTATGGGTGTCTATGGGTCTCTGTGGTTCTATGAGGGTCTCTATGTGTGTCTATGGGTCTCTGTGGTTCTATGTGGGTCTCTATGGGTGTCTATGGATCTCTCTGGTTCTATGTGAGCCTCTGGGTCTCTGTGGGACTCTATGATATCAGAACAAAGTCGTACACAGTAGCAGCTCTTTGGAGTCACTTGCATCTGGTACGATTCAACGTACGTCAATTTTTATTTAAAGCTTTCGTGACTGTAGGCCGTTGGTTTTTTTCCACACCTGATGATGACTGTTTGTGTTACGGTCGAAACGTCGTGAGAATTTTATTGTTTTATATATATTATTATTTTATTGTTTCCCTTCTACGTGGTGGTGACTTTACCGAAAGAACCAAGAATAATAATTGTATTGCTTTACAATCATTTTATTTTATATTTTAATTGTTTATTGTTTCCCTTCTACGTGGTGACTTTACCGAAAGAACCAGGAATAATAATTTTATTGTTTACAATAATTGTATTGTTTTATATTTTTATTATTGTATTGTTTCCCTTCTACGTGGTGACTTTACCGAAAGAACCAAGAATAATAATTTTACTGTTTTACAATAATTTTATTGTTATATATTTTATTATTTATTGTTTTCCTTCTACGTGGTGGTGACTTTACCGAAAGAACCAAGAATAATAATTTTATTGTTTTACAATAATTTTATAGTTTTATATTTTTATTATTTTATTGTTTCCCTTCTACGTGGTGACTTTACCGAAAGAACCAAGAATAATAATTTTATTTTTTTACAATAATTTTATTGTTTTATATTTTTATTATTTTATTGTTTCCCTTCTACGTGGTGGTGACTTTACCGAAAGAACCAAGAATAATAATTTTATTGTTTTACAATAATTTTATTGTTTTAGATTTTTATTATTTTAGCGTTTCCCTTCAACGTGGTGACTTTACCGAAAGAACCAAGAATAATAATTTTATTGTTTTATATTTTTATTATTTAATTGTTTGCCTTCTACGTGGTGGTGACTTTACCGAAAGAACCAAGAATAATAATTTTATTGTTTTATATTTTTATTATTTTATTGTTTTCCTTCTACGTGGTGGTGACTTTACCGAAAGAACCAAGAATAATAATTGTATTGTTTTACAATAATTTTATTGTTTTATATTTTTATTATTTTATTGTTTCCCTTCTACTTGGTGGTGACTTTACCGAAAGAACCAAAAATAATCATTTTATTGTTTTACAATAATTTTATTGTTTTATATTTTTATTATTTTATTGTTTCCCTTCTACGTGGTGACTTTACAGAAAGAACCAAGAATAATAATTTTATTGTTTTACAATAATTTTATTGTTTTATATTTTTATTATTTTATTGTTTCCCTTCAACGTGGTGACTTTACCGAAAGAACCAAGAATAATAATTGTATTGTTTACAATAATTGTATTGTTTTATATTTGTATTATTTTATTGTTTCCCTTCTACGTGGTGGTGACTTTACCGAAAGAACCAAGAATAATAATTTTATTGTTTTACATTTTTATTATTTTATTGTTTCCCTTCAACGTGGTGACTTTACCGAAAGAACCAAGAATATTAATTTTATTGTTTTACAATAATTTTATTGTTTTATATTTTTATTATTTTACTGTTTCCCTTGAACGTGGTGACTTTACCGAAAGAACCAAGAATAATAATTTTATTGTTTTATATTTTTATTATTTTACTGTTTCCCTTGAACGTGGTGACTTTACCGAAAGAACCAAGAATAATACAATTATTATTCTTGGTTCTTTGGGTAAAGTCACCACCGCGTAGAAGGGAAACAATAAACTAATAAAAATATATAAAACAATTAAATTATTGTAAAACAATAAATTATTATTCTTGGTTCTTTCGGTAAGTCACCACCACGTAGAAGGGAAACAATAAAATAATAAAAATATAAAAAAATAAAATTATTATTCTTGGTTCTTTCGGTAAAGTCACCACCACTTAGAAGGGAAACAATAAAATAATAAAAAATATAAAACAATTAAATTATTGTAAAACAATAAAATTATTATCCTTGGTTCTTTCGGTAAAGTCACCACCACGTAGAAGGGAAAACAATAAAATAATAAAAATAAAACAATAAAATTATTGTAAAACAATAAAATTAATATTCTTGGTTCTTTCGGTAAAGTCACCACCACGTTGAAGGGAAACAATTAAATAATAAAAATATAAAACAATAAAATTATTGTAAAACAATAAAATTATTATTCTTGGTTCTTTCGGTAAAGTCACCACCACGTAGAAGGGAAACAATAAAATAATAAAAATATAAAACAATAAAATTATTGTAAAACAATAAAATTAATATTGTTGGTTCTTTCGGTAAAGTCACCACCACGTAGAAGGGAAACAATAAAATAATAAAAAATATAAAACAATTAAATTATTGTAAAACAATAAAATTATTATTCTTGGTTCTTTCAGTAAAATTTCGATTTAAAGCTTTCGTGACTGCAATGATTCATCTTCTTTGGTTCTTTCGGTAAAGTCACCACCACGTACAATGAGAATAAAATAATACATTGATAAAATAAAATAACACAATAATATTCTCACGACGTTTCGGCCACAACACAAGCGCCTTCATCAGGTGAAGGGATGAGACTGTCTGGAGGACAGCGCTGGAGTGAAAGAGCCACGTTCAGATCGCGAACCTTTAAGTTGTGTGAGAGGAACAAAGCGCCTTGACAAAGGAATTAGCATATAATTTAGCATTGAAATGGCTGAGTGATTAGCTTGTGACTGGTCACAGAAATGGCTGTGTTAAAGTCAAAGCCTACACATCCACAGAGGCACCCCTTGACAAAGGAATTAGCATAGAATTTAGCATTGAAATAGCTGAATGATTAGCTTGTGACTGGTCACAGAAATGGCTATGTTAAAGTCAGAGCATACACATTCACAGAGGCACCTAGTACAAATCAAACAGGAGAATTTAGCATTGAAATAGCTGAGTGATCAGCTTGTGACTGGTCACAGAAATGGCTATGTTAAAGTCAAAGCATACACATCCACAGAGGCACCCCTTGACAAAGGAATTAGCATAGAATTAGCATTGAAATAGCTGAGTGATTAGCTTGTAACTGGTCACAGAAATAGCTATGTTAAAGTTAAAGCATACACATCCACAGAGGCGCCCCTTGACAAAGGAATTAGCGTAGAATTTAGCATTGAAATAGCTGAGTGATTAGCTTGTAACTGGTCACAGAAATAGCTATGTTAAAGTTAAAGCATACACATCCACAGAGGCGCCCCTTGACAAAGGAATTAGCGTAGAATTTAGCATTGAAATAGCTGAGTGATTAGCTTGTGACTGGTCACAGAAATGGCTATGTTAAAGTTAAAGCATACACATCCACAGAGGCGCCCCTTGACAAAGGAATTAGCGTAGAATTTAGCATTGAAATGGCTGAGTGATTAGCTTGTGACTGGTCACAGAAATGGCTATGTTAAAGTCAAAGCATACACATCCACAGAGGCGCCCCTTGACAAAGGAATTAGCGTAGAATTTAGCATTGAAATAGCTGAGTGATTAGCTTGTGACTGGTCACAGAAATAGCTATGTTAAAGTCAGAGCATACACATTCACTGAGGCACCTAGTACAAATCAAACAGGAGAGTTTAGCATTGAAATAACTAGGCGAATTTAGCATTGAAATAGCTGAGTGATTAGCTAGTGACTGGTCACAGAAATGGCTATGTTGAAGTCAAGGCCTACACATCTGAGCTATTCACAGTAACTGGGTATACAATACAATATATAATGAATACTATATAGTGAACCAATAAAAAACTAAAATATAAATTACCTTAATGTTATCAATAAACTCTATATTCTCCAATCAGCTAAGCTACCAACAATAAGTCGTTATATATTACAATGCTATATGGCGAAAAAATGGTGGATTCTTACCCCTCAAATTTCAGCACCACGGATAGCTACGGCCCCGTTCAGACGGACGAGTTCGTCCATGGTCGGAACAGAGGAGGGGGAGAGAGACAGCTGCGAGGCGCTAGTATACTCCATGTTGTAAAACTATACCATAACCGTGGTGTGAGAGGTATTAAGAGGCAATGCTGGCGAAAGAGCTGCGGTCTGAAGGTCATCGTAAAAATACAATTAATTAAGAACAGAAATGATTTAAAACATCTTTCCAGTGGTTACTAAGCCTGAATCCATCTTCTCGGTTGAAATTGTCTCTGTGCTTGTATATGTGAATGGCCTCATGAACGAATCTCTCATGGTAGCCGGTTGGTTTGCAAAGAACCTCCGTCTTGGAGAAGTCAATGTCATGTGAGCCCACTGAATTGTAACAGTGATCTGCCACGGCAGAGGAGTTCGTTCTACCGTGTTTCAAGTCGCTTTATGTTCGCGGATGCGGTCCGAGATATGTCGTTTGGTTTCTCCAATGTAGCTACTACCACAGAGGCACTTTAGTTTGTAAACGCCCGGGTACTGTATGTCTGGAACAGCATCTTTTACAGATGGAACTAAATAATGGATTTATGTACTGTGTTGGTAAAGTCACCACATAGAAGGGAAGCAATAAACTAATAAAAATATAAAACAATACAATTATTGTAAAACAATAAAATTATTATTCTTGGTTCTTTCGGTAAAGTCACCACCACGTAGAAGGGAAACAATAAACTAATAAAAATATAAAACAAAATTATTATTCTTGGTTCTTTGGGTAAAGTCACCACCACGTAGAAGGAAACAATAAAATAATAAAAATATAAAACAATAAAATTATTGTAAAACAATAAAATTATTATTCTTGGTTCTTTCGGTAAAGTCACCACCACGTAGAAGGGAAACAATAAAATAATAAAAATATAAAACAATAAAATTATTGTAAAACAATAAAATTATTATTCTTGGTTCTTTCGGTAAAGTCACCACCACGTAGAAGGGAAACAATAAAATAATAAAAATCTAAAACAATAAAATTATTATTCTTGGTTCTTTCGGTAAAGTCACCACCACGTAGAAGGGAAACAATAAAATAATAAAAATATATAAAACAATAAATTATTGTTAAAACAATAAAATTATTATTCTTGGTTCTTTCGGTAAAGTCACCACCACGTAGAAGGGAAACAATAAAATAATAAAAATATAAAACAATAAATTATTGTAAAACAATAAAATTATTATCTTGGTTCTTTCGGTAAAGTCACCACCACGTAGAAGGGAAACAATAAAATAATAAAAATATAAAACAATAAAATTATTGTAAAACAATAAAATTATATTCTTGGTTCTTTCGGTAAAGTCACCACCACGTAGAAGGGAAACAATAAAATAATAAAAATCTAAAACAATAAAATTATTGTAAAACAATAAAATTATTATTCTTGGTTCTTTTGGTGAAGTCACCACCACGTAGAAGGGAAACAATAAAATAATAAAAATATAAAACAATAAAATTATTGTAAAACAATAAAATTATTATTCTTGGTTCTTTGGGTAAAGTCACCACCACGTCGAAGGGAAACAATAAAATAATAAAATATAAAACAATAAAATTATTATTCTGGTTCTTGGGTAAAGTCACCACCGACGCGTGGAAGTGGGAAAATAATAAAATAATAAAAATATAAACTGTTAAATGATTGTAAAATAATAAAATTATTATTCTTGGTTCTTTCGGTAAAGTCCACCACCACGTAGAAGGGAAACAATAAAATAATAAAAATGTCAAACAATAAAATTATTATTCTTGGTTCTTCGGTAAGTCACCACCGCCGCGTGGAAGGGGGAAAATAATAAAACAATAATAAAAACCTTGATGAAATTTAAAATTCTCGCGACGTTCCGACCGCGACACAAGTAGCCTTCCTCAGGCGATGAAACGGAACTGCCGGCAAGACGGCGTCTTGCCCAAAGAGCCTACGGGGCGAATCCCAAGCTTCGAATCGAAAGATCCCACCTTGGCAGACTCCTCCCGCGAACGATCGATTTTGGTTGAGCAACTTTTCCAAACAGAGCCCCCCCCCCCCCCCCCCCC
>NW_022638230.1:0-119007 GCF_010993605.1 Petromyzon marinus
TACCTTTCCTTAACGGGCTACCTACATTACCGTGCCACTTTCCTTAACAGGCCACTTACATTAACGGGCCATTGACCTACCTTACCTTTACGGTCAACCCACCTACCTTACCTTAACGGGCCACCCACCTACCTTACCTTAACGGGCCACCCACCAACCTTACCTTTACGGGCCACCCACCTACCTTACCTTAAAGGGCCAACTACATTACCTTAATGGGCCACCTACCTTAACAGGTAACTTACCTTAATGGGCCACCTACCTTACCTTAATGGGCCAACCACCTACCTTTACGGGCCACCCACCTACCTTACCTTAACGGGCCACCCACTTACCTTACCTTAACGGGCCACCCACCTACCTTACCTTAACGGGCCAACTACATTACCTAAATGGGGCACCTACCTTAATGGGCAACTTAGATTGATGGGCCACCTACCTTACCTTAATGGGCCACCCACCTACCTTTACAGGCCACAAACCTACCTTACCTTAACGGGCCACCCACATACCTTACCTTAACGGACCACCCACCTACCTTACCTTAACGGTCCACCCACCTACCTTACCTTATCGGGCCAAAAACCAACCTTACCTTAACGGGCAACCCACCTACCTTATCTTAAAGGGCCACCCACCTACCTTACCTTAACGGGCCACACACCTACCTATGATACCTTAACGGGCCACCCACCTACCTTAACCGGACACCCACCTACCTTACCTTAACGGGCCACAAACCAACCTTACCTTAACATGCCACACACCTACCTTACCTTAACGGGCCACCCACCTACCTTACCTGAACGGGCCACCCACCTACCTTACCTTAACAGACCACTTAGCTTAATGGGCCACTTAGCTTAACGGGCCACCCATCTACCTTACCTTAAGGGGCCACCCACCTACCTTACCTTAACGGGCCACCCACCTACCTTACCTTAACGGGCCACCCAACAACCTTACCTTAACGGGCCACACACCTACCTTACCTTATCGGGCCACCCACCTACCTTACCTTAACGGGCAACCCACCTACCTTACCTTAACGGGCCACCCACTTACCTTACCTTAACGGGCCACCCACCTACCTTACCATAACGGGCCAACTACATTACCTAAATGGGCCACCTACCTTAACGGGCAACTTACCTTGATGGGCCACCTACCTTACCTTAACGGGCCACCCACCTACCTTACCATAACGGGCCAACTACATTACCTAAATGGGCCACCTACCTTAACGGGCAACTTACATTGATGGGCCACCTACCTTACCTTAACGGGCCACCCACATACCTTACCTTAATGGACCACCCACCTACCTTACCTTAACGGCCACCCACCGACCTTACCTTAACGGTCCACCCACCTATCTTACCTTAACGGGCCACCTACCTTACCTTAACGGGCCAACTATCTATGATACCTTAACGGGCCACCCACCTACCTTAACCGGACACCCACCTACCTTACCTTAACGGGCCACCCACCAACCTTACCTTAACCGGCCACCCACCTACCTTATTTTAACGGGCCATCCACCTACCTTACCTTAACGGGCCACACACCTACCTTACCTTAACGGGCCACCCACCTACCTTCTCTTAACGGGCCACACACCTACCTTACCTTAACGGGCCACCCACCTATCTTACCATAACTTCCCACCTACATTACCTTAATGGGCCACCTACCTTAACGGGCAACTTACCTTGATGGGCCACCTACCTTACCTTAACGGGCCACCCACCTACCTTACCATAACGGGCCAACTACATTACCTAAATGGGCCACCTACCTTAACGGGCAACTTACATTGATGGGCCACCTACCTTACCTTAACGGGCCACCCACATACCTTACCTTAATGGACCACCCACCTACCTTACCTTAACGGCCACCCACCGACCTTACCTTAACGGTCCACCCACCTATCTTACCTTAACGGGCCACCTACCTTACCTTAACGGGCCAACTATCTATGATACCTTAACGGGCCACCCACCTACCTTAACCGGACACCCACCTACCTTACCTTAACGGGCCACCCACCAACCTTACCTTAACCGGCCACCCACCTACCTTATTTTAACGGGCCATCCAACTACCTTACCTTAACTGGCCACACACCTACCTTACCTTAACGGGCCACCCACCTACCTTCTCTTAACGGGCCACACACCTACCTTACCTTAACGGGCCACCCACCTATCTTACCATAACTTCCCACCTACATTACCTTAATGGGCCACCTACCTTAACGGGCAACTTACCTTAATGGGCCACCTACTTTACCTTAATGGGCCAACTACCTTACCTTAACGGGCCACGTACCTTAACGGGCCACCTACCTTAATAGGCCACCTACCTTTCCTTAACGGGCTACCTACATTACCGTGCCACTTTCCTTAACAGGCCACTTACATTAACGGGCCATTGACCTACCTTACCTTTACGGTCAACCCACCTACCTTACCTTAACGGGCCACCCACATACCTTACCTTAACGGGCCACCCACCAACCTTACCTTAACGGGCCACCCACCTACCTTACCTTAACGGGCCAACTACATTACTTTAATGGGCCACGTACCTTAAGGGGCAACTTACCTTAATGGGCCACCTACCTTACCTTAATGGGTTACCCACCTACCTTTACGGGCCACCCACCTACCTTACCTTAACGGGCCACCCACTTACCTTACCTTAACGGGCCACCCACCTAC
This sequence comes from Petromyzon marinus, assembly GCF_010993605.1. Taxonomy (NCBI): domain Eukaryota; kingdom Metazoa; phylum Chordata; class Hyperoartia; order Petromyzontiformes; family Petromyzontidae; genus Petromyzon; species Petromyzon marinus. The sequence continues at coordinate 2,730 of NW_022638230.1, forward strand.
CTTACCTTAACGGGCCAACTACATTACCTAAATGGGGCACCTACCTTAATGGGCAACTTACCTTGATGGGCCACCTACCTTACCTTAATGGGCCACCCACCTACCTTTACAGGCCACAAACCTACCTTACCTTAACGGGCCACCCACATACCTTACCTTAACGGACCACCCACCTACCTTACCTTAACGGTCCACCCACCTACCTTACCTTATCGGGCCAAAAACCAACCTTACCTTAACGGGCAACCCACCTACCTTATCTTAAAGGGCCACCCACCTACCTTACCTTAACGGGCCACACACCTACCTATGATACCTTAACGGGCCACCCACCTACCTTAACCGGACACCCACCTACCTTACCTTAACGGGCCACAAACCAACCTTACCTTAACATGCCACACACCTACCTTACCTTAACGGGCCACCCACCTACCTTACCTGAACGGGCCACCCACCTACCTTACCTTAACAGACCACTTAGCTTAATGGGCCACTTAGCTTAACGGGCCACCCATCTACCTTACCTTAAGGGGCCACCCACCTACCTTACCTTAACGGGCCACCCACCTACCTTACCTTAACGGACCACCCACCTAACTTACCTTAACGAGCCACCTACTCCCTTACCTTAACGGGCCACCTACCTTACCTTAACGGGCCAACTACCTATGATACCTTAATGGGCCACCCACCTACCTCACCTTAACGGGCCACCCACCTACCTTAACGGGCCACCCACCTACCTTACTTTAACGGGCCACCAACCAATCTTACCTTAGCAGGCCACCCACCTTCCTTATCTTAACGTGCCACCCACCTACTTTACCTCAACGGGCCACACACCTATCTTACCTTAACGGGCCACCCACCTACCTTACCTTAACGGGCCACCCACCTATCTTACCATAACTTCCAACCTACATTACCTTAATGGGCCACCTACCTTAACGGGCAACTTACCTTAATGGGCCACCTACTTTACCTTAATGCGCCACCTACCTTACCTTAACAGGCCATGTACCTTAACGGGCCACATACCTTAACGGGCCACCTACCTTTCCTTAACGGGCCACCTACATTACCGGGCCACTTTCCTTAACAGGCCACTTACATTAACGGGCCATCCACCTACCTTACCTTTACGGTCAACCCACCTACCTTACCTTAACGGGCCACCCACATACCTTACCTTTACGGTCAACCCACCTACCTTACCTTAACGGGCCACCCACATACCTTACCTTAACGGGCTACCCACCAACCTTACCTTTACGGGCCACCCACCTATCTTACCTTAACGGGCCACCCACCTACCTTAGCTTAACGGGCCACCCACCTACCTTACCTTACCGGGCCACCTACTACCTTACCTTAACGGGCCACCCACCTACCTTACCTTAACGGGCCACCCACCTACCTTACCATAACGGCCAACCACCTACCTTACCTTAACGGGGCACCCACTTACCTTACCTTAACGGGCCAAGTACGTTACCTTAATGGGCCACCTACCTTAATGGGCAACTTACCATAATGGGCCACCTACCTTACTTTAACGGGCCACCTAGTACCTAACCTTAACCGGCCACCCACCTACCTTACCTTAACGGGCTACCCACCTACCTTACCTTAACGGCCACCCACCTACCTTACCTTATAGGTCCACCCACCTCCCTCACCTTAACGGGCCACCTACCTATGATACCTTAATGGGCCACCCACCTACCTTAACTGGACACCCACCTACCTTACCTTAACGGGCCACCCACCAACCTTACCTTAATGGGCCACCCACCTACCTTATCTTAACGGGCCACCGACCTACCTTACCTTAACGGGCCACCCACCTATCTTACCTTAACGGGCCACACACCTACCTTACCTTAACGGGCCACACACCTACCTTAACGGGGAACTTACCTTAACGGGCAACCTACCTTAACTTAAGGGGCCACCTACCGTTCTTACCGGGCCACCAACCTTACTTTAACGGGCCACTAAGCTTAACGGGCCACTTAGCTTAACGGGCCACCCATCTACCTTACCTTAAGGGGCCACAAACCTACCTTAACTTAACGGGCCAACTCCTTTACCTTAATGCGCCACCTACCTTACCTTAATGGGCCACCCATCCACCTTACCTTAACCGGCAACCCACCTACCTTACCTTCACAGGCAACCCACCTACCTTACCTTAACGGGCCACAAACCAACCTTACCTTAACATGCCACACACCTACCTTACCTTAACGGGCCACCCACCTACCTTACCTGAACGGGCCACCCACCTACCTTACCGTAACAGACCACTTAGCTTAATGGGCCACTTAGCTTAACGGGCCACCCATCTACCTTACCTTAAGGGGCCACCCACCTACCTTACCTTAACGGGCCACCCACCTACCTTACCTTAATGGACCACCCACCTACCTTACCTTAAATTGCCACCTATTCCCTTACCTTAACGGGCCACCTACCTTACCTTAACGGGCCACCCACCTACCTTACCTGAACGGGCCACCCACCTACCTTACCTTAACAGACCACTTAGCTTAATGGGCCACTTAGCTTAACGGGCCACCCATCTACCTTACCTTAAGGGGCCACCCACCTACCTTACCTTAACGGGCCACCCACCTACCTTACCTTAACGGACCACCCACCTACCTTACCTTAACGGGCCACCTACTCCCTTACCTTAACGGGCCACCTACCTTACCTTAACGGGCCAACTACCTCTGATACCTTAATGGGCCACCCACCTACCTCACCTTAACGGGCCACCCACCTATCTTAACGGGCCACCCACCTACCTTACTTTAACGGGCCACCAACCAATCTTACCTTAACAGGCCACCCACCTACCTTATCTTAACGTGCCACCCACCTACTTTACCTCAACGGGCCACCCACCTATCTTACCTTAACGGGCCACACACCTACCTTACCTTAACGGGCCACACACCTACCTTAACGGGGAACTTACCTTAACGGGCAACCTACCTTAACTTAAGGGGCCACCTACCGTTCTTACCGGGCCACCAACCTTACTTTAACGGGCCACTAAGCTTAACGGGCCACTTAGCTTAACGGGCCACCCATCTACCTTACCTTAAGGGGCCACAAACCTACCTTAACTTAACGGGCCAACTACTTTACCTTAATGCGCCACCTACCTTACCTTAACGGGCCACCCACCTACCTTACCTTAACGGGCCACCCTCCTATCTTACAATAACTTCCCACCTACATTACCTTAATGGGCCACCTACCTTAACGGGCAACTTACCTTAATGGGCCACCTACTTTAACTTAATGCGCCACCTACCTTACCTTAACGGGCCACCTACATTACCGGGCCACTTTCCTTAACAGGCCACTTACATTAACGGGCCATCCACCTACCTTACCTTTACGGTCAACCCACCTACCTTACCTTAACGGGCCACCCACATTACCTTACCTTAGCGGGCTACCCACCAAACTTACCTTAACGGGCCACCCACCTACCTTACCTTAACGGGCCAACTACATTACCTTAATGGGCCACGTACCTTAACGGGCAACTTACCTTAATGGGCCACCTACCTTACCTTAATGGGTTACCCACCTACCTTTACGGGCCACCCACCTATCTTACCTTAACGGGCCACCCACCTACCTTAGCTTAACGGGCCACCCACCTACCTTACCTTACCAGGCCACCTACTACCTTACCTTAACGGGCCACCCACCTACCTTACCTTAACGGGCCACCCACCTACCTTACCATAACGGCCACCCACCTACCTTACCTTAACGGGCCACCCGCTTACCTTATCTTAACGGGCCACCCACCTACCTTACCTTAACGGGCCAAATACATTACGTAAATGGGCCACCTACCTTAACGGGCAACTTACCTTGATGGACCACCTACCTTACCGTAATGGGCCACCCACCTACCTTTACAGGCCACAAACCTACCTTACCTTAACGGGCCACCCACATACCTTTCCTTAACGGACCACCCACCTACCTTACCTTAACGGGCCACCTACTACCTAACCTTAACCGGCCACCCACCTACCTTACCTTAATCAGATCCCCACCTACCTTACCTTAACGGCCACCCACCTACCTTACCTTAACGGTCCACCCACCTAACCTACCTCAACGGGCCACCTACCTTACCTTAACGGGCCACCTACCTATGATACCTTAACGGGCCACCCACCTACCTTAACCGTACACCCATCGACCTTACCTTAACGGGCCACCCACCAACCTTAACTTAATGGGCCAACCACCTACCGTTACGGGCCACCCACCTACCTTTCCTTAACGGGCCACCCACCTACCTTACCTTAACGGGCCACCCGCCTACCTTACCTTAACGGGCAACCCACCTACCTTACCATAACTTGCCACCTACATTACCTTAATGGGCCACCTACCTTAATGGGCAACTTACCTTAAAGGGCAACCTACCTAACCTTAACGGGCCACCTACCGTACTTACCGGTCCACCAACCTTATCTTAACAGGCCACTTAGCTTAACGGGCCACTTAGCTTAACGGGCCACCCATCTAACGTACCTTAAGGGGCCACCCACCTACCTTACCTTAACGGGCCACCCACCCACCTTACCTTAACGGGCTAGCCATCTTACCTTAACGGGCCACCTGCCCACCTTACCTTAACCGGCCACCCACATACCTTACCTTAACAGGCCACCCACATACCTTACCTTAACGGGCAACCTACATTACCTTAATGGGCCACCTACCTTACCTTAACGGGCCACCAACCTACGATACCTTAACGGGCCACCCACCTACCTTAACGGGCCACCCACCTACATTACCTTAACGGGCCACCTACATTACCTTAATGGGCCACCTACCTTACCTTAACGGGCCACCTACCTACGATACCTTAACGGGCCACCCACCTACGTTACCTTAATGGGCCACCCACCTACCTTAACGGGCCACCCAACAACCTTACCTTAACGGGCCACACACCTACCTTACCTTAACGGGCCACCCACCTACCTTACCTTAACGGGCAACCCACCTACCTTACCTTAACGGGCCACCCACTTACCTTACCTTAACGGGCCACCCACCTACCTTACCATAACGGGCCAACTACATTACCTAAATGGGCCACCTACCTTAACGGGCAACTTACCTTGATGGGCCACCTACCTTACCTTAACGGGCCACCCACCTACCTTACCATAACGGGCCAACTACATTACCTAAATGGGCCACCTACCTTAACGGGCAACTTACATTGATGGGCCACCTACCTTACCTTAACGGGCCACCCACATACCTTACCTTAACGGACCACCCACCTACCATAACTTAACGGGCCACCTACAACCTAACCTTAACCGGCCACCCACCTACCTTACCTTAACGAGCTACCCAACTACCTTACCTTAACGGCCACCCACCTACCTTACCTTAACGGTCCACCCACCTATCTTACCTTAACGGGCCACCTACCTTACCTTAACGGGCCAACTATCTATGATACCTTAACGGGCCACCCACCTACCTTAACCGGACACCCACCTACCTTACCTTAACGGGCCACCCACCAACCTTACCTTAACCGGCCACCCACCTACCTTATTTTAACGGGCCATCCACCTACCTTACCTTAACGGGCCACACACCTACCTTACCTTAACGGGCCACCCACCTACCTTCTCTTAACGGGCCACACACCTACCTTACCCTAACGGGCCACCCACCTATCTTACCATAACTTCCCACCTACATTACCTTAATGGGCCACCTACCTTAACGGGCAACTTACCTTAATGGGCCACCTACTTTACCTTAATGGGCCAACTACCTTACCTTAACGGGCCACGTACCTTAACGGGCCACCTACCTTAATAGGCCACCTACCTTTCCTTAACGGGCTACCTACATTACCGTGCCACTTTCCTTAACAGGCCACTTACATTAACGGGCCATTGACCTACCTTACCTTTACGGTCAACCCACCTACCTTACCTTAACGGGCCACCCACATACCTTACCTTAACGGGCCACCCACCAACCTTACCTTAACGGGCCACCCACCTACCTTACCTTAATGGGCCAACTACATTACTTTAATGGGCCACGTACCTTAAGGGGCAACTTACCTTAATGGGCCACCTACCTTACCTTAATGGGTTACCCACCTACCTTTACGGGCCACCCACCTACCTTACCTTAACGGGCCACCCACTTAACTTACCTTAACGGGCCACCCACCTACCTTACCTTAACGGGCCAACTACATTACCTAAATGGGGCACCTACCTTAATGGGCAACTTACCTTGATGGGCCACCTACCTTACCTTAATGGGCCACCCACCTACCTTTACAGGCCACAAACCTACCTTACCTTAACGGGCCACCCACATACCTTACCTTAACGGACCACCCACCTACCTTACCTTAACGGTCCACCCACCTACCTTACCTTATCGGGCCACAAACCAACCTTACCTTAACGGGCAACCCACCTACATTATCTTAAAAAGCCACCCACCTACCTTACCTTAACGGGCCACACACCTACCTATGATACCTTAACGGGCCACCCACCTACCTTAACCGGACACCCACCTACCTTACCTTAACAGGCCACAAACCAACCTTACCTTAACATGCCACACACCTACCTTACCTTAACGGGCCACCTACTCCCTTACCTTAACGGGCCACCCACCTACCTTACCTTAACAGACCACTTAGCTTAATGGGCCACTTAGCTTAACGGGCCACCCATCTACCTTACCTTAAGGGGCCACCCACCTACCTTACCTTAACGGGCCACCCACCTACCTTACCTTAACGGACCACCCACCTAACTTACCTTAACGAGCCACCTACTCCCTTACCTTAACGGGCCACCTACCTTACCTTAACGGGCCAACTACCTATGATACCTTAATGGGCCACCCACCTACCTCACCTTAACGGGCCACCCACCTACCTTAACGGGCCACCCACCTACCTTACTTTAACGGGCCACCAACCAATCTTACCTTAACAGGCCACCCACCTACCTTATCTTAACGTGCCACCCACCTACTTTACCTCAACGGGCCACACACCTATCTTACCTTAACGGGCCACCCACCTACCTTACCTTAACGGGCCACCCACCTATCTTACCATAACTTCCAACCTACATTACCTTAATGGGCCACCTACCTTAACGGGCAACTTACCTTAATGGGCCACCTACTTTACCTTAATGCGCCACCTACCTTACCTTAACAGGCCATGTACCTTAACGGGCCACATACCTTAACGGTCCACCTACCTTTCCTTAACGGGCTACCTACATTACCGGGCCACTTTCCTTAACAGGCCACTTACATTAACGGGCCATCCACCTACCTTACCTTTACGGTCAACCCACCTACCTTACCTTAACGGGCCACCCACATACCTTACCTTAACGGGCTACCCACCAACCTTACCTTAACGGGCCACCCACCTACCTTACCTTAACGGGCCAACTACATTACCTTAATGGGCCACGTACCTTAAGGGGCAACTTACCTTAATGGGCCACCTACCTTACCTTAATGGGTTACCCACCTACCTTTACGGGCCACCCACCTATCTTACCTTAACGGGCCACCCACCTACCTTAGCTTAACGGGCCACCCACCTACCTTACCTTTCCGGGCCACCTACTACCTTACCTTAACGGGCCACCCACCTACCTTACCTTAACGGGCCACCCACCTACCTTACCATAACGGCCAACCACCTACCTTACCTTAACGGGGCACCCACTTACCTTACCTTAACGGGCCAAGTACGTTACCTTAATGGGCCACCTACCTTAATGGGCAACTTACCATAATGGGCCACCTACCTTACTTTAACGGGCCACCTACTACCTAACCTTAACCGGCCACCCACCTACCTTACCTTAACGGGCTACCCACCTACCTTACCTTAACGGCCACCCACCTACCTTACCTTATAGGTCCACCCACCTCCCTCACCTTAACGGGCCACCTACCTATGATACCTTAATGGGCCACCCACCTACCTTAACCGGACACCCACCTACCTTACCTTAACGGGCCACCCACCAACCTTACCTTAATGGGCCACCCACCTACCTTATCTTAACGGGCCACCGACCTACCTTACCTTAACGGGCCACCCACCTATCTTACCTTAACGGGCCACACACCTACCTTACCTTAACGGGCCACACACCTACCTTAACGGGGAACTTACCTTAACGGGCAACCTACCTTAACTTAAGGGGCCACCTACCGTTCTTACCGGGCCACCAACCTTACTTTAACGGGCCACTAAGCTTAACGGGCCACTTAGCTTAACGGGCCACCCATCTACCTTACCTTAAGGGGCCACAAACCTACCTTAACTTAACGGGCCAACTACTTTACCTTAATGCGCCACCTACCTTACCTTAATGGGCCACCCATCCACCTTACCTTAACCGGCAACCCACCTACCTTACCTTCACAGGCAACCCACCTACCTTACCTTAACGGGCCACAAACCAACCTTACCTTAACATGCCACACACCTACCTTACCTTAACGGGCCACCCACCTACCTTACCTGAACGGGCCACCCACCTACCTTACCGTAACAGACCACTTAGCTTAATGGGCCACTTAGCTTAACGGGCCACCCATCTACCTTACCTTAAGGGGCCACCCACCTACCTTACCTTAACGGGCCACCCACCTACCTTACCTTAACGGGCCACCTACTCCCTTACCTTAACGGGCCACCTACCTTACCTTAACGGGCCACCCACCTACCTTACCTGAACGGGCCACCCACCTACCTTACCTTAACAGACCACTTAGCTTAATGGGCCACTTAGCTTAACGGGCCACCCATCTACCTTACCTTAAGGGGCCACCCACCTACCTTACCTTAACGGGCCACCCACCTACCTTACCTTAACGGACCACCCACCTACCTTACCTTAACGGGCCACCTACCTTACCTTAACGGGCCAACTACCTATGATACCTTAATGGGCCACCCACCTACCTCACCTTAACGGGCCACCCACCTATCTTAACGGGCCACCCACCTACCTTACTTTAACGGGCCACCAACCAATCTTACCTTAACAGGCCACCCACCTACCTTATATTAACGTGCCACCCACCTACTTTACCTCAACGGGCCACCCACCTATCTTACCTTAACGGGCCACACACCTACCTTACCTTAACGGGCCACACACCTACCTTAACGGGGAACTTACCTTAACGGGCAACCTACCTTAACTTAAGGGGCCACCTACCGTTCTTACCGGGCCACCAACCTCACTTTAACGGGCCACTAAGCTTAACGGGCCACTTAGCTTAACGGGCCACCCATCTACCTTACCTTAAGGGGCCACAAACCTACCTTAACTTAACGGGCCAACTACTTTACCTTAATGCGCCACCTACCTTACCTTAACGGGCCACCCACCTACCTTACCTTAACGGGCCACCCTCCTATCTTACCATAACTTCCCACCTACATTACCTTAATGGGCCACCTACCTTAACGGGCAACTTACCTTAATGGGCCACCTACTTTAACTTAATGCGCCACCTACCTTACCTTAACGGGCCACCTACATTACCGGGCCACTTTCCTTAACAGGCCACTTACATTAACGGGCCATCCACCTACCTTACCTTTACGGTCAACCCACCTACCTTACCTTAACGGGCCACCCACATACCTTACCTTAGCGGGCTACCCACCAAACTTACCTTAACGGGCCACCCACCTACATTACCTTAACGGGCCAACTACATTACCTTAATGGGCCACGTACCTTAACGGGCAACTTACCTTAATGGGCCACCTACCTTACCTTAATGGGTTACCCACCTACCTTTACGGGCCACCCACCTATCTTACCTTAACGGGCCACCCACCTACCTTAGCTTAACGGGCCACCCACCTACCTTACCTTACCAGGCCACCTACTACCTTACCTTAACGGGCCACCCACCTACCTTACCTTAACGGGCCACCCACCTACCTTACCATAACGGCCACCCACCTACCTTACCTTAACGGGGCACCCACTTACCTTACCTTAACGGGCCAAGTACGTTACCTTAATGGGCCACCTACCTTAATGGGCAACTTTCCATAATGGGCCACCTACCTTACTTTAACGGGCCACCTACTACCTAACCTTAACCGGCCACCCACCTACCTTACCTTATCGGTCCACCCACCTACCTCACCTTAACGGGCCACCTACCTTACCTTAACGGGCCACCTACCTATGATACCTTAATGGGCCACCCACCTACCTTAACCGGACACCCACCTACCTTACCTTAACGGGCCACCCACCAACCTTACCTTAAGGGGCCACCCACCTACCTTACCTTAACGGGCCACCCACCTACCATACCTTAACGCCCACCCACCTACCTTACCTTAACGGGCCACACACCTACCTTACCTTAACGGGCCACACACCTACCTTACCGTAACGGGCCAAGTACGTTACCTGAATGGGCCACCTACCTTAACGGGCAACTTACCATAATGGGCCACCTAACTTACTTTAACGGGCCACCTACTACCTAACCTTAACCGGCCACCCACCTACCTTACCTTAACGGGCTTCCCACCTACATTTCCTTAACGGCCACCCACCTACCTTACCTTAACGGGCCACCTACCTATGATACCTTAATGGGCCACCCACCTACCTTAACCGGACACCCACCTACCTTACCTTAACGGGCCACCCACCAACCTTACCTTAAGGGGCCACCCACCTACCTTATCTTAACGGGCCACCGACCTACCTTACCTTAACGGGCCACCCACCTACCTTACCTTAACGGGCCACACACCTACCTTACCTTAACGGGGAACTTACCTTAACGGGCAACCTACCTTTGAGATTAAATTTAATGAAATAAGAACATTCAACAAAGAGTGGAATCTACGGAACTTCAATGGAGAGTCATTCAGCAGCCTTTACAGAGACACCTCGATATACAAAGATGTTATCTGCCTCGTCTCGTATGCCAGATGTCTTGGGTGATGGTGATAATGACGGAGGTGATGGCGATGGTGGTGGTCGTAGTCATGGTGGTGGTGGTGATGTGGATGGTGGTGGCGGGGATGGTGGTGATGGTGGTGATGGTGGTGATGGGAGTGATGGGGATGGTGGTGGTTTTGTATTTTTTGTTCTAAAAAACTAATAAAATGTAAAAATGAAATATGAGGAAATAAAAAATGTAAAAATTAAGAAAAAAATGTTAATGTAGGTAATTAAGTGTGATTAAATAAAAATAGGCGTTAGGTGTAATTAAGAATGTGTTAAAAATGTGTTATATTATTAATGTATGTGGTGTTAGTGTTTGTGCATGCCTGTTTCGAGGGGGCTAAGCGGGCGCGGTATGGGCTAGAGAAGAGATGGAGTGACGTGGTACAGGAGGATGTGGAGATGGGTGGACTTGCCGATGACTGGTACCAGCGGTGTCAAGATCGGCCTCTGTGGAGGAGGCTCGTGAAGGACGCTACTGGGCAATTGGCGGCAGTCGCCTTCCAACAACAGCAGAGGGCGGAGGAGCGACGCTCACAACAACGAGTGAAGCGCCGGGTGGCTAAAGCACAGCAAGTTGGCACAGTGGAGTCACGGGTGGTGCATCGGCCAGTCATCTCGGTCATCTCAGTCAGTCGACCCGTGGCACTTGGGTCTGCTCCGTGACCTCCTGCCAGCGGGCGTTCGACACTTCACGTGGCCTCAAGGTGCATATAGCCTGGCACAAGCGTTGTGGTGACGTCACCGCCACTTAGTGGCAAATGGCGGTTGTTGTTATTGTGTGTGATTATGTGTTGTCTAAGCGGATGTATGTATGATTATATGTGTGTTTCATTATTATGTTGTGCGATTTATTATTTGCTCTTTCGTTGTCTAGGGGAAAGCATAACCGATCGTGATAATATCAATGATTATTGCTTCAAAATGTATGATACTCGCTTCAACATTTATGATTCTCGCTTTAATAGTTAGGTGTGAAATTATGTCAGGTCTTTGGGATTCATATCTCACTGCCATTATGACAATAGCGAACGAATTGAGAAAAGAAGCACTCGGAAATCTGGTTTTCATCTAAGCAACTTTAAACGTCCAACAACTCTTATCATCAGAATTCCAACAGTGCCCATGCAAATTTACGTAGTCCTCAATCCGTATTGGATGGCCATAAAAGCATCTCACTATCACGTGGTTAAACCAGAACAATAGGCAACACCTAAAAATGGCAATATTCGCACAGAATGCGTTCTCATCAAATACGTATCAAATAGTTAGAAAACGTCAAAGATCGGATCTCACAATCACGTGATCAGAATAAAACATTAGCCTGTCTCATGGAAACGCGACCATACACAATTCTCTTGTTATGGTGTGTGAGATTCGTATTGGCCCACAACCTGTGCAAGTTCTAGATTTAAAGCTTTCGTGACTGCTAGGATCCATACTCTTTGGTTCTATTGGGTAAAGTCACGTAGGTGAAAATAAAATAACAAAAAATCACGACGTTTCGGCCACAACACAAGCGGCCTTCATCAGGTGAACGGACGAGACTGTCTGGAGGACAGCGCTGGAGTGGGAGAAGCCACGCTTAGATCACGACCTTTAAGCTGTGTGAGAAGAAAAACACAAAGCGCCTTGACAAAGGAATTAGCATATAATTTAGCATTGAAATGGCTCATTGAAATAGCTAAGTTAAAGTATACACATCCGCAGAGGTACCCCTTGACAAAGGAATTAGCATAGAATTTAGCATTGAAATAGCTGAGTGATTAGCTTGTAACTGGTCACAGAAATAGCTATGTTAAAGTCAGAGCATATACATTCACCGAGGCACCTAGTACTCATCAAACAGGATAATTTAGCGAAACACAACCACGCTCAGACATCAGGTTTCAAGTAGGAATCTGTGTGGGTGGGTTTCCTGTAGACAGAATGCCCTAATGAGCCATCAGGTCTCCTCTCAAACAGACCATCTAAGAATGGTAGCTTGCCATCTTTCTCCACTTCCATGGTGAATTTGATGGTGGGATGTCTGGAATTGATGTGGTGTAGGAAAAGGTTCAGAGCTGGGAGGCCATGTGGCCAAATGACGAAAGTGTCATCCACATATCTCTTCCACAGGGAAGGTCTGAGGGTGGAAGTCTGGATGGCGTCTGATTCAAATTTCTCCATGAAAATATTGGCTATCACTGGTGATAAGGGGGATTCCATGGGGGTACCCTCATTCTGTTTGTAGTAGGAGCCATTCCAAGTAAAGTAGGTATTGTTGAGGCAGTGCCTAACCAGTGCAGGTGTGTCGGGGTCTAGTCCATGTTGGACCAAATTTTCAATTATTTCAATGGTATCAGGTACTGGGACCTTGGTGAACAAAGAGACCACATCGAAGCTGACAAGGATATCGTCAGGGGACAGTACAACGTCTTTGACCATAGAGACCAATTGGGCTGAGTTAAGTACTGCTGAGGCGGTCTTGCCAGTGAAAGGCAGCAAGGTATCTGAGAGAAAACGGGCTAGTCTATAGGTAGGGGAGTTGATCGTGGATACGATGGGTCGAAGTGGGGTGCCTTCTTTATGAATCTTGGGAAGACCATAGAATCTAGGGGGTCTTGCAGCAGAAGGTTTTAGGGAGGGACGTTTAATTGGGTCGATTAGGGAGGTCGAACTTGTGATGATCTTGTTGGTTTTTATCGCTAGGCTATTAGTAGGGTCATTTTTTATTTTGAGTAACTTCCATCGTTGATCAGATTCTGGATTTTGTTGTTGTATGAATCTTTATCCATAATAACAGTAGCGTTGCCTTTATCGGCTGAGAGGATGACTATATCACTTCTGTTTTTTAAATTCGCGAGTTCAGAGCGTTCATTTTTGCTGATGTTTCTAATGGGTTTCTTAGCATTCTTAAGAATAGTGGCTATTTCAGCTCTCGCAACGTCTGCTTGGATGTGTCCTACGCCTTTGAAGGCTACATCGACCTGAGAGATGATATCATCTATTGGTATGTGTTTTGGGGTGACAGCAAAAGTTAGTCCTCTAGCCAGTACTGTTTTCAGATTGTCCGAAATCGGGGTGCTACTCTGATTAATGACGATTTTGTTAACATCTAGTTTGGTTATATGTGGAACTGGGTTCTTCTTTGATAGGTGGTTGAATTTAGAAATCAGGTTAGCTTTACATTTGACTGACAGTGACTCAGCAGAAGAAGCAGTAATGTTGTCTACGTGATTCCAATCAGAAGGTGACATTTTTTGTGTTAACATTAAATGAGCTTGTAGGAGAGTCATGTCTAAAGTATCGAGTTCAAATCGGAGTAGCCTTATCCTCTCTGAGATTAAAGATAGGCTGGCCTTAAGCAGAATCTGTTTAGAATTCGGAGAAGATACAGCAGCAGAAGTGAGAGTGAAAGCGATGGGTATTACCTTCACACTTCCATATATAGCAGGCGTTACTAAAAAGATTTCCAAAATTCTAAACAAATACAAGATCCAGGTCCGGTTCAATACAGTACACAAAATTCGTGATCTGATCCCATCCGTGAAGGATGTCATTCCTGATTTACAGTACCCCGGGGTTTACAAATTGAGTTGTACCTGCGGTGATTGCTATATCGGTGAGACAAAGCGACATGTCTCTGACCGAATTCGCGAGCACAAATCAGATTTGAAACACGGCAAAACGAATTCTTCTGCCGTGGCTGATCACTGTTACAACGCTGTGGGGGATCACGATATATTTTTCTCCGATACCAAGGTTCTTTGCAAACCCACGGGCTTTTATCAGAGATTTGTTCATGAAGCAATTCAGATCTACAAACACAGACACAATTTCAACCGAGAGGATGGTTTCAAATTAAGCAACCATTGGAAAGATGTTCTAAATCGAACTAAACATTAAACTAATTTCAATGGTACAGTATATTTTTCAAGTAGTGGTACCCCAAACTTTCGCAGCTCTTATAAATTCCCCCTTTTCACACCATCAATAGGTAAACTCCCCCTCCCCCCCTTCCCCCCCCCCCCCGCGCCAAATGGCAAGTCCACCGGCACGTGCACCACCTCTTTCCTAAAATCCGCCAATCAAATGCTAATTTTTATGCTAATTTCTTTGTCAGAACACCTTGTTTGCTCGCACACAGTTTAAAGGTCCGCTGTCTGAGCGTGGTTGCGTTTCGCTAAATTCTCATGTTTGATGAGTACTAGGTGCATCGGTGAATGTATATGCTCTGACTTTAACATAGCTATTTCTGTGACCAGTTACAAGCTAATCACTCAGCTATTTCAATGCTAAATTCTATGCTAATTCCTTTGTAAAGGGATACCTCTGCGGATGTGTATACTTTAACTTAGCTATTTCAATGAGCCATTTCAATGCTAAATTATATGCTAATTCCTTTGTCAAGGCGCTTTGTGTTTTTCTTCTCACACAGCTTAAAGGTCGTGATCTAAGCGTGGCTTCTCCCACTTCAGCGCTGTCCTCCAGACAGTCTCGTCCCTTTACCTGATGAAGGCCGCTTGTGTTGTGGCCGAAACGTCGTGATTTTTTGTTATTTTATTTTCACCTACGTGACTTTACCCAATAGAACCAAAGAGTATGGATCCTTGCAGTCATGAAAGCTTTAAATCTAGAACTTGCACAGGTTGTGGGCCAATACGAATCTCACACACCATAACAAGAGAATTGTGTTTGGTCGCGTTTCCATGAGACAGGCTAATGTTTTATTCTGATCACGTGATTGTGAGATCCGATCTTTGACGTTTTCTAACTATTTGATACGTATTTGATGAGAACGCATTCTGTGCGAATATTGCCATTTTGAGGTGTTGCCTATTGTTCTGGTTTAACCACGTGATCGTGAGATGCTTTTATGGCCATCCAATACGGATTGAGGACTACGTATATTTGCATGGGCACTGTTGGAATTCTGATGATAAGAGTTGTTGGACGTTTAAAGTTGCTTAGATGAAAACCAGATTTCCGAGTGCTTCTTTACTCAATTCGTTCGCTATTGTCGTAATGGCGGTGAGACCTGAATCCCAAAGACCTGGCATAATTTCACACCTAACTATTAAAGCGAGAATCATAAATGTTGAAGCGAGTATCATACATTTTGAAGCAATAATCATTGATATTATCACGATCGGTTATGCTTTCCCCTAGACAATGAAAGAGCCAATAATAAATCGCACAACATAATAATGAAACACACACATATAATCACACATACATCCGCTTAGACAACACTGAATCACACACAATAACAACAACCGCCATTTGCCACTAAGTGGCGGTGACGTCACCACAACGCTTGTGCCAGGCTATATGCACCTTGAGGCCACGTGAAGTGTCGAACGCCCGCTGGCAGGAGGTCACGGAGCAGACCCAAGTGCCACGGGTTGACTGACTGAGATGACCGAGATGACTGGCCGATGCACCACCCGTGACTCCACTGTGCCAACTTGCTGTGCTTTAGCCACCCGGCGCTTCACTCGTTGTTGTGAGCGTCGCTCCTCCGCCCTCTGTTGTTGTTGGAAGGCGACTGCCGCCAACTGCCCAGTAGCGTCCTTCACAAGCCTCCTCCACAGAGGCCGATCTTGACACCGCTGGTACCAGTCATCGGCAAGTCCACCCATCTCCACATCCTCCTGTACCACGTCACTCCATCTCTTCTCTAGCCCATACCGCGCCCGCTTAGCCCCCTCGAAACAGGCATGCACAAACACTAACACCACATACATTAATAATATAACACATTTTTAACACATTCTTAATTACACCTAATGCCTATTTTTATTTAATCACACTTAATTACCTACATTAACATTTTTTACTAAATTTTTACATTTTTTTATTTCCTCATATTTCATTTTTACATTTAATTTGTTTTTTAGAACAAAAAATACAACACCACCACCATCCCCATCACTCCCATCACCACCATCACCACCATCCCCGCCACCACCATCCACATCACCACCACCACCATGACTACGACCACCACCATCGCCATCACCTCCGTCATCACCTCCGTCATCATCACCATCACCCAAGACATCCGGCATACGAGACGAGGCAGATAACATCTTTGTATATCGAGGTGTCTCTGTAAAGGCTGCTGAATGACTCTCCATTGAAGTTCCGTAGATTCCTCTCTTTGTTGAATGTTCTTATTTCGTTAAATTTAATCTCAAAACACATCAACAATAAAAAGACTCACCACCACGTATCTATCACCTGGGTGGGTGAGTGGGAGGGCGAGTGAGTGGGTGAGTTGGTGGGTGAGCGGGTGAATGGATGAGTGAGTGGGTGGATGGGTGAGTAAATGAGTGGGGGAGAGAGTGGGTAAGTGGGTGAGTGGGCAGGTGAGTGTGTAAGTGAGTGGGTGGGTAAGTAGGTGGGTGAGTGGGTGGGTGCATGGGTGAGTGGTTGAGAGAGTGGGTCTAAGAGTGGATAAGTGAGTGGGTGAGATAATGGATGGGTGAGAGATTGGGTGGGTGAGAGAGTCGGTGGGTGAGTGGGTATGTGACAGAGTGGGTGGGTGTATGAGTGGGTGGTTGAGTGAGAGGGTGGGTGAGTGAGTGGGTGAGTGAGTGGGTATGTAAAAGAGTGGGTGGGTGTATGAGTGGGTGGGTGTATGAGTGGGTGGGTGTATGAGTGGGTGGTTGAGTGAGAGGGTGGGTGAGTGGGTGGGTGAGTGGGTGGGTGAGCGAATAATGGTGTCACAGTTTGCATATCCTCATGGCCTCGGTGGTCTCTATGGCGATAAGGTTAGATTCGTGGACGGTGATGGACAGGAAGTATCCACTGGGCATTGGCTGAGTCCACCCCGTGTGATTCACACCCCTGCGTGAAGAACAGAAACACTATAGACTAAGCACCTCACCATAGACTCAGCACTGCCATCCATAGACTCAACACTGCCAACCATAGAGTCAGCACTTCCACCGAAAGGATCAACACTGCCACCCACAGACTCAACACTGCCACCCTTATAGTTAACATTGCCACCCATATGCTCAACACTGCCACCAACAGAGTCAGCACTGCCACCCATTGACTCAGCACTGCCACGCAGAGACTCAACATTGCCACCCCTAGACTCAACACTCCCAGCCAAAGTCAGCACTGCCACGGATGAGACTCAACACTGCCACCTATGAGACTCAACACTGCCACCCATACACTCAACACTGCCACTCATACACTCAACACTGCCAGCCATAGTCAGCATTGCCACGCATGAGACTCAACACTGCCACCTATGAGACTCAACACTGCCACCCATAGACTCAACACTGCCACCTATAGACAATACTGCCACCCATAGACTCAGCACTGCCATCCACAGCCTCAGCACTGCCACACAAAGACTTAACACTTCCACCCACAGCCTCAGCACTGACACCATAGACTCAATACTGCCACCGAGACTCAACACTGACATCCATATACTCACACTGCCACCCATAAACTCAACACTGCCACCCATAGACTCAATACTGCCACGCATAGACTCAGCACTGCCCATAGACTCAACACTGCACTATAGACTCAAACATACCAATAGACTCAGCACTGCCCATAGATTCAGGACTGAAACCCATACACTCAACACTGGACCATAGAATTAACAGAGCCGCCCATAAACTCAACACTGCATCATAGACTCAGTAACCACTCATAAACTCAGCGCTGCCACTCATAGACTCAGCACTGTACCATAGACTTAGCACTGAGACCCATAGACTCAACATTGCCACCCACAGACTCAACAATGAGACCCATAGAATTAACAACACAACTCCAACCTGTAGTAGAGCAGTGCATTGATTCTGAGGAGGTAGACTCCACCCGTGGAGTCCACCTCTATTTTCGTTGACAAAGCCGGAGCGTTTTGAGCTTTTACCCACGTCGTGTTGACGCAGTCAACGTTGGGCTTACGCCACAGACGGTATAAGGAGTCGCCGGCCCAGCATTCGTTGGGCGAGCAGCCTACGGCATAGACGTCGGCGAAGATTTTCAGGAGACTTATCGAGATCGTCAACCAGGACGGGCGCTCGTCGGGCGTTGGTGCACTGGCGCAGATGACACTCCAATAGCCGCCCATGTAGCCGGTGGCGTAGATGTAGCCCGGGGCTCCGCCCGTGAATGACTGTGCGCCATCTGCACGCATCCATTCAGAAAATGTAAGTATATATAGGGTGGTTTATATGTTAAGAAAGTTTTTGCACGTACTTAAGTGTAGTAGAACATTACCACAGGAACGTAATCTCTCCTATTAACATTGCTTCCTATGGCAAAGTGGGTTTCACTTAGCACTGCCTCACTTAAAGTCGCATTTTCCAGATTAATATACAAGGTGCAGCTCTGCCTGAGCATTGCTGCCCTCCACCTGCACGCATTCATTCATGTGTGTGTATCGGGTGTGGTTCAATATATGTACACACATATGACAAAAACATTCGATTGTAAACTGCCCCAGGAATGTAACCTGCCCTATTAACATTGTTTCCTAATGGAAAATGGGTTTGCGCTTAGTGTGGCATCACTTAAAGTCATTCATCTATAAAGGGTGGTTCGTATATAGTGTGGCCTAAAGTCAGGATGCATAAGAACTCTATGCATCTATATTAATTCCATGAGTCTCTATAGATATATATTAATCTCTAAGAGTCTCTATGTATCTCTATGGGCCTCTATGTATCTCTATGAGTGTTTATGTATATCTATGGATCTCAATGTATATCTATTTATCTCTATGGTTCTCTGAGTATTTATATGGGTCTCTCTGTGGGTTTCTGTGTTTATCTGTGTGTAGTGACTGTGAATGCCATTGTGTGGTGCCGGGCTTGTGAAGCCACGACGAATAATATGTTTTCATTTTTGGCAGCCCGGTTACTGGGGATCGTACCAGCCCTAGCTGGGCTTGGGTGAGCACTGGTGAGCGCGGAGGCACCACATACAGTGTGCGGTGCGGGCTCTCGGGTAGGGAGCGAGAGGGAGTGTCAGCCAGCCAGGGTTACATTTGGGCATGATATGCTGGTTAACCTGCCGACACGTGAATGGATGATATTGGAGGGGGGGCACCGGTGGATGGGGGCCGCTGGGCGGTCACGTGGTATAAAAGAGCTCTTGGGAGCCTTCAGGAAAGAGCTCGAGGGATCTAAAAGGTGGGTGGGGCGAGGAGTGGTGCCAGCCCCGGCACAGGCCGATATAACGGGGGCCCCGTGAGGGGCTCAGGGTTCTTCGGTGGTTGGTGAGTGAAGATCCACGTCGGATTGAAGAAGCCTCTAGCCACGCGGTCCGGGACCCTGCTCGTGGCCCGGACTGGGATAGCGAACCGTGTCTAGTTCTGCCGTAGCGTGGTTAGATGGGCATTCAACACCCAAGTGTAGTTTATGTTATGCTGAGTTGGTTAACAAATAGTGTTGCTCCCAAGACAACGTCTGCGACTTAGTTGGACTCACTACATGTGTATCTCTATGGGTCTCTGCGTAATTCTATGGGTCTCTGTGTATCTCTATGGGCCTCTGTGTATCTCTGTGTATCTCCAAGGGTCTTTGTTTATCTCGCCGTATCTCTATGGGTCTATGTCTATCTCTATGAGTCTCTGAGTATCTCAATGAGTCTCTGAGTGTCTCTATTGGTCTCTGTGTATCTCTATGGGTCTTTATGTATTTATATGGGTCTCAGTGTATCGCTATCAGTCTCTGTGTATCTTTATGAGTGTATATTCATATCTATGGATCTGAATGTATCTCTATTTATCTCTATGAGTCTCTGAGTATGTCTATGGGCCTCTGAGTATTTACATGGGTCTCACTATGGGTAGCTGTGTTTATCTGTGTACCTATATGGGTCTTTGCGTTTTTCTATGGGTCTCTGTGTATCTATATGGACCACTGTGTATCTCTGTGTATCTCTATGAGTGTATATTCATATCTATGGATCTGAATGTATCTCTATTTATCTCTATGAGTCTCTGATTATCTCTATGGGCCTCTGAGTATTTACATGGGTCTCACTATGGGTAGCTGTGTTTATCTGTGTACCTATATGGGTCTCTGCGTTTTTCTATGGGTCTCTGTGTATTTATATGGAACACTGTGTATCTCTGTGTATCCCTAAGGGTCTTTGTTTATCTCTTTGCATCTCCATGTATGTATGTGTATCTCTATGAGTTTCTGAGTATCTCTATCGGTCTCTGTTTATCTCTATGGGTCTCTGTGTATCTCTATAGGCCTCTGTGTATCTCTATGGGTCTCTGTGTATCTCTATGGGTCTCTATGGGTCCCTGTATATCTCTACGGGTCTCTGTGTATCTCTATGGGTCTCTGTGTATCTCTATGTGTCTTTGTGTATGTCTATGAGTCTCTGTGTATGTCTATGGTCCTCTATGTTTTTCCGATGTGTCTCAGTGTATCGCTCTGGGTCTCCATGTATCTCAATGCGTCTCTTGTGTATCTTTACGGGTCTCTGAGGAGCTCTATGAGTCCCTGTGTATCTATGTGTATCTCCATGGATCGCTGTGTATCTCTGTGTCTCTATGGGTCTGTGTATCTCTATGGGTATCTGTGAATATATGGGTCACTTTGTATCTCTGTATATCTTCATGAGTCTCTGTATATCTCTACGTATGTCTATGGGTCTCTAAATATCTCTACGGGTCTCTGTGTATTTCTATGGGTCTGTATGTGGGTAGGTGGGTGAGTGGGTGGGTGGGTGACTGGGTGAGTGATTGGGTGGGTGAATAGATGAGTGAGTGAGTGGGTGCGTGAGTCTGTGATTGGGTGGGTGAGTAGGTGAGTGATGGGATGTGTGAATGGGTGAGTGGGTGAGTGGATGGGTGATTGATGAGTGGGTGGGTGAATGGATGGGTGGTTGAGCAGGTAAGTGACTGAGTGGATGAGTGAGTGAGTGGATGAATGAGTGAGTGAGTGGATGAATGAGTGGATGATTGAGTGGTTGGGTGGGTGAGTGAGTGGCTGTATGAATGAGTGAGTGGGTGGGTGAGTGGATGAGTGAGTGAGTGAGTGGATGAGTGAGTGAGTGGATGAGTGAGTGAGTGAGTGGATTAGTGTGTGGGTGAATGAGTGAGTGGGTGAGTGGGTTAATGAGTGGGTGGGTGAGTGGGTGGGTGGCTAAGTGGGTGGTTGGGTGAGTAGGTGAGTGACAGAGTGGGTGAGTGAGTGAATGAGGGAATGGGAGAGTGGGTGGGTAGGTGAGTCGATGAGTGAGTGAGTGGATGAGTGAGTGAGTGAGTGAATGGGTAAATGGGTGACCAGGTGGGTGCGTGAGTGGATAAGTGAGTGAGTGGATGAATGAGTGGATGAGTGTGTGGGTGAGTGAGAGAGTGGATGAGTGAGTGGATGAGTGAGTGAGTGGGTGGGTGAGTGGGTGAGTGAGTGAATGAGGGAAGGGGTGAGTAGGTGGGTTAGAGGGTGAGTGAGTGGGTGAGTGTGTAGGTGGGTGAGTAGGTGAGTGAGTGTGTGAGTGGGTGAGTGAGTGGGTGGGTGAATGGGTGAGTGGGTGAGTGAGTGGGTGAGTGTATGGGTGAGTTTGGTGGATGGATTAGTGGGTGGGTGAGTAGGTGAGTGACTGAGAGGGTGAGTGAGTGAATGGGTGAGTGGGTGCGTGAGTCGATGAGTGAGTGGATGAGTGAGTGAGCGCATGAGTGAGTGAGTGAGTGAATAGGTGAATGGGTGAGCGGGTGGGTGGGTGAGTGGATGAGTGAGTGGATGAGTGAGTGAGTGAGTGGATGAGTGAGTGGGTGGGTGAGTGAGTGAATGAGGGAAGGGGTGAGTGGGTGGGTTAGTCGATGAGTGAGTGAGTGGGTGGATGAGTGGGTGAGTGAATGCGTGAATGGGTGAATGGGAGAGTGGGTGGGTGGATGAGTGAGAGAGTGGATGAGTGAGTGGATGAGTGAGTGAGTGGATGAGTGAGTGAGTGGATGAGTGAGTGAGTGGATGAGTGAGTGAGTGAGTGGATGAGTGAGTGAGTGAGTGGATGAGTGAGTGAGTGGATGAGTGAATGGATGAGTGAGTAGATGAGTGAGTGAGTGGATGAGTGAGTGAGTGGATGAGTGAGTGGATGAGTGAGTGAGTGGATGAGTGAGTGAGTGGATGAGTGAGTGAGTGGATGAGTGAGTGAGTGAGTGGATGAGTGAGTGAGTGGATGACTGCATGAGTGAGTAGATGAGTGAGTGAGTGGATGAGTGAGTGAGTGGATGAGTGAGTGAGTGTCCTTTCGGGTCAACCAGAGTGCCATGGCCTTTAGTAACCTCATCCCCACGGCCTGCACGCCCACACCCTGTCTTGTAGGGCTGGCACTGCACGCCAAGCATGCAGTGCCATCCAGTGCTGTCAATCAGCGCTGACCGGGCCCCTCTAGGGCCGCCACTACACCCACACCATTGTGGTGTCCGCGATGTCGTTACACCGCACGCCATGCCCCTCTAGGGCCGGCACTGCACAGTGACATCCCGCGATGTCGCTACATCTGTATCCCTGTGTATGTCTATGGGTCTCTATGCATCTCTGTCTATCTCTATGGATATCTGTATATCGCTGTGCTTTTTAATGGGTATCTGAGTTTCTCTATGGGTCTTTGTGTATTTATGTGTATTTCTATAGGTATCTGTGTATCTCTATGGGTCTCTGTGTGTCTCTATGGGTCTCTGTGTATCTCTGTGTATCTCCAATCGTCTTTGTTTATCTCTCTGTGTATCTATGGGTCTCTGTATCTCAATAGGTCTCGATGTGTCTCTATGTGTCGCTACGTCTCTCTATTCATCTCCAAGAGTATATATCTACAATTATTTGTCTATGTATATCTATCGATGTGCATGTATATTAATCAGTTTGCATGGGTCTCTATGTAGATCTATTGGTCTCAATATGTCAATGTATATGTTGATACAGCCAGACTAACCAAATAAACACGGAACTTGACTCCCACACTAACAATAGTAGTGGGATGTTTAGGCGCAGATAGAATATCATTGGTACAGCTGTATTCATTCAATTATGGGTGAACGGGTGGGTGAGTGAGTGGATGAATGTGTGAGCGGTTGGGTGAGAGGGTGAGTGAGTGTGTGAGTGTGTTGGTGGGTGAGTGGGTTGGTGTGTGGGTGGGTGAGTGAGTGAATGAGTGAATAGGTGGGTGAGTAGGTGAGTTAGTGAGTGTGTGAGTAGGTGAGTGATTGAGTGGGTGGGTGAATAGGTGAGTGACTGAGAGGTTGAGTGAGTGAATGGGAGAGTGGGTGCGTGAGTCGAAGAGTGAGTGGATGAGTGAGTGAGCGCATGAGTCAGTGAGTGAATGGGTGAATGGGTGAGCGGGTGGGTGGGTGAGTGGATGAGTAAATGAGTGGAAGAGTGAGTGAGTGAGTTGATGAGTGATTGAGTGGGTGAGTGTGTGAGTAGGTGAGTGAGTGGGTGGATGAATGAGTGAGTGGGTGAGTGCGTGGGTAAGTGGGTGAGTGAGTGGGTGGGTGAATGGGTGTGTGAGTGGTTAAGTGGATGACTGAGTGAGTGGGTGAGTGAGTGGGTGGGTGAATAGGTGAGTGACTGAATGGGTGGGTGAGTGAGTGGGTGATTGAGTCAGTGCGGGGTGAGTGGATGAGTGAGTGGGTGAGTGGACGAATGAGTGAGTTGGTGAGTTATTGAATGGGTGAATGGGTAAGTGGGCGGTTGGGTGAGTGAGTTAGTGGATGCGTGAGTGGATGAGTGAGTGAATGGGTGAGGGGGTGAGTGAGTGGGTGGGTGAATGGGTGAGTGGGTGGGAGTGTGGGTGAGTGTGTGAGTGACTGGGTGAGTGTGTGGGCGAGTGGGTGGGTGGGTGAGTGGGTGAGTGGGTGAGTGAGTGGGTGAATGAATGGGTGAGTGGGTGAGTAGTTGAGTGACTGAGATGGTGAGTGAGTGAATGGGTGAATGGGTGAGTGGGTGCGTGAGTGCATAAGTGAGTGAGTGGATGAGTGAGTGAGTGAGCGCATGAGTCAGTGAGTGAGTGAATGTATGAATGTGTGAGCGGTTGGGTGAGAGGGTGAGTGAGTGTGTGAGTGTGTTGGTGGGTGAGTGGGTTGGTGAGTGGGTGGGTGAGTGAGTGAATGAGTGAATGGGTGGGTGAGTAGGTGAGTGATTGAGTGGGTGGGTGAATGGGTGAGTGGGTGAGTGAGTGGGTGAATGAATGGGTGAGTGGGTGAGTAGTTGAGTGACTGAGATGGTGAGTGAGTGAATGGGTGAATGGGTGAGTGGGTGCGTGAGTGGATAAGTGAGTGAGTGGATGAGTGAGTGAGTGAGCGCATGAGTCAGTGAGTGAGTGAATGTATGAATGTGTGAGCGGTTGGGTGAGAGGGTGAGTGAGTGTGTGAGTGTGTTGGTGGGTGAGTGGGTTGGTGAGTGGGTGGGTGAGTGAGTGAATGAGTGAATGGGTGGGTGAGTAGGTGAGTGATTGAGTGGGTGGGTGAATGGGTGAGTGGGTGAGTGAGTGGGTAAGTGTATGGGTGAGTTTGGTGGATGGATGAGTGGGTGGTTGGGTGGGTGGGTGAATAGGTGAGTGACTGAGAGGGTGAGTGAGTGAATGGGTGAGTGGGTGCGTGAGTCGAAGAGTGAGTGGATGAGTGAGTGAGCGCATGAGTGAGTGAGTGAATGGGTGAATGGGTGAGCGGGTGGGTGGGTGAGTGGATGAGTAAATGAGTGGAAGAGTGAGTGAGTGAATGGATGAGTGAGTGAGTGGGTGAGTGTGTGAGTAGGTGAGTGAGTGGGTGGATGAATGAGTGAGTGGGTGAGTGCGTGGGTAAGTGGGTGAGTGAGTGGGTGGGTGAATGGGTGTGTGAGTGGTTAAGTGGATGACTGAGTGAGTGGGTGAGTGAGTGGGTGGGTGAATAGGTGAGTGACTGAATGGGTGGGCGAGTGAGTGGGTGATTGAGTCAGTGCGGGGTGAGTGGATGAGTGATTGGGTGAGTGGACGAATGAGTGAGTTGGTGAGTTATTGAATGGGTGAATGGGTAAGTGGGCGGTTGGGTGAGTGAGTTAGTGGATGCGTGAGTGGATGAGTGAGTGGGTGAGTGAGTGAATGGGTGAGGGGGTGAGTGAGTGGGTGGGTGAATGGGTGAGTGGGTGGGAGTGTGGGTGAGTGTGTGAGTGACTGGGTGAGTGTGTGGGCGAGTGGGTGGGTGGGTGAGTGGGTGAGTGGGTGAGTGAGTGGGTGAATGAATGGGTGAGTGGGTGAGTAGTTGAGTGACTGAGATGGTGAGTGAGTGAATGGGTGAATGGGTGAGTGGGTGCGTGAGTGGATAAGTGAGTGAGTGGATGAGTGAGTGAGTGAGCGCATGAGTCAGTGAGTGAATGGGTGAATGGGTGAGCGGATGGGTGGGTGAGTGGATAAGTGAGTGAGTGGATGAGTGAGTGAGTGAGTGGATGACTGAGTAATTGGGTGAGTGGGTGAGTGGGTGGGTGAATGGGTGGGTGGGTGAATGGGTGTGTGGGTGGTTGAGTGGATGAGTGAGTGAGTGAATGGATTAATGGATGGATGAGTGAGTGAGTGAGTGGATGAGTGAGTGGGTGGGAAGAATAGTTGAGTGACTGAGTGGGTGAGTGAGTGAATGGGTGAATTAGTCAGTGGGTGATTGGATGAGTGAATGGGTGAGTGGACAAATGAGTGAGTGGGTGAGTGATTGAGTAGGTGGGTGAGTTGATGTGTAGATATCAGGTGTACTGCTGCGTACATTCAACAAAGAGTGAGTCGGGGAGTGGGTGTGTGAGTTGGTGAGTGGGTGTGTGAGTTGGTGAGTGGGTGGGTGAATGGGTGTGGGGATGGGTGATTGAGTGGGTGGATGAGGGAGTGAGTGAGTGGGTGGGTGGGTGAGTGAGTGCGTGGGTGGGTGAATGTGTGGATAGGTGAGTGAGTGGGTGGATGAGTAGGTGGGTGGGTGAGTGAGTGGATGGGTATGTGGGTGATTGGGTAGGTGGGTGAGTGAGTGCGTGAGTGAGTGAGTGGCTGGGGGAGTTGGTGAGTATGTGGGTTGGTGGGTGAGTAGATGAGTGAGTGGATGGGTGCATGGGTGAATTTCTGAGTGGTTGAGTGAATGGGTGGATTGGTGAGTGGGTGGGTGAGTTGGTGAGTGAGTGGGTAGGTGAGTCGTTGGGTGAGTAGGTGAGTGAGTGTGTGAATGGGTGAGTGTACAAGTGAGTGAGCGGGTGAGTGATTGAGTAGGTGGGTTAGTTGTTGTGTAGATATCAGGTGTACTGCTGCGTACATTCAACAGAGAGTGAGTTGGGGAGTGGGTGTGTGAGTTGGTGAGTGGGTGGTTGAATGGGTGTGGGGGTGGGTCATTGAGTGGGTGGATGAGGGAGTGAGTGAGTGGGTGGGTGGGTGAGTGAGTGCGTGGGTGGGTGAATGGGTGGATAGGTGGGTGAGTGGGTGGATGAGTAGGTGGGTGGGTGAGTGAGTGGGTGGGTAAGTGGGTGATTGGGTAGGTGGGTGAGTGAGTGCGTGGGTGAGTGAGTGGCTGGGGGAGTTGGTGAGTATGTGGGTTGGTGGGTGAGTAGATGAGTGAGTGGATGGGTGCATGGGTGAATTTCTCAGTGGTTGAGTGAACCGGTGGATTGGTGAGTGGGTGGGTGAGTTGGTGAGTGAGTGGGTAGGTGAGTCGTTGGGTGAGTAGGTGAGTGAGTGTGTGAATGGTTGAGAGGGTGAGTGGGGGGTAAGTGGATGAGTGGGAGGGTCAATGGGTGAGTGGGTGGGTTAGTGAGTGAGTGGTGAGTACGTGAGTGAGCGGGTGGGTGAATGGGTGAGTGAGTCGGTGGGTGGGTGAGTTGGTGAGTGAGTGGTTGAGTGAGTGAATCGGTGAATGAGTGAGTGGGTAAGTGGGTGGTTGGTTGGGTGAGTGGATGAGTGATTGGATGAGTGAGTGAGTAGATGGGTGAGTAGGTGACTGGCTGAGTGGGTGAGTGAGTGGGTAGGTGATTGGGTGATCGGGTGAGTAGGTGGGTGAGTGGGTGAGTGAGGGAGTGGCTGAGTGTGTGGGTGGCTGAGTGGGTGGGTGGGTGAGTATGTGATTCGCAAATGAGGTTTCCATTGGTGTAAATGCTTACCCCGAGCTCTCATAGTCTGATGGTGCATTGTCTTTGAGTTGTGCGCCTTTTGGCGTCTTCTGGTCCAACACCATGTGAGACGAGGCTCTAAATAAAGCTGTCTCGGGTGTGGACCAATCGATTTCAAGGACAGTGCATACATTATCAGAGTTGTTGTTTTTTGTTTGCGTTCCGACCGCAAGTATTGTGGTCAATGTAAACATGACTCCTTGTACAAAAGGTGTCAGTTTTGTTGCCAGATACAAAGGGTGAAAAAACAATTATCATATTTTGTTACTGGCAAATGAGGTTTCCAATGGTGGTGTGTGAGTTGTTGGATGAATGGGTGAGTGGATGAGTGGGTGGGTGGGTGAGTGGATGAGTGGGTGGGTGGGTGAGTAGGTGATTGACTGAGTAGGTGATTGAGTGAATGGGTGATAGGATGAGTGAGTGAGTAGGTGAGTGACTGAGTAGGTGAGCGAATGAATGGGTGAGTGGGTGGATGAGTGAGTGAGTGGATGAGTGAATGATTAAATGTTTAAGTGAGTGAGTGGATGGGTGAGTGAATGGGTGAGTGGTTAAGTGAGTGAGTGGGTGGTTAAGTGAGTGAGTGAGTCAGTGGATGGGTGAAGGAGTGATTGAATAGGTGGGTGAGTTGCTGCGTCGACTCAGAATATCATTGGTACCGCTGCGTACATTCAACAAAGAGTGAGTCGAGGAGTGGGTGGGTGAGTTGGTGAGTGAGTGGGTGAATGAGTGAGTTAGTGAATGGGTGGATGAGTGAGTGGATGAGTGAGTGGGTGGATGAATATTTGGATGAGTGGGTTAGTGAGTGAGTAGGTGAGTGATTGAGTGGGTGGGTAAATGAGTGAGTGAGTTGGTCAATGATTGAGTGGGTGGGTAGGTGAGTGGGTGGATAGGTGGGTGAGTGGGTGGGTGAGTAGCTGGGTGGGTAGGTGGGTGATTGGGTGGGTGGGTGACTTAGTGGGCGGGTGGGTGAGTGGGCGGGTGGGTGAGTGGGCGGGTGAGTGAGTGAGTGAGTGGGTGTGTAGGTGGGTGAGTTAGTGGGTCTGTGAGTGGGTGAATAGGTCGTGGGTAGGGATAGTGTAGCGGTTAGTGCACTGCGCTTTGAACCTGGAAACACGGGTTCAATTCCCGCTCACGGTCAACACCCAGTGACGACGATCTGAACCGATCTTGAGCCTCCCCTACGTCGACTCATCCTCAAATGAGTACCTGGTGCGGTGTGTAGTAAACATCCCCAATGGGGAGATAAAAGCGATCGGGCGTGGTGCTGGCCACCAACCCCCTCATGTACCGTTCAAGCCTTCAAAGGTGCTCGCTCACAGGTCTTGCCCCTACAGTCTGCTAAGGCTAAACGGGGGATCTTTGTCTTTTTTGTAATTGGGTGGGTGGGAGGGTGAGTGGGTGAGTGAGTGGGTGAGTAGGTGGGTGGGTGAATGAGTTGGCGTATTACTTTAAAATAATATGCTTGTAGTAGTGGTACAAATAATAGCAGCGGCAGAAGCAAATCTTCATCTCACTTATCACGTTGTACCACGCGTATCCATGGTAGTAGTACACGTTCCGGTCGCTGGTTCTTTCCCACGCGTAGAGATCTCCACTCGACGTTGCGGCACCCCGACCTCGGCCACCGGTCGATATCCAATCAAACATCGCCCCCATTGATCGCCAAGAGCAACCGGACCAGATTTTGACGTCTCTGTCGATCCCAACGCCGATGAGGATCCCGCCGGGGGACGCGGAAACTTCCTGGAACTTTTCTCTGAATGGAGTGGAGCAGACCAAGGTGGCTGTGGGGAAACAAAGATGGGTGGGCGGGTGGGTGAGTGAGTGAGTGGGCGAGTGTGTGGGTGAGTGGCTAAGAGAGAGAGATGCGTGTGGGCGTAGTGATTGCCAAGCCTCAGATATCGGAGGAAGTAGCCAAACCATGTGGGTGGGTTGGTGTATATGTAAGTGGGTGGGTGAGTGAGTGGATCAGTGGGTGAGTGAGTGGGTGATTCGGTGGGTGGGTGACCGAATGGGTGAGTAGGTTTGTGAGTGAGTGACCGAGTGGGTGGGTGAGTGGGTTGGTGAGTGGGTGGCACCTTCACCTCCATCACCACCACCATCGCCACCACCATCATCATCGTCACTACCACCACCAGCACACTCACCATCAACCTCTGTTGAAAAGATGAAGAGAGATCCCACCATAATCATCATCACCACCACCATCGCCACCATCATCACGACCTCAAGATGATGTTCCAGAAGGGGCTAGAGAGCTGAGTGATGAGAATGCTATCGATGTTCTAGAAGGGCTAGAGAAATATCCAGACTTATATAGATGCTTGCAATGCATGGAAATATATGTTAACTGATTCCGTTCATACTGAGTAAATATTAACAATTGAACGTTGTTGTGAGCGTCGCTCCTCCGCCCTCTGTTGTTGTTGGAAGGCGACTGCCGCCAACTGCCCAGTAGCGTCCTTCACAAGCCTCCTCCACAGAGGCCGATCTTGACACCGCTGGTACCAGTCATCGACAAGTCCACCCATCTCCACATCCTCCTGTACCACGTCACTCCATCTCTTCTCTAGCCCATACCGCGCCCGCTTAGCCCCCTCGAAACAGGCATGCACAAACACTAACACCACATACATTAATAATATAACACATTTTTAACACATTCTTAATTACACCTAATGCCTATTTTTATTTAATCACACTTAATTACCTACATTAACATTTTTTACTAAATTTTTACATTTTTTTATTTCCTCATATTTCATTTTTACATTTAATTTGTTTTTTAGAACAAAAAATACAACACCACCACCATCCCCATCACTCCCATCACCACCATCACCACCATCCCCGCCACCACCATCCACATCACCACCACCACCATGACTACGACCACCACCATCGCCATTACCTCCGTCATCACCTCCGTCATCATCACCATCACCCAAGACATCCGGCATACGAGACGAGGCAGATAACATCTTTGTATATCGAGGTGTCTCTGTAAAGGCTGCTGAATGACTCTCCATTGAAGTTCCGTAGATTCCACTCTTTGTTGAATGTTCTTATTTCGTTAAATTTAATCTCAAAACACATCAACAATAAAAAGACTCACCACCACGTATCTATCACCTGGGTGGGTGAGTGGGAGGGCGAGTGAGTGGGTGAGTTGGTGGGTGAGCGGGTGAATGGATGAGTGAGTGGGTGGATGGGTGAGTAAATGAGTGGGGGAGAGAGTGGGTAAGTGGGTGAGTGGGCAGGTGAGTGTGTAAGTGAGTGGGTGGGTAAGTAGGTGGGTGAGTGGGTGGGTGCATGGGTGAGTGGTTGAGAGAGTGGGTCTAAGAGTGGATAAGTGAGTGGGTGAGATAATGGATGGGTGAGAGATTGGGTGGGTGAGAGAGTCGGTGAAAGAGTGGGTGGGTGAGTGGGTATGTGACAGAGTGGGTGGGTGTATGAGTGGGTGGTTGAGTGAGAGGGTGGGTGAGTGAGTGGGTGAGTGAGTGGGTATGTAAAAGAGTGGGTGGGTGTATGAGTGGGTGGGTGTATGAGTGGGTGGGTGTATGAGTGGGTGGTTGAGTGAGAGGGTGGGTGAGTGGGTGGGTGAGTGGGTGGGTGAGCGAATAATGGTGTCACAGTTTGCATATCCTCATGGCCTCGGTGGTCTCTATGGCGATAAGGTTAGATTCGTGGACGGTGATGGACAGGAAGTATCCACTGGGCATTGGCTGAGTCCACCCCGTGTGATTCACACCCCTGCGTGAAGAACAGAAACACTATAGACTAAGCACCTCACCATAGACTCAGCACTGCCATCCATAGACTCAACACTGCCAACCATAGAGTCAGCACTTCCACCGAAAGGATCAACACTGCCACCCACAGACTCAACACTGCCACCCTTATAGTTAACATTGCCACCCATATGCTCAACACTGCCACCAACAGAGTCAGCACTGCCACCCATTGACTCAGCACTGCCACGCAGAGACTCAACATTGCCACCCCTAGACTCAACACTCCCAGCCAAAGTCAGCACTGCCACGGATGAGACTCAACACTGCCACCTATGAGACTCAACACTGCCACCCATACACTCAACACTGCCACTCATACACTCAACACTGCCAGCCATAGTCAGCATTGCCACGCATGAGACTCAACACTGCCACCTATGAGACTCAACACTGCCACCCATAGACTCAACACTGCCACCTATAGACAATACTGCCACCCATAGACTCAGCACTGCCATCCACAGCCTCAGCACTGCCACACAAAGACTTAACACTTCCACCCACAGCCTCAGCACTGACACCATAGACTCAATACTGCCACCGAGACTCAACACTGACATCCATATACTCACACTGCCACCCATAAACTCAACACTGCCACCCATAGACTCAATACTGCCACGCATAGACTCAGCACTGCCCATAGACTCAACACTGCACTATAGACTCAAACATACCAATAGACTCAGCACTGCCCATAGATTCAGGACTGAAACCCATACACTCAACACTGGACCATAGAATTAACAGAGCCGCCCATAAACTCAACACTGCATCATAGACTCAGTAACCACTCATAAACTCAGCGCTGCCACTCATAGACTCAGCACTGTACCATAGACTTAGCACTGAGACCCATAGACTCAACATTGCCACCCACAGACTCAACAATGAGACCCATAGAATTAACAACACAACTCCAACCTGTAGTAGAGCAGTGCATTGATTCTGAGGAGGTAGACTCCACCCGTGGAGTCCACCTCTATTTTCGTTGACAAAGCCGGAGCGTTTTGAGCTTTTACCCACGTCGTGTTGACGCAGTCAACGTTGGGCTTACGCCACAGACGGTATAAGGAGTCGCCGGCCCAGCATTCGTTGGGCGAGCAGCCTACGGCATAGACGTCGGCGAAGATTTTCAGGAGACTTATCGAGATCGTCAACCAGGACGGGCGCTCGTCGGGCGTTGGTGCACTGGCGCAGATGACACTCCAATAGCCGCCCATGTAGCCGGTGGCGTAGATGTAGCCCGGGGCTCCGCCCGTGAATGACTGTGCGCCATCTGCACGCATCCATTCAGAAAATGTAAGTATATATAGGGTGGTTTATATGTTAAGAAAGTTTTTGCACGTACTTAAGTGTAGTAGAACATTACCACAGGAACGTAATCTCTCCTATTAACATTGCTTCCTATGGCAAAGTGGGTTTCACTTAGCACTGCCTCACTTAAAGTCGCATTTTCCAGATTAATATACAAGGTGCAGCTCTGCCTGAGCATTGCTGCCCTCCACCTGCACGCATTCATTCATGTGTGTGTATCGGGTGTGGTTCAATATATGTACACACATATGACAAAAACATTCGATTGTAAACTGCCCCAGGAATGTAACCTGCCCTATTAACATTGTTTCCTAATGGAAAATGGGTTTGCGCTTAGTGTGGCATCACTTAAAGTCATTCATCTATAAAGGGTGGTTCGTATATAGTGTGGCCTAAAGTCAGGACGCATAAGAACTCTATGCATCTATATTAATTCCATGAGTCTCTATAGATATATATTAATCTCTAAGAGTCTCTATGTATCTCTATGGGCCTCTATGTATCTCTATGAGTGTTTATGTATATCTATGGATCTCAATGTATATCTATTTATCTCTATGGTTCTCTGAGTATTTATATGGGTCTCTCTGTGGGTTTCTGTGTTTATCTGTGTGTAGTGACTGTGAATGCCATTGTGTGGTGCCGGGCTTGTGAAGCCACGACGAATAATATGTTTTCATTTTTGGCAGCCCGGTTACTGGGGATCGTACCAGCCCTAGCTGGGCTTGGGTGAGCACTGGTGAGCGCGGAGGCACCACATACAGTGTGCGGTGCGGGCTCTCGGGTAGGGAGCGAGAGGGAGTGTCAGCCAGCCAGGGTTACATTTGGGCATGATATGCTGGTTAACCTGCCGACACGTGAATGGATGATATTGGAGGGGGGGCACCGGTGGATGGGGGCCGCTGGGCGGTCACGTGGTATAAAAGAGCTCTTGGGAGCCTTCAGGAAAGAGCTCGAGGGATCTAAAAGGTGGGTGGGGCGAGGAGTGGTGCCAGCCCCGGCACAGGCCGATATAACGGGGGCCCCGTGAGGGGCTCAGGGTTCTTCGGTGGTTGGTGAGTGAAGATCCACGTCGGATTGAAGAAGCCTCTAGCCACGCGGTCCGGGACCCTGCTCGTGGCCCGGACTGGGATAGCGAACCGTGTCTAGTTCTGCCGTAGCGTGGTTAGATGGGCATTCAACACCCAAGTGTAGTTTATGTTATGCTGAGTTGGTTAACAAATAGTGTTGCTCCCAAGACAACGTCTGCGACTTAGTTGGACTCACTACATGTGTATCTCTATGGGTCTCTGCGTAATTCTATGGGTCTCTGTGTATCTCTATGGGCCTCTGTGTATCTCTGTGTATCTCCAAGGGTCTTTGTTTATCTCGCCGTATCTCTATGGGTCTATGTCTATCTCTATGAGTCTCTGAGTATCTCAATGAGTCTCTGAGTGTCTCTATTGGTCTCTGTGTATCTCTATGGGTCTTTATGTATTTATATGGGTCTCAGTGTATCGCTATCAGTCTCTGTGTATCTTTATGAGTGTATATTCATATCTATGGATCTGAATGTATCTCTATTTATCTCTATGAGTCTCTGAGTATGTCTATGGGCCTCTGAGTATTTACATGGGTCTCACTATGGGTAGCTGTGTTTATCTGTGTACCTATATGGGTCTTTGCGTTTTTCTATGGGTCTCTGTGTATCTATATGGACCACTGTGTATCTCTGTGTATCTCTATGAGTGTATATTCATATCTATGGATCTGAATGTATCTCTATTTATCTCTATGAGTCTCTGATTATCTCTATGGGCCTCTGAGTATTTACATGGGTCTCACTATGGGTAGCTGTGTTTATCTGTGTACCTATATGGGTCTCTGCGTTTTTCTATGGGTCTCTGTGTATTTATATGGAACACTGTGTATCTCTGTGTATCCCTAAGGGTATTTGTTTATCTCTTTGCATCTCCATGTATGTATGTGTATCTCTATGAGTTTCTGAGTATCTCTATCGGTCTCTGTTTATCTCTATGGGTCTCTGTGTATCTCTATAGGCCTCTGTGTATCTCTATGGGTCTCTGTGTATCTCTATGGGTCTCTATGGGTCCCTGTATATCTCTACGGGTCTCTGTGTATCTCTATGGGTCTCTGTGTATCTCTATGTGTCTTTGTGTATGTCTATGAGTCTCTGTGTATGTCTATGGTCCTCTATGTTTTTCCGATGTGTCTCAGTGTATCGCTCTGGGTCTCCATGTATCTCAATGCGTCTCTTGTGTATCTTTACGGGTCTCTGAGGAGCTCTATGAGTCCCTGTGTATCTATGTGTATCTCCATGGATCGCTGTGTATCTCTGTGTCTCTATGGGTCTGTGTATCTCTATGGGTATCTGTGAATATATGGGTCACTTTGTATCTCTGTATATCTTCATGAGTCTCTGTATATATCTACGTATGTCTATGGGTCTCTAAATATCTCTACGGGTCTCTGTGTATTTCTATGGGTCTGTATGTGGGTAGGTGGGTGAGTGGGTGGGTGGGTGACTGGGTGAGTGATTGGGTGGGTGAATAGATGAGTGAGTGAGTGGGTGCGTGAGTCTGTGATTGGGTGGGTGAGTAGGTGAGTGATGGGATGTGTGAATGGGTGAGTGGGTGAGTGGATGGGTGATTGATGAGTGGGTGGGTGAATGGATGGGTGGTTGAGCAGGTAAGTGACGAAGTGGATGAGTGAGTGAGTGGATGAATGAGTGAGTGAGTGGATGAATGAGTGGATGATTGAGTGGTTGGGTGGGTGAGTGAGTGGCTGTATGAATGAGTGAGTGGGTGGGTGAGTGGATGAGTGAGTGAGTGAGTGGATGAGTGAGTGAGTGGATGAGTGAGTGAGTGAGTGGATTAGTGTGTGGGTGAATGAGTGAGTGGGTGAGTGGGTTAATGAGTGGGTGGGTGAGTGGGTGGGTGGCTAAGTGGGTAGTTGGGTGAGTAGGTGAGTGACAGAGTGGGTGAGTGAGTGAATGAGGGAATGGGAGAGTGGGTGGGTAGGTGAGTCGATGAGTGAGTGAGTGGATGAGTGAGTGAGTGAGTGAATGGGTAAATGGGTGACCAGGTGGGTGCGTGAGTGGATAAGTGAGTGAGTGGATGAATGAGTGGATGAGTGTGTGGGTGAGTGAGAGAGTGGATGAGTGAGTGGATGAGTGAGTGAGTGGGTGGGTGAGTGGGTGAGTGAGTGAATGAGGGAAGGGGTGAGTAGGTGGGTTAGAGGGTGAGTGAGTGGGTGAGTGTGTAGGTGGGTGAGTAGGTGAGTGAGTGTGTGAGTGGGTGAGTGAGTGGGTGGGTGAATGGGTGAGTGGGTGAGTGAGTGGGTGAGTGTATGGGTGAGTTTGGTGGATGGATTAGTGGGTGGGTGAGTAGGTGAGTGACTGAGAGGGTGAGTGAGTGAATGGGTGAGTGGGTGCGTGAGTCGATGAGTGAGTGGATGAGTGAGTGAGCGCATGAGTGAGTGAGTGAGTGAATAGGTGAATGGGTGAGCGGGTGGGCGGGTGAGTGGATGAGTGAGTGGATGAGTGAGTGAGTGAGTGGATGAGTGAGTGGGTGGGTGAGTGAGTGAATGAGGGAAGGGGTGAGTGGGTGGGTTAGTCGATGAGTGAGTGAGTGGGTGGATGAGTGGGTGAGTGAATGCGTGAATGGGTGAATGGGAGAGTGGGTGGGTGGATGAGTGAGAGAGTGGATGAGTGAGTGGATGAGTGAGTGAGTGGATGAGTGAGTGAGTGGATGAGTGAGTGAGTGGATGAGTGAGTGAGTGAGTGGATGAGTGAGTGAGTGAGTGGATGAGTGAGTGAGTGGATGAGTGAATGGATGAGTGAGTAGATGAGTGAGTGAGTGGATGAGTGAGTGAGTGGATGAGTGAGTGGATGAGTGAGTGAGTGGATGAGTGAGTGAGTGGATGAGTGAGTGAGTGGATGAGTGAGTGAGTGAGTGGATGAGTGAGTGAGTGGATGACTGCATGAGTGAGTAGATGAGTGAGTGAGTGGATGAGTGAGTGAGTGGATGAGTGAGTGAGTGCCCTTTCGGGTCAACCAGAGTGCCATGGCCTTTAGTAACCTCATCCCCACGGCCTGCACGCCCACACCCTGTCTTGTAGGGCTGGCACTGCACGCCAAGCATGCAGTGCCATCCAGTGCTGTCAATCAGCGCTGACCGGGCCCCTCTAGGGCCGCCACTACACCCACACCATTGTGGTGTCCGCGATGTCGTTACACCGCACGCCATGCCCCTCTAGGGCCGGCACTGCACAGTGACATCCCGCGATGTCGCTACATCTGTATCCCTGTGTATGTCTATGGGTCTCTATGCATCTCTGTCTATCTCTATGGATATCTGTATATCGCTGTGCTTTTTAATGGGTATCTGAGTTTCTCTATGGGTCTTTGTGTATTTATGTGTATTTCTATAGGTATCTGTGTATCTCTATGGGTCTCTGTGTGTCTCTATGGGTCTCTGTGTATCTCTGTGTATCTCCAATCGTCTTTGTTTATCTCTCTGTGTATCTATGGGTCTCTGTATCTCAATAGGTCTCGATGTGTCTCTATGTGTCGCTACGTCTCTCTATTCATCTCCAAGAGTATATATCTACAATTATTTGTCTATGTATATCTATCGATGTGCATGTATATTAATCAGTTTGCATGGGTCTCTATGTAGATCTATTGGTCTCAATATGTCAATGTATATGTTGATACAGCCAGACTAACCAAATAAACACGGAACTTGACTCCCACACTAACAATAGTAGTGGGATGTTTAGGCGCAGATAGAATATCATTGGTACAGCTGTATTCATTCAATTATGGGTGAACGGGTGGGTGAGTGAGTGGATGAATGTGTGAGCGGTTGGGTGAGAGGGTGAGTGAGTGTGTGAGTGTGTTGGTGGGTGAGTGGGTTGGTGTGTGGGTGGGTGAGTGAGTGAATGAGTGAATGGGTGGGTGAGTAGGTGAGTTAGTGAGTGTGTGAGTAGGTGAGTGATTGAGTGGGTGGGTGAATAGGTGAGTGACTGAGAGGTTGAGTGAGTGAATGGGAGAGTGGGTGCGTGAGTCGAAGAGTGAGTGGATGAGTGAGTGAGCGCATGAGTCAGTGAGTGAATGGGTGAATGGGTGAGCGGGTGGGTGGGTGAGTGGATGAGTAAATGAGTGGAAGAGTGAGTGAGTGAGTTGATGAGTGATTGAGTGGGTGAGTGTGTGAGTAGGTGAGTGAGTGGGTGGATGAATGAGTGAGTGGGTGAGTGCGTGGGTAAGTGGGTGAGTGAGTGGGTGGGTGAATGGGTGTGTGAGTGGTTAAGTGGATGACTGAGTGAGTGGGTGAGTGAGTGGGTGGGTGAATAGGTGAGTGACTGAATGGGTGGGTGAGTGAGTGGGTGATTGAGTCAGTGCGGGGTGAGTGGATGAGTGAGTGGGTGAGTGGACGAATGAGTGAGTTGGTGAGTTATTGAATGGGTGAATGGGTAAGTGGGCGGTTGGGTGAGTGAGTTAGTGGATGCGTGAGTGGATGAGTGAGTGAATGGGTGAGGGGGTGAGTGAGTGGGTGGGTGAATGGGTGAGTGGGTGGGAGTGTGGGTGAGTGTGTGAGTGACTGGGTGAGTGTGTGGGCGAGTGGGTGGGTGGGTGAGTGGGTGAGTGGGTGAGTGAGTGGGTGAATGAATGGGTGAGTGGGTGAGTAGTTGAGTGACTGAGATGGTGAGTGAGTGAATGGGTGAATGGGTGAGTGGGTGCGTGAGTGGATAAGTGAGTGAGTGGATGAGTGAGTGAGTGAGCGCATGAGTCAGTGAGTGAGTGAATGTATGAATGTGTGAGCGGTTGGGTGAGAGGGTGAGTGAGTGTGTGAGTGTGTTGGTGGGTGAGTGGGTTGGTGAGTGGGTGGGTGAGTGAGTGAATGAGTGAATGGGTGGGTGAGTAGGTGAGTTAGTGAGTGTGTTAGTAGGTGAGTGATTGAGTGGGTGGGTGAATAGGTGAGTGACTGAGAGGTTGAGTGAGTGAATGGGAGAGTGGGTGCGTGAGTCGAAGAGTGAGTGGATGAGTGAGTGAGCGCATGAGTCAGTGAGTGAATGGGTGAATGGGTGAGCGGGTGGGTGGGTGAGTGGATGAGTAAATGAGTGGAAGAGTGAGTGAGTGAATGGATGAGTGAGTGAGTGGGTGAGTGTGTGAGTAGGTGAGTG
This sequence comes from Petromyzon marinus, assembly GCF_010993605.1. Lineage (NCBI taxonomy): Eukaryota > Metazoa > Chordata > Hyperoartia > Petromyzontiformes > Petromyzontidae > Petromyzon > Petromyzon marinus. The sequence continues at coordinate 42,210 of NW_022638230.1, forward strand.
AGTGGGTGGATGAATGAGTGAGTGGGTGAGTGCGTGGGTAAGTGGGTGAGTGAGTGGGTGGGTGAATGGGTGTGTGAGTGGTTAAGTGGATGACTGAGTGAGTGGGTGAGTGAGTGGGTGGGTGAATAGGTGAGTGACTGAATGGGTGGGCGAGTGAGTGGGTGATTGAGTCAGTGCGGGGTGAGTGGATGAGTGATTGGGTGAGTGGACGAATGAGTGAGTTGGTGAGTTATTGAATGGGTGAATGGGTAAGTGGGCGGTTGGGTGAGTGAGTTAGTGGATGCGTGAGTGGATGAGTGAGTGGGTGAGTGAGTGAATGGGTGAGGGGGTGAGTGAGTGGGTGGGTGAATGGGTGAGTGGGTGGGAGTGTGGGTGAGTGTGTGAGTGACTGGGTGAGTGTGTGGGCGAGTGGGTGGGTGGGTGAGTGGGTGAGTGGGTGAGTGAGTGGGTGAATGAATGGGTGAGTGGGTGAGTAGTTGAGTGACTGAGATGGTGAGTGAGTGAATGGGTGAATGGGTGAGTGGGTGCGTGAGTGGATAAGTGAGTGAGTGGATGAGTGAGTGAGTGAGCGCATGAGTCAGTGAGTGAATGGGTGAATGGGTGAGCGGATGGGTGGGTGAGTGGATAAGTGAGTGAGTGGATGAGTGAGTGAGTGAGTGGATGACTGAGTAATTGGGTGAGTGGGTGAGTGGGTGGGTGAATGGGTGGGTGGGTGAATGGGTGTGTGGGTGGTTGAGTGGATGAGTGAGTGAGTGAATGGATTAATGGATGGATGAGTGAGTGAGTGAGTGGATGAGTGAGTGGGTGGGAAGAATAGTTGAGTGACTGAGTGGGTGAGTGAGTGAATGGGTGAATTAGTCAGTGGGTGATTGGATGAGTGAATGGGTGAGTGGACAAATGAGTGAGTGGGTGAGTGATTGAGTAGGTGGGTGAGTTGATGTGTAGATATCAGGTGTACTGCTGCGTACATTCAACAAAGAGTGAGTCGGGGAGTGGGTGTGTGAGTTGGTGAGTGGGTGTGTGAGTTGGTGAGTGGGTGGGTGAATGGGTGTGGGGATGGGTGATTGAGTGGGTGGATGAGGGAGTGAGTGAGTGGGTGGGTGGGTGAGTGAGTGCGTGGGTGGGTGAATGTGTGGATAGGTGAGTGAGTGGGTGGATGAGTAGGTGGGTGGGTGAGTGAGTGGATGGGTATGTGGGTGATTGGGTAGGTGGGTGAGTGAGTGCGTGAGTGAGTGAGTGGCTGGGGGAGTTGGTGAGTATGTGGGTTGGTGGGTGAGTAGATGAGTGAGTGGATGGGTGCATGGGTGAATTTCTGAGTGGTTGAGTGAATGGGTGGATTGGTGAGTGGGTGGGTGAGTTGGTGAGTGAGTGGGTAGGTGAGTCGTTGGGTGAGTAGGTGAGTGAGTGTGTGAATGGGTGAGTGTACAAGTGAGTGAGCGGGTGAGTGATTGAGTAGGTGGGTTAGTTGTTGTGTAGATATCAGGTGTACTGCTGCGTACATTCAACAGAGAGTGAGTTGGGGAGTGGGTGTGTGAGTTGGTGAGTGGGTGGTTGAATGGGTGTGGGGGTGGGTCATTGAGTGGGTGGATGAGGGAGTGAGTGAGTGGGTGGGTGGGTGAGTGAGTGCGTGGGTGGGTGAATGGGTGGATAGGTGGGTGAGTGGGTGGATGAGTAGGTGGGTGGGTGAGTGAGTGGGTGGGTAAGTGGGTGATTGGGTAGGTGGGTGAGTGAGTGCGTGGGTGAGTGAGTGGCTGGGGGAGTTGGTGAGTATGTGGGTTGGTGGGTGAGTAGATGAGTGAGTGGATGGGTGCATGGGTGAATTTCTCAGTGGTTGAGTGAACCGGTGGATTGGTGAGTGGGTGGGTGAGTTGGTGAGTGAGTGGGTAGGTGAGTCGTTGGGTGAGTAGGTGAGTGAGTGTGTGAATGGTTGAGAGGGTGAGTGGGGGGTAAGTGGATGAGTGGGAGGGTCAATGGGTGAGTGGGTGGGTTAGTGAGTGAGTGGTGAGTACGTGAGTGAGCGGGTGGGTGAATGGGTGAGTGAGTCGGTGGGTGGGTGAGTTGGTGAGTGAGTGGTTGAGTGAGTGAATCGGTGAATGAGTGAGTGGGTAAGTGGGTGGTTGGTTGGGTGAGTGGATGAGTGATTGGATGAGTGAGTGAGTAGATGGGTGAGTAGGTGACTGGCTGAGTGGGTGAGTGAGTGGGTAGGTGATTGGGTGATCGGGTGAGTAGGTGGGTGAGTGGGTGAGTGAGGGAGTGGCTGAGTGTGTGGGTGGCTGAGTGGGTGGGTGGGTGAGTATGTGATTCGCAAATGAGGTTTCCATTGGTGTAAATGCTTACCCCGAGCTCTCATAGTCTGATGGTGCATTGTCTTTGAGTTGTGCGCCTTTTGGCGTCTTCTGGTCCAACACCATGTGAGACGAGGCTCTAAATAAAGCTGTCTCGGGTGTGGACCAATCGATTTCAAGGACAGTGCATACATTATCAGAGTTGTTGTTTTTTGTTTGCGTTCCGACCGCAAGTATTGTGGTCAATGTAAACATGACTCCTTGTACAAAAGGTGTCAGTTTTGTTGCCAGATACAAAGGGTGAAAAAACAATTATCATATTTTGTTACTGGCAAATGAGGTTTCCAATGGTGGTGTGTGAGTTGTTGGATGAATGGGTGAGTGGATGAGTGGGTGGGTGGGTGAGTGGATGAGTGGGTGGGTGGGTGAGTAGGTGATTGACTGAGTAGGTGATTGAGTGAATGGGTGATAGGATGAGTGAGTGAGTAGGTGAGTGACTGAGTAGGTGAGCGAATGAATGGGTGAGTGGGTGGATGAGTGAGTGAGTGGATGAGTGAATGATTAAATGTTTAAGTGAGTGAGTGGATGGGTGAGTGAATGGGTGAGTGGTTAAGTGAGTGAGTGGGTGGTTAAGTGAGTGAGTGAGTCAGTGGATGGGTGAAGGAGTGATTGAATAGGTGGGTGAGTTGCTGCGTCGACTCAGAATATCATTGGTACCGCTGCGTACATTCAACAAAGAGTGAGTCGAGGAGTGGGTGGGTGAGTTGGTGAGTGAGTGGGTGAATGAGTGAGTTAGTGAATGGGTGGATGAGTGAGTGGATGAGTGAGTGGGTGGATGAATATTTGGATGAGTGGGTTAGTGAGTGAGTAGGTGAGTGATTGAGTGGGTGGGTAAATGAGTGAGTGAGTTGGTCAATGATTGAGTGGGTGGGTAGGTGAGTGGGTGGATAGGTGGGTGAGTGGGTGGGTGAGTAGCTGGGTGGGTAGGTGGGTGATTGGGTGGGTGGGTGACTTAGTGGGCGGGTGGGTGAGTGGGCGGGTGGGTGAGTGGGCGGGTGAGTGAGTGAGTGAGTGGGTGTGTAGGTGGGTGAGTTAGTGGGTCTGTGAGTGGGTGAATAGGTCGTGGGTAGGGATAGTGTAGCGGTTAGTGCACTGCGCTTTGAACCTGGAAACACGGGTTCAATTCCCGCTCACGGTCAACACCCAGTGACGACGATCTGAACCGATCTTGAGCCTCCCCTACGTCGACTCATCCTCAAATGAGTACCTGGTGCGGTGTGTAGTAAACATCCCCAATGGGGAGATAAAAGCGATCGGGCGTGGTGCTGGCCACCAACCCCCTCATGTACCGTTCAAGCCTTCAAAGGTGCTCGCTCACAGGTCTTGCCCCTACAGTCTGCTAAGGCTAAACGGGGGATCTTTGTCTTTTTTGTAATTGGGTGGGTGGGAGGGTGAGTGGGTGAGTGAGTGGGTGAGTAGGTGGGTGGGTGAATGAGTTGGCGTATTACTTTAAAATAATATGCTTGTAGTAGTGGTACAAATAATAGCAGCGGCAGAAGCAAATCTTCATCTCACTTATCACGTTGTACCACGCGTATCCATGGTAGTAGTACACGTTCCGGTCGCTGGTTCTTTCCCACGCGTAGAGATCTCCACTCGACGTTGCGGCACCCCGACCTCGGCCACCGGTCGATATCCAATCAAACATCGCCCCCATTGATCGCCAAGAGCAACCGGACCAGATTTTGACGTCTCTGTCGATCCCAACGCCGATGAGGATCCCGCCGGGGGACGCGGAAACTTCCTGGAACTTTTCTCTGAATGGAGTGGAGCAGACCAAGGTGGCTGTGGGGAAACAAAGATGGGTGGGCGGGTGGGTGAGTGAGTGAGTGGGCGAGTGTGTGGGTGAGTGGCTAAGAGAGAGAGATGCGTGTGGGCGTAGTGATTGCCAAGCCTCAGATATCGGAGGAAGTAGCCAAACCATGTGGGTGGGTTGGTGTATATGTAAGTGGGTGGGTGAGTGAGTGGATCAGTGGGTGAGTGAGTGGGTGATTCGGTGGGTGGGTGACCGAATGGGTGAGTAGGTTTGTGAGTGAGTGACCGAGTGGGTGGGTGAGTGGGTTGGTGAGTGGGTGGCACCTTCACCTCCATCACCACCACCATCGCCACCACCATCATCATCGTCACTACCACCACCAGCACACTCACCATCAACCTCTGTTGAAAAGATGAAGAGAGATCCCACCATAATCATCATCACCACCACCATCGCCACCATCATCACGACCTCAAGATGATGTTCCAGAAGGGGCTAGAGAGCTGAGTGATGAGAATGCTATCGATGTTCTAGAAGGGCTAGAGAAATATCCAGACTTATATAGATGCTTGCAATGCATGGAAATATATGTTAACTGATTCCGTTCATACTGAGTAAATATTAACAATTGAACGAAGGTGTCCAATAGCGCACGTACACGTAGTTATGTAAACCTAGACACACACACACATACGCATACAAACAAAGACAAATATCCCGCGTATTGCCTTCACATATTAAGGGGTTAAGTGCTGTTAGCGAGTAGCCTCTGAAGGCTACCTGCACTGTGACACACACAGAGGGAGTGGGTGGCCAGCACCACGCACGTCTGGCCGCCTTTGTCTCCAAAGTGGCGATGCTTACTACACCACCACTGCACTGGGAGGGGGGGGGGGTACTAATTTGATGCTGAGTCGACTTAGGGGAGGCCCGGTACAGGTTCAGATAAAACTGTAAACAAAAAAATGTTGTTCCTGGGTAGTGTTATTTCATAATTGCTTATGCCTCAAAAGTATAGAAAATGGCTATTATTCTCCACAAATACAAATAGGTTTTCCAATTTTTTCTGGCAACAAAACAGGTGTGAAAATGTTAAAACACCAAACTGAAACCTTTTGCAAGGAATCATGTATTCATTAACCACATATACTTGTGGTGAAAATACGAAAAAAAAGAACTGACAGTATATGCAACTCCGGCAGAATGGGATGAAGCGTTGCCGGCCGAGCTGCAGTCTGCCCGGCCACCCAGCGGTCACCACAGTCGGGGAGAGCACTCCCGCCTCGCCGAACTCCTTCACGCCACAGCCTCCATCCTCGACGAGATTCATCGCGGGGAGCCGACAGTGGAGGATGGCAGAGTGGGCCTACAGTCGACGGCCGAAGTTGCCGCCGTTCTGGAATTCCCACCCAAGAATTTGAATCTCCCGCCGAAGTTGGGGGAGTTTCCAACAGAAGCCGAGAGTATCATGGGACATGCGTCACTTCCGGTCGTGGTCCACGCCAATCAGCGATCCCCGCGCCATCAGCTGCGAGACCGGTGCAGGGGCCGCCATCTTGTTGACTGATGGTGGCGCAGTTCCCGCCAAAAGTGGTGAAGAGCATCTGCCCATGGGACACGTGCCAGCCATCCACCAATGCCTGCCCGTCCTCAAAGAGTTCTCTGCGGCGGGAGGCGACTGGGTGAACTTTCAGTGCCGCTTTCTCTCACATCGCAAGATGGCCGGGTGGACAGAGGAAGAGGCGCTATGGCCGCTCCCGGCCACCCTGGACGACGACGCCCTTGCTGCTCTCATCACAATTCCACGGGAGGATCGATCTACGCTGCAACGGGCGCTGCAACGGGCGCTGCAACAAATTGTCCACATCTACGGCCACCATCGGACACGGTTCGCTGCTCGGAGGAAGGGTGAGTCGGAAACTCCCCTCGCCTTCCGCAGCGCGTTGCTTGCCGTGTCGATGGCCACCTTTTCTCTTATGGACTATGAGGGCAATGATGCACTTGTTTTGGAAAAGATGCTGGCGCTAGCACGGGACTTGCGTGTTGTTATACACGCCATTGACGACGGAGACCTGTGCTCCATGCGCACCGAAAAATGCATCCAGGCGCACTTGCTCCTCCAACGGGAGACGAGTCGTGTGGCCTGTACTGTTTTCGTCTGATTCCTGCAATTCATCGGAGGAGCCTCAACCCAACCAAGGCTCAAGCCGGGGGTTGGAGAGTCGACGATCGCTCGCATCAACGGGACTTCCGACAGCGGGGACGAGCATTTCTGAGGCCGGACGCAGCCCTCGTCACCTGCTATAACTGCGGTCTACGGGGACATGTATCATCGGGCTGCCAGGCACCTCGACTTCGAGTCTCCGGACCGCGATCTTCAGCTCCTCAATCACCCTCGGCTCTGCGGCGGCCTCAGGCGGGTCGCAGCACCACACATGCTCGGCCCCCGCTCTCACCCCGTACACCTCATCGCGTCACGTGTTCATAGTGCGTCGGGTGTAGAGGGGTCGGAATGTCCTAAAGCCAACTGGGCACTTCGACCGGGTCAGTGGTCGGAGTTGGTCCATAGAGTTGTTGCCACCATCTGACACAGCTAACTAGTAACGGTTGTCACGTAAACAGAACATGCCAAATAATCACTAGTTACAGCACACCGGTGTGTTGGAGAGCCAAGCTACAGCATTTACAATCTAAGTACAACGATTCGCCAGTAATTACAACTAGCTTCATCAGGCGACAGCCAGATCTGTGGAGAAGTCGACCTGTTTCGTTCCTTATATAGAGGCATAAGTGTGGTCACCACAATTCTGCACTCTTGCGCAAAGTGGGGGGATTAATGAGTCAACGTACATTATTCATGCACAGTATGCGAGCCCTTTGATCTTGTCCTTCCCGTCCATTGTGTGTATCAAAATCGTACCAATGGAAATCCCTACTGAAGTATGGTGGCCTGTATAAGCATGTATTTAAACAATGTATAATTTGATGATTCGCTTCCGCGCAGCACTAAGTTGATAGCAATCCGAACTGTTACAATTATTTGTATTTCTTTCAATTTCGATCAATTGTCTAATTAGTCTTGGCCAGCAGTAGCTAGTTTTGCACAGAACTTCAATATCATCGAAATAAATTGAGTGTCCTTGTTGGCACGCGTGTTCTTCTACTGCTGACAGTTGTATTTGGGTGTATTTAATATTTATCTAATGTTATTTTTGTCTCGTGCTGATCATTCGTCCTGTTTGCTCAACATAGCATTTGCCACAAGTGCAGTTAATCCTATACACACCTTCTGTTGATAGCTTCGGTAATACATCTTTTGTAACAGATATTAATTCCTATATTTTATGTAACGTGCTAAATCTGACTCGGATGTTTTGTTTTTCCAAACGTCTTGCTAGTTTATCATTTACTCCCATAATGTACGGTATTTTTATCGTTTTAATTACTTAGACTGTTTCAATGCTCTTGTTATTTGATTTGGTTTTGGCAATCAATGCCCTTTTTATTTGTGCATCATTGTAACAGTTCATTTGCAGCGCTTCTTTAACATGTTTGATATCACTTCTCAGACTGTCACCATCTGATACTTTCTTAGCTCGATGAGCGTCTTGATAAGAGCAGATTTCTGTGTGGGGTGATGGTGTGACTCTGCATAAGATGTGGTTTTTAGAGGAGATTTTAAAGTATCCACATTATCGGTTTAATGAATTTCCAATGGTCGGGAATTCCACAATCGTGGCGCAGACATAGCAAGTGCCCGCTAATCCCAGGAACGGGTTGTTGTGTGGTGGAAAACTGTTTAGTACTCGTGGCCACATTTGCGATGTGTTGATGCATTAGCATGATTTGGCCCATTTGGGGGTTGCTGGGTCCATCAAAGCAAGGGTGGCCGTTGAGGAAGAATTGTTGGGGCTGCCTAATATATGTGTACACATTAGAGGCAATTAAAAAAACCTTTTTTTCAAAATATTTTTCCACAATTATAGAATCCGATGAGCCATAAAGCTTTTTTTTTGACACATGTGCAGTAGGGGTGGGTAAGACCGTTACAAAAAACACGATACAAAACACGAGTGTAGTGTAAGTACAGGAAAACGCTAGCAAACCACTCAAAAACATACAAATCAAACTAAACTTCCCCATCTTAGCAGGCAAAACCCTCTTGAGGCATTCACTCATTTTTCAGAAGCGACCAGGCCACAAATGATCGCTCAATAAAGTGGCTTATCACGTGGACATTTATGGCGAGAAAAATTATCTAAGTTATCTCAATGCGTCTTTCTAAATGTGGAGAGAAAATAACCGGAGGACCAGGAGAAAAAGCATCGACACGATCACGGGGAGACATTCGTCGCAAATGCCAAATATGTGTATGTTCGTGTGATTACACCGAGAGACCTCATCGGCTGGGAATGGGACTTACCCTGCAACGTGACATCTCGTCGTGGTGGCGCCTTGTATGGAACAGGTCGTGGGTTCGTTCGCGACCCTTGCACCTGCTATATATTTAGATTTGTTCTCCCCGGAGTGGTCGCGTGGAATTTTTTCCTCCAGCTCCTCCGGTTTTTTCCCTCCACATTTAGAAAACCAGCGGTTTGAGTGTTTGGCTTGCTCTACATTTCCACGTTATTATAAGCCGCTTCGTTGTGGCCAGGTCGCTTCTGAAAAATAATTGTTTAGCTCGACCTGGTAAAATAAAGATAAATAAGTATTAAATAAAGAACTTGCAGACATCTCGGAACGGGAAAGGGTTACACGCACGCATGTACGTGTACTTCATCGGAAAATGAAAATTAAAATAAACTTGATAGGTTCTACGCCTTCAGGTCGTAAGACGTAGTAGGTCGGAAGACGGAGTAGGTAGGAAGACGTAGAAAGTCTACAGATGTAGTACCGAGGATCACCACAAGGACACACAGGAGGGCGTGTCGTGCATATTTAGCGCCAGCTATTGTAGAGTGTGACAGTAGATAAACCACGGTGATGATGGTCATTACATTGAGAGACATCATCACCATCATAACCATCATCACTATCACCACAGTGATCTCCACCCAGCAAATAATAAACCACGGTGATGGTGATTACACTGAGAGACATCACCATCACAGTGATCTTCATCCAGCAGTGGATAGACGACGGTGATGGTGGTGATTACACTGAGAGACATCATCACCACCACAGTGATCTCCATCCAGCAGCGGATAGACCACGGTGATGTCAGTGATTACACTGATAGACATCGCCACCACGTTCCAAGATTCACAATCAGAACATCAGAATCGTTATCTAGGCTCGGTGATAAATCCGATGAGCCATGGGCCTCAGAAATGTACAGCAAATAAACTGTATAACAGGGGCGGGGATATTTATAACATCACTAGCGGTAAGTACCCGGCGTTGCCCGGGCGAAAAAAAACAGACAAACATGAAGGTGGAAACATTATGCAATGGGGGTGTTTTTCTGCTAAGGGGACAAGACAACTTCACCGCATCAAAGAGACGATGGACGGGGCCATATACCGTCAAATCTCGGGTGAGAACCTCCTTCCCTCAGCCAAGGCAACAAAAGAGTGGCTCAAGAAGAAGCACATCAAGGTCCTGGAGTGGCCTAGCCAGTCTCCAGACCTTAATCCCATAGAAAATCTGTGGAGGGAGCTGAAGGTTCGAGTTGCCAAACGTCAGCCTCGAAACCTTAATGACTTGGAGAAGATCTGCAAAGAGGAGTGGGACAAAATCCCTCCTGAGATGTGTGCAAACCTGGTGGACAACTACAAGAAACGTCTGACCTCTGTGATTGCCAACAAGGGTTTTGCCACCAAGTACTAAGTCATGTTTTGCAGAGGGGTCAAATACTTATTTCCCTCATTAAAATGCAAATCAATTTATAACATTTTTGACATGCGTTTTTCTGGATTTTTTTTGTTATTCTGTCTCTCACTGTTCAAATAAACCTACCATTAAAATTATAGCCTGATCATTTCTTTGTCCATGGGCAAACGTGCAAAATCAGCAAGGGATCCAAATACTTTTTCCCTCACTGTACTTTAGGCCGCTTCATTCACGACAATGTAAAGGCAATTTATTCCAGAATAAAATCACAATCCTTGAATCGCAACAATGCATGACACTATTAATCTTAATCATCACAAATGTTTTTTTCTCTCTCCCAATGTTAACTCAATTGCACTGTAATACCTCAAATTCGCTTGGGCAGCTTGGCACCCAGAGTGAGCAGCTCACAATCAGAAGGTCCCAAGTTTAAATCCTTGGTTGGGGGGGCGAACTCAGCGATCATCCTTAAAAGGGTTGGGTAAATGAGTTCCACTTTGTGGAGAAATAATTTCGAACTTATATGCTATGCTTTTTCAAGATTTTTTTTAAGGAGCGCCACGGTGGCGAGATGTTATCTTCGTCTCCTGATATACAAGAGGTCAGAGGTTCAACCCTGACGCCCGCTGCTGTATATTTGGAGTTTGCGTCTCTCTCAATCTCCGTAGTTGAGGTTTTTCTACGGGTCCTCCACATGCAAATCAAGATCACGTGTTTCGAGAATTTGGGTGCTATAAATGTCCACGATGATGAGCCAATTTGTTGAGCTATCATTTATGGCCAAGCTACTTATATAAAAAAGAGCTATATTACTTAGTGGGGCCTGACTTGGAGCATTTATTTATTTATTTTAGTATGATGTGGGCATGATATGGGTACAGAATACTGTAGGTGGCAGGTGGTTCTGAAGCCACAACATTCACATACCGGGATATAAAACGATAGCTAAATACAGAAATACCGTTGACTGCATACTTATTAACCTTATTTTGCACCGTGCATTGCCAACCGTGTTAATTGGAGGTGCAGAGGGAGGTAAAACCGCATCGTGCAGCGCTTTCAGATGCTGCAGCTGCTCCTTCTGCAGGGCCCCTCCGGAACGCCCTCCCTCTCCTCCCTCCCACCTTTGTTTATGAAACATCTGCGCGATCTAGCCCACAGCAGCTTAACAATATAATATTGAATTTTGATTTAAAGCTTTCGTGACTGCAGTGATTCATATTCTTGGTTCTTTCGGTAAAGTCACGTTGAATGGAAACAATAAAATAATAATATATATAACAATATAATATTGGTCGCGGAAGCGACACGTAAATCGGTAGAGTGTTTAAAGCTTATCGACTTACGTTTGTCTTTGAAAGTGTTTAATCAGCAATACGGATCCTGTACTTGTATCTTCCAGGACAAATCACTATTTGAAATTTTTCAATTAATACTTTTTTTATTGCTCTGGCGTGTATCTTCAATGTTTGTTCACCACTTTTATAACTTAAATTGTCTCCCCAATTCGGTAAGCCCCTAATAGCAACATATCATTTTGCTGAAGCTTCGTTCCTGTAGGATCATATTTACAAGGGTCGTCGTGTTACAGACAGATAGACAGAAAGGGCTTATGCATTATCATCTTCAACGTCAATTGTAGAAAGTTTAATCTAAACTAAATAAAAACATTTTTTTAACCAGGTATGGCCCACTGTGTTACTTAATATATATGCCAACCAAAGAGCATCGCCCATTCTACGAGAATTTGACATTGGGAAAGGAGTAAGACAGGGCTGTATACGGTGTCCTTACCTATTCAATTTATACAGTGAGCGTATTATGCGAGAGGCAGGCCTGGATTGCATCGAAGCAGGCGTGAAGATTAGAAGAATAAACAACTTAAGAGATGCTGATGATACCACCCCACTATCAAATTGCAAAACTGAAATTATGACCCTGTTGGTAAATGTTAAAGAAGCTAGTCGGAAGGCTGGGCTGTGCCTCAATCTCCAAAGGATCAAGATGATGGCGACAGAACCACTAAACTCTTTTGTCTGGAAAATGCATGAATAAAAGTTGCGAAGAACGTTGTCTTCCTGTGTTCCTTGACTGCTGAAGACGGAGAATGTAGCCACGAGATCAGTAGGCGGTCAGTTCTCAGTAGAATAGCCATGTCACAGCTCAATAAGATAGGGAGAGACAAGGGCATTACCATACGCACCAAGAAGAGACTTGTCAAAGTTCTGGTATTCCCTGTTGCCATATATGAATGTGATTTGTGGACGCTGAGATTGAGTGAGCGAAAGAGTATAAGAGCATTTGTGGTGTTGGAGAAGAATGCTACGTAACCACGGACAGCCAAATATCAAACATGTCCGTCCTGAGAGAGATCGGTCCTGCTCTTCCACTCGAGGCCTTATTCATAAAGCAGAAATTTTATTTGTTTAACACGTAGGCTTTCGCGACCAATATTATTCATATTAAAGGTTTTTGGGTTAGATCGCGCTATTTATAAATGTGTTGTAACCCTCCACCACCCGAGCACCAATTGGGTCGAGGCTCAAAAGAAAGCCATCCCTTGGTGTGGACCAATCAGTTTCAAGGACAATAAATATATATTATTATAGTATTTTTTTTGTTTGCATTTTGACTGCAGGTATTGTGGTTAATGCAGACATGAATCCTCGTAAAAAAAGGTTTCAGTTTTGTTGTCAGAAAAAAGGGGAAAAACCCTATTACATTTTGGTACTGGCAAAGGAGGTCTAATGATGAAAAAGACAAATAGTTCACTACTTTAGCCCACCGGTGTGTTGAGGAGTGAATCAACATCATTTAAAATTTGAGTACGACGTTTCGCTGGCAATTACATCCAGCATCATCGGGCAATTCGCCAGAATGGTAAAGCCCTCACTTGCTCCCGGTCTTAAATAGAGCAGCAGGGTGACGTCATCATTTAACTCATTCAGGTGCAGTGATTTGAGGCGGAGGGGGGGGGTTATTGTAATTATATATTCGATTGGTAATCATCTTCGTTGGTTCTTTCGGTAAAGTCACGTAGAATGAGAATAAAAGAATAAATTAATGAAATAAAATAACGCAATAAAATTCTCACGACGTTTCGGCCACAACACAAGCGGGCTTCATCAGGTGAAGAGACGAGACTGTCTCGAGGACAGTGCTGGAGTGAACAGAGCCAAGCTCAGACCGCGACCTTTAAGTTGTGTGAGAAGAAACAGCGCCTTGACAAAGGAATTAGCATAAAAATTAGCATTTAATTGGCGGACTTAGCATGATGAACGGTTTAGAGGGGGTGAACATGTGCAGACCGGCGAGGGGGGGAGAGGGAGTTTACATATTGATGGTGTGAAAAGGGAATCTAAGCTGCTGCGAAAGTTTGGGATACCACTACTTGAAAAAATATACTGTACCATTGAAAATTAGTTTAATGTTTGGTTCGGATAATTTAGCATTGAAATAGCTGCGTGATTAGCTTGTGACTGGTCACAAATGGCTGTTAAAGTCAAAGCCTACACATCCACAGAGGAACCTAGTACAAATCAAACAGGAGAATGTAGCATTGAAATAACTGAGTGATTAGCTTGTGACTGGTCATAGAAATAGCTATGTTAAAGTCAAAGCCTACACATCCACAGAGGCACCTAGTACAAATCAAACAGGAGAATTTAGCATTGAAATAGCTGAGTGATTAGCTTGTGACTGGTCACAGAAATGGCTATGTTAAAGTAAATATTAGCTCTAACGAAGCAAAAGCCTGAAGAGAGCTCCTTGTAAATAAAGATATCCAAATCCTGGCAGCTGATAAAGGCCGCACTACTGTAGTGATGTCACGAGCCGATTATGATAATACAATTAAAAATTTACTAGAGGAAAGTACCTAGATTAAAATTAAACGAGATCCAACTAATACTTTAGAACGTAAGACTACTGCAATAATTGCAAATTCATTAATCCCTAAGAATGAGCAACACCAAATTAAGCCAAGGGCCTCAAAACAACCTATACTGAATGGGCTACCAAAGCTTCATGAAATCGGCATTCCATTACGACCCATAGTCAGTAAAATTGGCTCTGCCATGCATAAATTAGCAAAATATATAACTAAACAAATACAGCCCTACGTCGGTAGGACATCTTCATTCATATGAAATCCAGAACATCTTGCGAATGTGATTAAAGATATTAAACTTAATCCTAATGATATTCTGGTAAGTTTTGATGTGATTTATCTATTCACTAAGGTTCCAGTGAACGAATCGCTTAAATTACTTGATAGACTAGTAAAGAATACAGGTTTACGAAAAGATATTCCGAAACTTGCTGACCATTGTTTAAATAAAACTTACTTCTTATGGAGAGGGGATTTCTTCAAATAAAAGGAAGGAGCAGCAATGGGCTCTCCTTTATCTCCTGCTATAGCAAATCTGTACATGGACAACTTTGAAATAAGAGCACTTGCCTCGAGCACATTAAAAACATCCTTTTGGTTTAGATACATGGATGACACTTTGGTTGTCTGGCCACATGGTAAAGATTCACTTAATGATTTTCTAAATCATCTCAATGCACAAAACCCGGCCATCCAGTTCACCATGGAAATGGAAGTGAATAACACACTCCCGTCCCTAGATTTTTTGCTTGGACATGGCCTAAACGATAAAATAACACAGCGTTTACAGAAAGAAAACACACAATGATGCCTATCTGAACACAGATTCGCATCATTATCCAGCTCAGATATCCTCTCTTATCAAGACGCTCATACATCTGGCTAAAACAGTGTCAGATGGTGAAAGTCTAGTGAGAGATATCAAACACGTTAAATAAGCATTACGACAGAATGGCTACAATAATAGTCAAATTAACAGAGCACTGAATGCCAAATCACGATCGCAAAGCAACACTGCTGAAAGCGATCAGATTGTTAAAACAATTAAAATTACATATATGTCAGGAGTAACTGACAAATTAGCCCGTGTTTTGCAAAAGCAAAACATTACAGTAAGATTTGGTACAGTATACAAAATTCAAAACCTAGTATCTTGCACTAAAGACGAATTACCTAAATTATCACCAGAAGGTGTATATTGGATTAACTGTTTATGTGGCAGATGCTATATTGGACAGACGGGACGTAACATCAGCATTAGACTAAAATAACACCAAATAAATATTCAATTATTTCAAACACAACTGTCGGCAGTGGCAGAACATGCTTGTCAACAAGGACACTCAATTGATTTTCATAACGTTGAAGTGTTGTGTAAAGGTAATTATTACTGGCAAATACTAATTAGAGAATCCATTGAAATTGAGAGAAATACAAATAACTTTAAATGCTCTGACAGCTAGAGGCTTAGTGTGGCTTGTAAGCGTATTATAAAATAATAAATACTAAAATTCCTTATAGGCGAAAGACATACTAATTAACGGATTACTAACGTAGCATATAATCACAATAACACACATTACAACTAATTACTAATCTACAACTCATTACTAATCATAACCATTGACTGATTACCAATCAATTTTATAATTACAATAACCCCCCCCCGTCTCCGCCTCAAATGTTCTATTTAAAACTGGGAGCAAGTGAGGGCTTTACCATTCTGGCAAATTGCCCGATGATGCTGGAGGTAATCACCAGCGGAACCCGTTCTTCCTGAGGTGCCACTGCGACATACGTCGGCATCCCGTGGACTCTCCAGCCACCCCGGGGTTTGCGAGGGCCCCAGACCGGGCGGTCTGGGGTGGCCTTGCTGCCTGAGGGTGGGGGAGCCACATGCGCTGCGGGAGGGGTGATCCCACTGCAACCAGCGCATGGAAACGGCGGGGAAGGAGACGCGGCGTACGCCACGGACTATGGAGGGTGCCCGTGGAGCTGAGAGCGACGGGAGGGACGGCGCGGGCCAGACTGGAGCGGGGGAGGTGATGGGTGAGGTGCAACGTGGGAAGGGTGTGGAGAGGGTGGATGGGCCGGAGGGAACGGGGAGGGAGGAGCGAAGAGAATGAGCGGAAGCACCAGGAGCATGGGGAGGGAGTGCCCCCGAGCAGAGTAGGGAGGAAGGAGCAGGAGGGGTGCCAGCAACCCAGGGGCCGTGGGAGAGGCAGTGGAGGGAGAGGACTGCGAACACTGGCCCGGTGGGAGCGGGGAGATCCAGCGAAGGAGCGGGGAGGTGGCGCACTGGAGCCGGGGCGAGCCTGACGCCAACGCATGCCAGGAGGCACAACTGCGTAAGGGTAGAATTCAAGGACGACGTGGAAGAGGAGGTGACTCTGGATAGAACAACTTTCGTGAGGACGGGGATGCTCAGGATGCTGCGGGTGGAGGTGGCGGACCTCTCCTGCCTGATTGCTCTGCCAGGGGGGAGAGCGTTTGACGTGAGTTTTAAGTCAAATCTTCTGCTGCAGAATTTCCTCACCCATTTCGAGGAGAGGGCAGGGGAGAAGCCCCTGACTTCCATGAGGACGCGGCTGCTGTCAGACCTGGAAACGAAGGTTGTAACCGTCTTCCTGTACAACGAGGCGCTACATGACCAGGATGTGGAGGTGTGGCTGAGGCAGCACTGCGTGTTGTTGTCTGGCTGCAAGAGGGTGCAGGACGTGGCGGGGATATGGACGGGGGCCAGGCAGTGGAGGGTGCGCCTGAAGATGGAGGGATGGGCTCTGAGGCACATCCCGAGCGCTTTGAACATTGGGGGGAACAAGGGCTACGTCGTATACGCGGGCCAATCCAAATTGTGTAGGAGGTGTGGGGGAAGGGGGCACCTGGCAGCAGCATGCAAGGCACGGATTTGTTATAGGTGCAAGTCGCCGGACTACACAGTGGAGGAATGCGGGGAGCCGGTCCGTTGCAACCTCTGCGGTAGCAGAGGGCACCTGTATAGATCCTACCCAGAATCTTATGCCAACAGGGTGCGGGCATACCGGAATGGACAAGCAGGGGAGGTGGCGAAGGAGGTGGCTGGACGGTAATCGGGCCGGGAGCTTGGTGGGGAAGAGGAAGGAGAGGCGGAGGAGCCACGACCCCCCGGGGAGGGTGAGGGGGGGGAGGACCTGTGGGGAGGGAAGCAATACCACCAGTGGAGGGGGAGGGGAGGGAGGAGGGGAGATGGGGAAGAAGACCCGGGAACCCCAGTGGGGGACTGGGCGGAGGTAATGGGCGAGGAGGAGCAGCGGGTAGAGGAAGGAGCGGACGGAGCATGGAAGGAAATGATTGGGAGGAAGAGGAAACTGGACAGAGCCCTGAAAGGGGCTGGCCCCCAGCACGACACGGGCCCTTCAGGCTACTCGGCGGACACGGAGGAGTTTGGATGGAGGAGGGCGGAAGGGGGGGGGACGTTTGAACCGGGGGAAGCCCCGGAGGTTGAAGGGGAGGAAGAAAGTGAGAGAGAAGGCGGACAAGGGCGGATGGAGGGAGCGTGCAGCGGAATCGGAAACAGAATAAAGCACACTTCGGCATGGACATATCCGTGGCGTCTATAAACGTGAGAGGGATGAAGGGCAAGGGAAGGAGAGGGGCAATCATGCACCTGTTGGAGACCACCAGAAGAGATGTGATCTTCCTCCAAGAATGCCACCTACCATATACCCTGGGTTCGGAGGCCCTGCTGGAAGATTGGAACGACCACTACGTTTGGTCGGGTAGCAATGGGAACCGATGTACTGGCGTGGTTACCCTCCTAGGCAGGAGGGAAATGAGGGTGGAAGGGACCCAGGAAGTGATACCGGGCCGGCTCCTCTGTGTGGATGTATCCTACAAAGGCGTGGAGTTTCGACTGGTAAACGTGTACGCCCCGGTATGGTGCATGGAAAGGACAAAAGTGTGGAAGAGCTTGGCGGCCCTATTGACCACCAGGAGAAAAGTCATCGTGGGGGGTGATTTCAACTGCCCAATATACTGGGCGGACCTGGTGTCGGTAAAGGGGAGGAGGAAATTAGACTTCCTCCAGAAAACTGAAACAGTTGATGGAGGACCTTGGTATAGTTGATGCATCCAGGAAGGTGCATAGTGCACGACCCGGGTATACGTGGTCAGATAAGAGCGGGGGAACGCAGTCACGGTTTGATTTTATTTTCGTCTCTGCCAAAATGGAAATGGGAAGTGGGGGGGGTGGAGCCATTTCCCCTCTCTGACCACAAAATGGTAGTGGCGGGGCTCGCGATCCCAGGTGGGGCGAGGAGGGGGAAGGGAGTGTGGAAAATGAATGTGGGTCTGTTGGAGGACCAGAAATTGGTGGGGGACTTCGTACAAAAATACAAAAGCTGGAGGACCTTGCAGGATTGTTTCACCACGAGGGTGGAATGGTGGGGCCAGATAAAGGACAGGATAAAACGTTCTTCCAGCATCATAGGAGGAGGAAGGGAGTGGGTAGGGAATTGAGGCAGTGGAATGCTAGGCTAGAGAAAATGTACAGGTTGCTAGCGCTAGGGTTCCCGATGGGGGAAAGGATAGGGGAGTTTAAAGGGAGAGTAGCTTCAGCTTTGGAAAGAAGGGCTAGGCAATTAGTGTATAGGGCGAGGGTCAGGGAAACAGAGGAAGGGGAAAGGTGCACAAGGTTTTTCTTTAAAGCAGGTAGGGAGGGAGATAATGTAATGAGGGAATTGGTAAGTCCTACCAGGGGTAGACAGACGATGACGGTAGGGATGATGAGTGTAGCGGAGATTTCTATAAGGAGTTGTATGAGATAAAATGGATAGATGGGGGGAAGCAGGAGGAACTGCTGGGGGCATTGGGGAAGAGGGTTGGGAACCCGGAGGCGCTAGAGGGAAAAATTCGGCAGGGAGAAGTGAAAGAGGTGGTAAAGGGATTGAATAGAAACAGAACCCCAGGCCCGGACGGGATCCCAGCGGATTTCTACATCAAATTCTGGGAGCTCTTGAAGGAGGACATATACAAAAATTGGAAGGGTAACTTTAGAGAAGGGCCGGGTGCCGGATGAAAGGTGGGAGGGGTTGGTTACCCTGATCTATAAAGGTAAGGGGGACCGTAAGGACTTGCGAAGCTGGCGGCCGATAACTCTTCTAAACGCGGATTATAAGATCCTGGCAAGGATAGTCGCGGCGCAATTAGGGAAGGTGGTGGGGGAGGTGGTAGGGCCGGACCAGACGTGCGGGGTCCCGGGGAGGAGGATCGCAGATTCCTTGGTGGTACTGAGGGAGGCAATAGAAGGGGAAAGGGAAAGTGGGTGCCCGCTAGGGATACTGAGCTTGTATCTGGACAAGGCTTTCGACCGACATTCACATGAATATATGCTGGCGGTGATGGCGAGGATGGGAATGAGTGGGCCCCTGGTGGAGTGGGTGGCAGGACTACATTGTGGGCTTAGAGCTAGAATCTTGATAAACAGGGAACGTTCGGGGGTCATCCAAGTAGGGTCTGGGGTACGGCAGGGATGCCCGATGTCCCCGGTCCTATTCGTTATGAGTATGGAGCCCCTAGCGCAGGTAATAAGAGACGACCAAAGGATTAGGGGGTGACAATACCGGGGAACAAAGAGCAAGGGAAGGTAACCTTGTATATGGATGATGTGGCCGTGATGTGCAGGGACGTTGCGTCGGTATGGAAAGCAATGGAGGGGACAGGGAGGTTCTGTGCAGCCTCTGGCCTGAAGGTCAATGCGAGAAAGAGCGAGCTAATGGCCTTTGGGGACTCGAGGCTGTTCGAGGGTCGGCCGCCGGAACTGAGCTTGCAGACAGAAGAGATAACGGTACTAGGGGTGACCTTTTGTTGGGATAGGTCGGGGGAACATAACTGGGAGAAGAGGGTAAGGAAGACAAAGGGTCGTCTGGGTAAGTGGGTAGGAAGGCGACTCACAATGGCTGGCAGGATTATGGTGGTAAAGATGTAGATAATGCCAACCTTAAGCTGCCTGGCGCAGGTTTTCCCGCCTGGTAAGAGGGAGGTCAAGGTTTTGATCTCGGCGCTTTTCGGGTTTATTTGGGGGGGGAGGGATGGAGAGGGTGTGGAGGGCCGTGCTGTGTATGCGGGCTGGGAACGGGGGGAGGGGTGCTCCAAATGTGGAGTACGCCCTGAACTCGACCTTCGTATGTAACGCGCTGAGTCTGTTCTTCTCCGCGGAGCCGCGGGACAAGGCGGCGTGTTACGTGTTATATGTGGTATCGTCTGATGTGGCGCCTGCGGGGCCTTGGGATACCCCAGGCAGAGAGGAATATACCTTTGGACTGGCCGGGGGGCTGGATAAGTGATGTGGTGGGGGACTTCATTGGGCAACACGGCCTGAACCGGTGGGGGGGACAGTGAACTCCCAGAGAAATGCGGGCTGAGGTGGAGAAAAAGGAAGCCTATGATAAGGTGCCAGGCGCAAGGAGGGAGGTGCACCGACAAATTTGGAAAAATGTGTTGTCGGCGGCGCTCGCGAAGGAAAAGAGGGATTTGTCATGGCTGGCGGCCCGGGACAAGCTGGAAACGAGGGGTTTTATGTACGGCCGACAAATGGCACACACCCCCAAGTGCCCGATGGGGATGCAACAGGGACGGAAATGCAGTGCACGTGATGGTGGCATGCCCCTTTGCCCAGGAGATATGGAGGAGGAGCATGCCGTTGTTGGCCCGGTTCGCACTGCCGAGGGTGATGATAGGGGACGTCATGTGGGGGGAACTGCGGTGTGTGGGAAAGGAGGACAGGGACCGGGCGTGGGCCATAATAGGAGCAATGAAGGAGGCCTTGTGGAAAGCACGCAAAAAGGAGCTGGAGGGGTCCCAGATGTCCCTATTGGAGGCATGCTATGTGGCAAGAAGGTTGTTGGAGAGGGTGGTGGAGGTAGATAGGATGAGACTGGGACACGAGGCCACGAGGGAAAGATGGAAGTGGCCGCTGCCCAGGGTGGGTTAGGGCGGCTGAGGGGTGGGGGGAGCTCTTTTCTGGCATCCGGGGGGGAGGGCATGTGAGGCGGGGGGTGGGGAGGGGGCAGCCCCTGCATGCACAGATGTGGCAAGTGCTGTGTCGGGAGCGATTCTGGTCCTGCAGACGTGTCGGTGGCCGAGCGGGGCCTTCGCAGTGCGAGGGAGGGTGCGGCCCCTTGGTATTTGCTTTGTTTTGTATCTTCACCGTGACACTGAATACATTTTTTTAAAAACCGTAATTACCAGCGAAACGGCGTACTCAAATTTTAAATGATGTTGATTCACTTTTCAACACACTGGTGGGCTAATGTAGTGAACTATTTGTCTTTTGTAAACATGACACATTTTTTACTGTTTGGCCGTATCGGGTGGTGGAGGGTTACGACACATTTATAAATAACGCGATCTACCCAAAAACCTTTATTATGAAGAAATTTACTTTGTTTGGACACTTTATGAGAACCTCTGGACTAGAGGAATCAGTCTTGCTTGGGAATAAAGGATATACCAGAGTCAGAGGTCGACCTCGGAGGAGGTGGATGGAGACATCAAGAACACCACTGACCTTACACTAACCCAGCTACGAGAGGCAGTGAGAGACGGATTTGGATGGGGGAGTCTGGTCGTGGATGTCACCAGAGGTCGATCTCGACCTGACGGTGCAAGGTGAAGAGGTGAAGGCCCACTGAGCTATATAGCTATTTTTTTCAGAAGCGATTTGGCTACAAATTATAGCTAAACAAAGTGGCTCATCTTGCGGAAATTTATAGCAGCCAAATACTCTAAATGCGTTTATGTTGATTCAAAATGTGGAGGGAAAAATCCGAAGGACCCAGAAAAAAATCCACGTGACCACAGGGAGAGAGACGCGGAAACTCCAAATTTCCAGCAGGCGTCAGTCGAGATCGAACCCACGACCCCCTGTATACCAGGCAATATATTTAACATCTTCTAGCCACCACCAATCGCGGTGTCCCTTTCTCTGCAACAGGAACCGCTGCTACGATGCATGCCGCGACATCGCCGGTGACATCGACTGTGCCATCGACGGTGCCATCGACGGTTTTGCCTTTTCGCGCCAAAGAGTTCATCGCCATAACCACGTGGGCTCTGATCTTCCTTCTGTTGCTGATGGTGCTTCTCTACCGGTGCCACCACCGCTACCACAGCAGGAATTGGTGTTGTTGGAGGACAATGAGAAGTCATTTCAGCCGTGGTGATGGTGATGGTATTGATGATAGTGGTGGTGGTGGTGATAGAAGGAAGGGAGACTTGGGAGAGACGCAGCACCCTGGTGGAGAGACTCGTCGCTTAGAGGAGATGGAGACGAGTGAGGTGCGTGAAATATATCGATCTCAATATTTTGATAACTCAATTATTCTTCTTCACAATTCTGGCTATCACCTGATGAAGCTGGTTGGTGATGTTATCACCAGAGAAACGTCACAGTACTCGAATTGTAAATGTTGTGGGTTGACTTTCCAACACACCGTTGTGCTGAGGTAGTACGTAATTAGCATGTTTTGTTGACGGACAACCCTTACGAGTTGGCTGTGTTGGGTGGTGACGGGTTTTAACGACACATTTATATATTTATGCGATCTAACCCAAAAAAAACATCTCTATAATGAGTGCTGACTCTATGGGTGGCAGTGTTGAATCTATGGGTGGCAGTGTTGAGTCTATGGGTGGCAATGTTGAGTCAGGTGGTGCGATCTAACCCACAAATGTTTTATCATGGATAATATTGGTCGCGAAAGCCTATGTGTTCAACTCATTTCTTCAGAACTGCTTTTGTATTTAGTTTGTTGGCCTTCCTCTGATAAGCATGGTTGGCTAGGCACAGTGTGAAAGAGGTCCAACACCCATGCATGTGTAGTGTCGTCTGTGCGTGGGGGTGGCGTGCATCGTAGACACAGCCAGCCGAGCTCACGCCACCACTCGGGCTCCCTCTCTCTCTCACACACGACCCCGCTACCGCGTGCCCCGTCCCAGACATGACCCTGTCTGTGTTACACCGGTGGCGTCGACCGAAACAGCCAAATGCTATCTGGCCACGCAATGATTGGGCGAAGGTAGAGGCGACAAGGGCGGCGACGATGACAGCGATGATGAGACAAGTCCAATCCCAGAACCGGCAGCCCGGATCTCTCGCTCTCCGCTGCTTATATTCCCCTTGGCGCGGCTTGGCTCCGCCCTAGTCGCGCCCCCCTTCTCAAACCCTCCAGAGGGTTCCAGGGATTTCCACACGAAGTTTACCATGACCCTTGCCCCAGTTCCTCCGCCCTGCCGGTACACAAGCGTATATACTCAGCGGCGTATGTGCAAAGTGCCCACCTGCAGTTGGCTGCTGCTTTCCAACAGTCAGCCCTATGTCACTACACATGCATAGACTCAACACTGCACATAGACTTAACAGTGGCCATAGACTCTACAATACCCATACACTCAACACTGCCCATGGAGTCAACACTGCACCGCAGCAACATCCTGCATCACATTGGAACCGTGTAGTTTGCTGTGCTGCCTTCTCCTGCCCTATGCAAATGAGTGGGTCAGTGAGTGGTTGAGTGAGTAGGTGAGTGAGTAGGTGGGTGAATGGGTGAGTGAGTGGGTTACTGAGTGAGTTGTGGTGACCTACAGTGTGGTGGTTGAACAGTGTGGGTAAGACAGTCAGTGTCTGGTAGTCCTCACTATAGGTGGGCCAGGGGGCGATCAACAAAGTGAGTCTCATGGGCCACTGTGACCATGTTCGTACCTAGAGAAAAATGATAAGGAAGTGAGTGAGTGAGCGAGGGATTGGAATACATCAGTGAGCGCTGGATCATAAATCAACCTGAAAGCTGCTTTACTCTGAACTGTATGGGTGAATAAGTGGGTGAGTGAATGAGCTAATGAGTGACTGGGTGAATGCAAAAATGCAGAGTGAATGAGTAAGTGCTGGGTAAATTATTAATGGGGAAATTATTAAGTGTATGGCTGAGTAAGTGGCTAGCTGCACGAATGACTGGTTGAGTAGTCAGCGAGTGACTTGAGTAAATCACTGAGTGCTGGATAATTAATTGGTCACTCCGACTGCTGCTTCCATCTGAATTCTACCATGTGTAGCAGTGAGGTAGCAACTGGCAGGTCCTGCTGCTGCTCCACAATTCGAGATACGGTGACAGCAGCAGCAGGATTCCATCTTCGGCCGAATTACTCCGTTTTGTGTGGCTGCCTAATAAGAGCATCCCAGAAGTATATCTGAAAGTGTCCGATGCCCTCACCGTTTTTGCCCGATGGTAAGCCAAAATCCACTGCAAGGATGACCGGAGTCCACGTGAAGTTAGTTTCTGCTCCTTAACGAAATCACCGAGGTATTGTGGATCATTTGTGGGAAGAACTTTGTTTGTGTAATGAGTGCGACCTCATAATGTACTCATTCAGCAACTGGAAGACATTGCAGCTCAGCGAGCAGTAGAAAGACACGGTTGGATGTTGCAGTACCCATTAAACTACGAAATCAGCGACCCGAGGTCTATTACAGCTCATAGCCAACACGATTATTTGAACCCGAGGTCGAATCAGCCTCGAATAAATACCTGGTGTGGTTATGTCAAAACATGGCCACTGGAGAGACAAATGTGGTCGGGCGTGTTGTTGGCCATCCATCCTCTGTGTGCTTTCCCGACCTTCGCAAGTGCTGATTGCTAACAGTACTTGCCCTAAAGATCTGTTTATTGTCTTTTGACAGATCGTGTACGCAAGCCTTCAAATGGAGTGTCTACCGCCTTGCACGCAGCCTCGCCGACCTCCTGGGGTAGACTTCACGGTATACACGACCATCGCGGCATTAAGTGAGGAGAAAGAACTTCCAGACTGAATGGAGTCGCGAGAATAAACAACAACAGCAGCAAAGTTGGACATTGCCTTAACCGCCAAACTGAACTTTTATTTATCAGGTAAGGCCCCACTGAGCTACTGAATATAGATAGCTCTTTTTCAGAAGCAACCTGGCCACAAATGACAACTCAACGAAGTGGCTTATAAAGTGGAAATGTATTGCAGCAAATCTCTAAACGCATGTTTCTCAATGTGGAGGGAAAAACCAGAGGACCCGGAGAAAAATCCATGAGACCACGCTGAGAACATGTAAACTCCAAATATACAGCAGGCGTCAGTGTCGGGATCGAACCCACGACCTCCTGTAGACCAGGTGACTTTGTTAATATCTCCTAACTACCACGGCAGGAAGAAGAATGACAATCTGCTGCCTACCCTCTGTCAATAGACTGGCCAGGGGAGGCTCTCCTCCCCCATGTGGCCTGTTATGAACCATACTTCAAAGCTGTTCATCACGGGGTTTGGTGGAAGACTGGGAGGTGTCCACCACTGGTGTTCGAATGTCATCAGCGATAGCCTCTGGACTGTGTGTGTGTATGTAGGGAGCGGTAGTGTAGCAGTTAGCGTGCTGCGCTATGAACCTGGCCACCCGGGTTTGATTCCCGATCACGGCCAACACCTGTAACGATTAATCTGAACGCCACCTCGGGAGATAAAAGCGCCCGGACGTGGTGCTGGCCACCCACCCCCTTGTGTACCGTGCTGGCTTTCATTAGGTGCTCGTTAACAGCACTTGCCCCAAAAGTCTGTAAGGCGATTTGGGGAATGTTTATCTTTGTTTGAGACTCATTAATCAGTAATCATGAAAAAATCTGTAATTAATTAAATCACTTTTTTACGGGTAGTACTTGACTTACGAACGGTTCCGTTCCTGACGAGCCTTGCATAATTTGAATGGCTCATATGTCACGACAAGAATGTGGTGCTGTATTTACATGTGCATACGGTCAGTGTTATAAATGTTACGAGTCAACAAAAGGAAAGCATTGTTTAACTAATAAATGAGAAAAAAATGTACATTTGCATGTAATACTGTAATAAATACTGTTCCTTGACAACTTTAAAACCCCACTTTAGGGAAATCAACAGTTTAAATGAATATCAAAAGGTCATACAATCCATTTCACTTTTTGCCCAGTAACAACGTTAGTATTTTACCATTCATATTAATGTGTTTTGGGTTAAATCGCGTAAATACAATTGTGCTGTGAACCCAACACCACTTGACAAGTCAATCGGTAAGGGTTGGTAATGCAGTCACACTCTGGCCTATATGAAAATTAGTGCTCTGCTGCAGCTGAACTTTAGCCCGGCCTTGGGGTGACATGGGTTAAAATTCATCCAGAGCCAAGCTGCAAATAAAAATACAGCCCGTCTATGACATTGTGGGGTGGTGGCGAGGGGTGAGTGAGGAAGGTGATGAGGGATGTGGGAGGGGTGGTGGGGGAGCGATGATAGTGAAGGGTCGAGGTGAATGTTGGAAGGGTGTTAGGGGATGGTCTGCCCAATGTTCCCCTTGGACCTTTGCACTCAAGCAATGCAATCACCGTTTTTTTATTGGTTTGGCTCTGAGCTTGGTCCCAGCCATGATTTATGCTCTTCGAAGGAATATGTTTTTTTTCTTTCAGAATAATTATTTCAACTTATAATGCGAAGTGTTCGCTCACTTTCAAAGAGCGAGAACGACTCGGATGCGTGAGGCGGCACCACAGGCAAGATGGAAGGCAGCCACGCAGTGAACCAGTGCCATCAATTGCCCAATATTTGCGGTCCTCTATATACTAACGTGTTATAGGTAAATTAATCAGTGTTTGCATCTCGGAATAAAATCACGCATGCGAGTGGGAAACGCCTTACCCCATACAAACTGAACCGGTCCTGGGCCCCCAGCCCCCACCCCAGCTCAACTCATCCTCAAATGAGTACCTAGTGTGGTGTGTAGCATACATCGCCACTGGGGAGACAAATGTGCCTGGGTCTGGTGATAGCCAACCACCCCCTCAGCGCTGCACGATAACAACACTTGCCCCTGCAGACTGCTACCGGCTATACAGGGGATATTTTTATTTGGCATCAAAGTTTGTGGAATAGAGAACACACTTAATAATAATATAATGAATAATAATTTACAATTGTAAAGTTCTGCATTTAATCCGTAGATCCACCAATGCGCCCCTGTGTATGGAAAGCCAGGAAATAAACAGAACCTGCAGAGGGCAAAAGGCCATAACTAGTCGGATGGTAAAGACCAATTTACCCATTCACTCACCCACCTCACTCACCCACCCACCCACTCACCCACCCACTCGCCCACCCACTCGCTCACCACACCTCACTCACCCACTCATTTACTCACTCACCCACCCACACACTCACTCACCCACCCACTCGTTCACCGACCCACCCACTCACTCACCCACTCATTCACTCACCCACTAAATTGCTCACTCACCCACTCACCGAATCACTCACCCACCGTTCCTGTTATTTATTTTGATAACGATGAAAACGCTAATAAGTGGAACACCTGATGATCGAATCTAATTAAACACGTATATTTATATAGCCCTTCACTCCAGGCGCTTGATGAACATGGCTTACAACACGGTGACACAGAATGGAATGGTGTAGTAGTGGGCTACCAGGTGGTTCTACTCAGGGGATCACGAAAGGGACTACAGGGGAGGGAAGGAGTGGAGGGGTGAGGAGGAGGGAAAAGGACGAGAATGGGCAATGGAGAAGAGGTGTTGAGGCTCTAACCACCCTCCTGCTATCCGGAGGCTCACTGCCATGTGGGGGAAGTGGGATGCCCAGATCGCGTGCTGACTGAACACGACAGGTGCAATCAGATATTCCGTAAATGGAAATATATAAATGAAGGGAGTTAGCAAATGCGTCAAACACGAATCTCACATTAATGTGACTACGTCTGTGTGACCACGCCATCCAAAAACAAAGGAAAGCTTCTGCCGCCTATGAATTCAGAGTTTGGGAACGAATGACTGCGACGACGTGAAGAGGCGCAAGAGAACGGGCGGCAGCGGTCCAGGCGAGCTACAGGAGGGAAAGGGGTGTTCCGTCAGCATGCAAACGACCTGCTGT
The DNA here is from genome assembly GCF_010993605.1 of Petromyzon marinus. NCBI lineage: Eukaryota > Metazoa > Chordata > Hyperoartia > Petromyzontiformes > Petromyzontidae > Petromyzon > Petromyzon marinus. The sequence continues at coordinate 69,997 of NW_022638230.1, forward strand.
GGAACACACCGAATCACAACCGGGGGGTGGGGGGGGGACGCTGGTAGACAACTTGAATGGACACTCGAATGGGGCGCAAATGAGCGTGGATAGGTCGCATGCATAGAATTGCACTGAGAGACAGAAAGGGTGCCGTAAGCATTACAGAGAAAAAATGCAAAGGTTAGTGGCATCACCTTGACTTGGCAGGGAAACTTTTAGGGGGTTTGGGCTTTGGGCAGTTTACGTCGACTAGCAGGACCGATGGGTGATGTTGCAGACTAAGAGACAGAATGGCAGCCCAAGGTGGAAATGCACCTTAAAGGACACTCTCCCATGGAGATAGAGTGATAAGTTATCAGTTTGTGTGATGAAAAAAAATATATGCATTATTACCCTTTCTGTAAAAAAAGAATAATACTACAGGAGGTGTTAAGATGTTCAAACACCAAATAGACACACCTTTTGCAAGGAATCATCAAGTCTGCATGACTCACACATCCTGTTGGTGGTAAAACATGCAAACAAACACGCTTTGATGATGTACACGCTGTCCTTGTGTATATAGTTAAGAGACAACCCAACGGTTATGATTTTTGGCGATCGCACTCTTCGTACACCCCCGAGTACCCGGTGTAACCACGGGCAGGTGAAACCTCTACTTAAACCCAAGATCTGAAAGGTGGCAGTGCGGCTGTTTTGGATTCTCCAGCACCGTTGTTTGTCATTGTATCAACAACAGCAGAAGCAGTCAACCAGCTAAGGGAGCCGATGACTAACCGCTGTCCTTTCTGTGTGCGTTCTATGACCGAGAAGATTTCAGGAGCCCAACCCTTGATGAAGATACACTCCACTACCAACTGGACGCCGACGACTGTGGCAAGGCCCTGAGCCTGTCTCGGCCCCTCAGGAGGCGGCGGGACGTGACGGAGGGCTGTGAGGCGTTCTCCTACTGGAGGCAAGCGCTGTGCGAGGAGGGCTACACCTCCGGGTTGCACTACTGGGAGGTGGACGTCAGCGAGTGCGTCGAGTGGTGTGTGGGCGTCTGCTACGGGTCGATGGAGCGGAGCGGCAATACCAGCGATGCGGAGCTGGGTGAAAATGCCGAGTCGTGGTGCATCAAATACAGAGACGATGATGACGACGACGACGATGGAAATCAGAGTGCTTTTCATGATGCAGAGCAAACCGACATTGAATTCAGCTGCGATGGTGGCCGTAGTGGCTGGCACATCGACAGGGTGGGCATTCTGCTGGACTGTGACATGGACCGACTGTCATTCTATGATGTTTCACAGGCACGGGTCCACTTGCACACCTACTACGCTGTGCAATACGATGGTCCACTCTTCTCTGCGTTCAAAGTGCTAGACGGCAGCATCACAATATCCACGTGTCCACGCTCCTGCGCTGGCCTCTGCTAGGCTTCTCAGGAGAGGTGATTGTGGACCCAGCATCAGAGCGCTCTGTGAGCATTGCTGTGTAGGTTAGCCGTTCTGGCACTGTTGCTCCCCTGGTTGATTACTGCCATAGATGTGCACTGTTCACGTCACCGTTGAGATAGATTTCTATAGACTCGCATAACTATCCACAGACTTAGTTCAACACAAATAGACTCAAATATCGACCTATTGATACCCACAGATTCAAATAGATACGCATAGACTCACATATAGTCTTATAGACTTGTATACATACCCACAGATTCACGTACAAATCTACAGACTAATATAGATAACCAGATATTTAGATGAACCCATATACTCACATAGATACCCACATAATCACATATAAATTAATAGACTCAAATATAGACCCATATTCTCGCATAAATAACCGCAGGTTCATGTAGAAATCAATAGACATACATAGATACCGATATATTCATATAGATACCCATAGGCTCGCATAAATACCCATATACTCACATAGAAAACAATATAAACTCATGGCGTCATGCAGAGCCTCATATATCTACGTGGGAAGTTGTGCTTATATGGTTGGAATCTCGGTTCCCAGGGACAATTATATTACGTGTGTTTGTGGACCTAATGGAATGTTTCGTTGTGGATGAGAGGCTCCCCCTCCTCTGTCATGAGATGGACCAGTACTGCCTGGACCTTCAATAATTATGAGGGGTAGACAGCTCTCCACTCGGCATAGGAAACTGCCAAACAACAGGGATTGCCACTTCTTTTGAACAAAAGAATGAAGGGGGTGTGGGAGCGTGGCGGTGATATCTAAGAAGCTGTAAGTTACAGTGTTGTATATATAGGCCTTTTTCCAAAATTGATATTAAGAATGATTTTGCCAATATATATATATTTTTTAATCATTCGTGGTGTCGCTTGGGGGCCAAAGGGGGTGAGATAACCCCCCCCCCTCCCCTCACAGCAGCTGCCTCTCACACCGGAACCAGGCAGCCATTGATAAGCCATAAAATATAATAAAACCCAAAAGAAAAGAGAAGGGGGGGAATTACTAATGAGACACGGGGGAAATATACGTAGCCACAAAGGCCCCCGTTTTAAGAGCACAGACAACCAGGCGCCATGAAGGAACAGGCAAATTCTACAATAATTTGCCTTTTCGTTTCTCTTAATACAACGGTTAATGTTCAGAACTTAGCGACAAAATGAGTCGACATAGACTGCCAACACAATCACTCCGATTAAAAACCAGACTACAGTCTACATAGTGAATTATTACTTCTCATACATATCATTTTAATACTAATGTTATTCACCTTAAATTCTATTACCTTTTGCCGTCTACGTGACTTTACAAAAACCAAGGGATATGAATTCCAGCAGTCAAGAAGCTTAACTGAAACTTAGCTATACCTCTAACCTCAGGACATCAAAATATAACTCGAGTTTAACAGCACAGATCCCTGGATACAGACGGGGGAACAAACGTTAATAAACCCTATGAACACACGTGAAATGACGATGTTAAATCATGAATCGTAGAAAACATAAATCAAATAATGATTATAAAGAGTTAAGCCAGGGGTCATCCAGGGGAGATGGGGCGAGGTGGGTCGATCACGTGACCAAGAGAAAAGGATTCCATAGATGAAGCCTCCCGGCCGCCTCGTCTCCTAGCAGCATGGGGTAGCAATACAACCACAAAGGGAGAGACCACGACCCCCAATGAGATAGACAAAGGTGACACCCGACCGTGAAGGAAGGAGCCAGGCCTTGAGGAAACAACTTATCACCCCAATAAGTAGAACAAACACATACATACCCAGACGAGGGATGACAAAAACTCAGCAACAAGAATAAGCAAACATTATAGACTGTCAAAACACTCACTCCGATTAAAAACCAGACTAAAATCTACATAGTGGGTTATTACTTCTAAAACATATTATTAACACTAATGTTATACTTGGTTCTTTCTTTCACGTAGAAGGGAAACAATAACTTAATAAAACTGTATGTCCGGAATCCCTGGCGTCTACAAACTAAGTTGCCTCTGTGGTAGTAGTTACATTGGAGAAACCAAACGACATGTCTCAGACCGCATTCGTGAACACAAAGCAGACCTAAAACACGGTAGGACCAACACCTCGGCCGTGGCAGATCACTGTTATAATTCAGTAGGCTCACATGACATTGACTTCTCCAAGACAGAGGTTCTTTGCAAGCCATCTGGCTACCATGAGAGATTCGTTCATGAGGCTATCCACATATACAAACACAGAGACAATTTCAACCGAGAAGATGCATTCTGGCTTAGCAATCATTGGAAGGATTTGATAAACCATTTCGGGTCTTAATTGATTGTTCACGCTTATGGTGGCTTTCAGACCGCATCCATTATTTTCATCTCCCCCCTCTTTTCTGAACATAGATGGACTCGTCCATCTGAACAAACTGTCAAATCGCTCTCCGTGGTGCTAACGTTAAAAAAACGCCACTTTTTTCAAATGTTCTTGCTGTGGTTTTCACACCTGATGATGATTGCTTGTGTTGCAATCGAAACGTCGTTAGATTTTATTGTTTTATATTTTTATTATTTTATTGTTTCCCTTCTACGTGACTTTACCGAAAGAACCAAGAATATGAATCCCTGCGTTCACGAAAGCTTTAAATCAAAATACTAATGTTATTCACCTTAAATTCTATTACATCTTGCCGTCTACATGACTTTACAAAAAACAAGGAATATGAATTCCAGCAGTCAAGAAGCTTGACTAAAACTTAGTTATACCTCTTAACCTCAGGACATCAAAATATAACTCTAGTATAACAGCACAGATCCCTGTATACAGACGGGGGAACGGAAATTAATAAAACCCTAGGAACATACGTGGTAATACAATCTTAAAACACGAATCGTGGAAAACAAACCAAATAATAATTATGAAGGGTTAAGCCGGGGGTCATCCAGGAGAGATGGGGCGAGGGGAGTCGATCACGTGACCAAGATAAATGTATTCCATAGAGGAAGAGTCTCCCAACCACCTTTGTCTTCCAGCAGCACATGATAGAATTGCATACACAGGCAGAGGGCATCTCTTATAAATAAAAATCAAATGCCACGATGGAAGCACTGTAAACACTGCCACAAACATACCTTGAGTCACGTGCAGAATCATAACTATAAAGTGGTACGGTATCAAGCTATATGAGGTCAAATAAAATGTTTAACTTCAAAAGCCTCAACACACCCCTTTGTGAGAGGCAAAAGAATGTCACACCGGCAGGGAAGAGGAAAGGGGGGGGGAACTCCACCAGACAGGGGAACCCCCCCTCCTTCCAGATTAATTATTGCAGAGGGTGGAGAAGAGGGATGCACTCGGGAGCAATCTGGAACATCTGTTTCCCTTTGATGGTGGGATAGCTGAGGAGGGGGACAAGAATCAAGCCAGGGTGAGACTTAACAGATGGCTTAATAAATGAGAACACACACACATGGACACACGTACAATCCTACCCCCCCCCCCCCCCCACAGCATAGAGCAAAATCAAAGGAAGTTCCGGTCCTTTGTGAGAAGGCGAGCCAGAGGAAGAAATTTTGGCATAAAACAGACACGAGCCATACATCGCTATCACAGCTACCAGTGGCAGAAGAGGGCGATCAACTACAGAAGATGACCAACCACAGAAGATAACAGCCAGCCACCGAGGGCGATCAGTCACCGAAGAGTTCTGTGACGGCGGGAAACGACAAGCAATCAACGTCGAAAAAGGGCGGAAAGCGCCAGGCATCGACCAAGCCAGCATCGCAGAGAACCAGCTGCACGCGCAATCGACACCGCCAGAGAGACGGAGCAGGAGAGAGCACGCCGCAGCGTCACCAGCGCCACCAAGCAAGGGTGTCAGCTGCCAGCGGACGAGCTGCGGGTGCTACCTGACGACAGGATCATCGCGCACCGATGGCGAGTGTCGTGCCAACTCTTCTACCCAGCTGTGGACATAACTACTGTAGACCTGAGGAAGAGGGAGAGCCAAGCTGCCCGTATGATACACACACACCCACACATTACAACGCAAAGAATTGATCAAGAAGACAAACCAACCACACATAACACATACCCGGACTAATAGTAAGAAGACTCATGATAAGTGCGTCAAGTATCAACTGATAACGAAGAACACGGCTGCCATTGGGTTACGGGGAAACGGTCACTTAGAAGTATTTTAGTAGTTATTTTTCTTTTGATTTGCATAAATTTTATCAATGAATTCATCGATGAAAGCTAAACGTTTAGAAACCTAAGTTACGAATCTACACACTCACAGGGAGAATATTGTGTTGCAATCTTTCTTTTGAGCACAGAATCTGCCCGCGAATTTATTGAAGCCTTAGCCAATTGATAAGTATTTGCTGGAGCAGGCATACTGAGGCACACCATTGTTCCAAATATTTCGTTAATTATGTAATCTTCCCCATGAATTCATTGCCGTATATGTTTTGCCTTTAGGACATGTTTCTTTATTGCCTTCGTATGAATATCGTTGCATGAATTTTTTAAAGGACTTTTTCCTCTCACCGTGTATGCTTGCTAACAGTACAATCGAGGAATAATCGATTGTACTGTTACCCAGTTAACAAACTTGATCATTGAGGGTTAAATGTATGGATCAAATGAAGAGTACATCTCCAGGAGTACTGTGTTGACAATTCCAAGCATAAGAGTTCACATATTAGAGGGTTAAGGTTTTGTTTAGAAATTAAAATTGCTTAACACAGAAGTGTCTGCGTGGTGCCTTCCTAAGGTCATGCATAATAATCTTAATTGTAAGAACTGTATCCTGCAGTGAGATTTGAATTTGGAGACCTGACATAAAAACACTAAGACATAATCAGTAAATGTTAAGCGAATATAATTGTATTATACAGATTGATAATACGAACCTAGACAACGAAGCCAAGCATAATCTCGCATACTTACAGCACACCTGAAAAACTGCATACAATTAATTGTATGATCCCGATTGATAATACTACCCTCGGCAACGAGGCAGGGCATAATGATCATAACGGTGTGCATTAGCATAATCGCAAACTTAATACGATGATACATTCTTAATTAGCATTGTTTATGCACATAATTACATAAATTAGCATAAATTCAGATAATTACGCATTTCCCCAACTTCATTTTTATTTTTTGATTTAAAGCTTTCGTGACTGCAGTAATTCGTATTCTTAGTTTTTTCGGTAAAGTCACGTTGAAGGGAAACAACAAAATAATAAAATATATATAAAACAATAAAAACATTCTCACGACGTTTCGACCATAACTCAAACGGTCGTCTTCAGGTGTGTTGGTTTGCATAATTTTATTTTTAAACGGCGCATTTATTTAATTATAAAAACGTTTGTGCCACGCGCAACGATTGGGCAGTTTATTTAGGACTAGTCCATCTATATTCTGAAAAGAGGAGAGGGGGAGACGAATTTTTTGAATAATGTATGCTGTCTGAAAGCCACTGTAAGCGTGAACAATCAATTAAGACCTGAAATGGTTTATCAAATCTTTCCAATGATTGCTAAGATAGAATCCATCTTCTCGGTTGAAATTGTCTCTGTGCTTGTATATGTGGATAGCCTCATGAACGAATCTCTCATGGAAGCCAGATGGCTTACAAATAACCTCTGTCTTGGAAAAGTCAATGGCATGTGAGCCTACTGAATTAGAACAATGATCTGCTACGGCCGAGGAGTTGGTCCTACCGTGTTTAAGGTCTGCTTTGTGTTCACGAATGCGGTCCGAGACATGTCGTTTGGTTTCTCCAATGTAACTACTACCACAGAGGCAACTTAGTTTGTAGACACCAGGGTATTGTATGTCCGGAATCACATCTTTTACAGACGGAACCAGATCTCGGATTTTATGTAATGTGTTGAAACGGACCTGGATCTTGTGTTTATTCAAGATTTTGGAGATCTTCTTATTTTTGGATTATTTTCAAATTTTAAAGACCCGGCATATACAACAACAGGCTACTGTGGACTCTCCTCCCTGTCAACAAGAGGTGAGAAATGGTAATGGTTACTTATGCCCCCACCAAAAATGAGCATCAGTAGAGAGATGCAGACAAGGCCGATGAGTCAGATGCCTTCTAAAATCTCCTGTCCCAGGTGCTAGCTAAATTTCCCCCTCAGTATGGAGTCTTCCTGTTGGGTGACTTTAATGCCCGAGTGGGTCATGATGCAGACACCTAGATTTGATCGGAAGGCATGGGCCAGATCAGCTCAATATTAACACTAAGAGGCTGCTAGACATCTCCGCAGCCGATGGGCTTGTAATAACCAACACCCTGTTCTGGAATCGGCGCATCCGCACAACATTATGGATGCACGCCGGGTCCAAGCAAGAACATCTGCTGGACTATATAGGGGCTACCGTGGAGCTGATCTGCCCACTAACCATTGGTTTCTCATCTGTAAGATGTGCCTGCCAGTCACAGAGTGGCCTGGTATCAGCTAGCTGAGGATAGTTGCAAGTGGCAATTTCAACATCGCTTGCAGCTGGGGTTGGCAGCATCCCCCATCCTGATGCGGAGGGGAAATGGGTGAGGTTCATGACTGTGGCTCATGCAGCTGCAATAGCTGCATTGGGTATGCAGTCAACATCTCCCCAGAGACCCCAGCTTAAGAAGGAAGTGTTCCAGCTGGTTGAGAGAAAACGACAGGCTGACTCCCGTTGTCTACAACATCCAATATCAGAGAATGAGGAGGCTTACCACAGCCTTAGCTCGGAGATTTGAAGAGCCATGCAGTGCTGGAAGGATGAGTGGTGGCTGCGGGTTGCTGACAAGATGGAATCTGCCTCAGTAGTCCGAATCACGAATAACAAAATCCATCAATAAAGTAATTTGCAGCACCTCACCTATTACTTTCCTTACGGGAAAGAGCGGCGATCCAATCTCCGACCCCTTTGAACAGGTCTGTAGGTTTGGAGAGCATTTCTGTGTGGTCTTCGGAGAGAGTAATTCCCTCAGCCCAGACAACATCATGGGACGAGGTGGAGACGACGCTGATAGGGTTGCGGTGCCTAAAATATTGGCCAAATTAGCCACCTCTTCTGAGTGGTTAGCTGAAGTGTCATCTGTGGAGGAAGTACGAGGAGTGATCCGGAGTCTGAGAACAGGAAAAGCGCCGGGCAGAGACGATCTCCCAAGTGAAACGCTAAGGGAGGGTGGCATCTGTGTGCAAACTGCCCTACATGACATCATCACAAATGTCTGGACCACAGGAAGGGTTCTGCAGGATTGGAAGGATGCTCTAGTTGCCCCCCTCTGGGAAGGATTATTATTCAACATCTTCCCAGGCACGCAGAGGAGATGCTTGCAGAGCCCCAATGTGGTTTCAGGAAAGGGTGGTCCTGCACAGATGCCATATTTTCTGTCCGTCTGCTGCAGCAGAGGCGTAGGGAATTCCCACAAGACCTACATCTCTGCTTTATTGACCTGGTCAAGGCCTATGACACCATTAAGAGGCCTGGACTCTGGGCTGTTCGTGCTTTCGGAGTCCCTGACTCTCTGCTCACAATCATTAAGAGCCTTCATGATGGTGTGCAGGCCCAGGTAAAACTGCATGGCCGGGAGTCAGAGCTGTTCCCAGTACACCTTGGGGTGCGACAGGGATGTCCTCTGGCTCCCACATTATTTAACATCTATTTTGACCACGTAGTTCGTGAAGCCTTCAATAGCTGTACTGGGGGAATTTCCATTTGGTACAGATATAATGGGAGGCTGATCGATGCCCGGTTTGAGAAGCTTTATATGGCTGTACCAAAGAAATTTCAATCTGGTACAGATACAATGGGAGGCTGATTGATGCTCTGGTGTGGTCGAGGGATGGCTCCCTATTGGTCAACCATGTTATGTATGCCGATGATTTGGTAATTGCTGATCATTCAGAGGAGGAATTGGAGGCCCTGATGCTTGACCTGGAGTGTGCTACTAAGTGTGCTGCTAAAAGGTGGAGCCTTACTATCAGCCCCAGAAAACACTAGGCACCTATACTCTTTGGTTCTGGGTATTTTGTGCCATCAAACATTCCACTTCCTCAGCTCCCCATTGTTGATGGGGCAGTTGTGGAGAGTGCAGAGTTTTCTCTACTTGGGCAGTGTGCTTATGACCAGCTCCGGTTTGACAGCTGAGGTCTCACTCCGAATTAGCCGGGCGGCACTATCTTTTCATCAGCTGCATAATGCTGTGGGGAAGCTACTTGTTCTGTCGCTCCACACAAAGCTTCGAGTCTTCTCGGCGACAGTCATGCCCTCTCTTCTCTACGCTTCTGAAAGTGGACCCCTTTATTGGAATATATGTGCTGGTTAGAAACATTCAGCTTTCCTGCCAACGATCCATCCTGGGTTTAACCAGGCTGGATTGTGTGAGGGGCTCACAAATCCTCGAAAGATCTGGACACATTCTCATCAGTGAGCTCCTCTGGCAGGTAAGGTTGTGTTGACTTAAGTAGTCCAAATGCCCAGCCATCGCATGGCCAAGCAACTTCTGTTTGACCAGATAGAGGAGGCTCAACGAGAATTTTACGGCCTGGAGAAGAGATGCACTAATGCGGTTCGGGATGATGTTGCACTGATTGGACTTGCCAAAGACTGGTGCCAGCAGTGTTAAGATCGGCCTCGATAGAAGAGGCTAGTGAAGGATGCTATTGGGCAGTTGGAGGCAGTTTCCCTCAAACAACAACGAAGGACAGAGGAGCGATGCTCACAACAACAAGCAGAGCGCCGAGTGGCTTAAATGCAGCAAGTTGGCACAGTATACATCTTCCAATTATCTCAGTCATTCAACCAATGGCACCTGCGAGCCTTCAACACTTCACGTGGCCTTACAGTGCACCTGGACTGGAACAGGCGCCATGGTGACATCAACATCAGTTTGTGGTGAATGGCAGGTATTGGTAATAGTATAACAAACTGTGGGGAGCGGTTTTGTAGCGGTTAACGACCTAAATTACGAACCCGGCGACCAAGGTTCGATTCCCGCTCAAGGACACCATCAGTGATGATTATTTGAACTGGTCCTCGGCCTCCCGTAGGTTGACGCAGTCTCAATTGAGTACCTGGTGTGGTGTATAAATACGTCCACCAGGGAGACAAAGGCGGTTGATGTGCTCACCCACTCCTTCATGTGCCGTGCTGGTCCTCATGCTGGTCCTCATACGTGCTACTCACCAACACCACTTATCCCAACAGTCTGTTGAAGGCTACACGGGGTCTATTTGTCTTTGTAATGGACTAACTACCCGTGATACAACCGCTGCATTCAAGCTCTCCGAAGAGTTTTTGTTTTGTTTTTCACTCATTTTTTTAAGCACGATGTTCAATTTTGGTTTTAATTCCAAGATTATACTCTCACGACCAGTGCTGTATTGTGATTCCAGCTTAACCAGTTTTTTGTGGGTGAGATCTTCTTGTGTAGATATAAAGTACAAAAATAAGTTAAACTATAACCCTCCATCGCCACCCGGCAGTAGAGGTGATCAAATCAAGGAAGTTGTTGGCCAACTTTAAACTAAACTAAAACTATTTTCCCAGGTAAGGGACACTGAGCTATGTAGCTCTTTTTTAGAAGCTACCTGACCACAAATGTTAGCTCAACCAAGTGGCTTATCATCACGTGGAAGTTTATAGCAGCCAAATACTCTGAATGTGTAATTTTGATTCTAAATGTGGAGGGAAAAACCGGAGAAAAATTCACCCGACCACAACAGGGACAGGGAGAGACACACTCGCAAACTCGACATGTACAACAGGCTTCAGGGACGGGATTGAACCCACGACCTCCTGCATACCAGGCGAGGGAGATAACATCTACCTTGCCACCGCGGCGCCCCAACTAGGATGTTGGAAACGCGTGTAAGGTTTTTTTTTTAATTCCCCACGTTTCGTTGGAGATTGCACACGGCATAATGAGACATTCACAGCAGCTCTTTTTCATGTGAAACAGCTTCCAGATCCACGTCAGTCAGTATGTGCCATGACGTCACAATGAGAGCCATGTGGTACATTCTGATATATTTTTATCAATGCGTCACAAGTCAGGGCCTTGAATAATCTTGATGTAACTTTTATTATTATTATCCTCCGTTTTATCGTAGATGCCAGGCTACCTCATTCCACGAAGCACCGTGATGAGCTCACTAAAGTAAAATTTCCTTCAGCAGAACGGAGAAAAAGGAAGTCTATCCTCTCTACACAATAATGAATATGATCAATATTTTGTTGTCATCTGGAGGGAAAATTTACCTTCCATATGTCTTTCCCATCATCAATGGCCTTCAAGGTTACTGCTTTTAAAGTGCAACCATTTTCTTTACGGTATTCAGTTGGTGGCTCGCGGTGCTTTTAAAATTTACTAACAATAATAGCCAACTTAGGCACTGCAACAACAGTGGCCCGGATAGATTTTGAAGACCATTTATGAGATTTAACAAAAAGCTATTTTATTTTTGATGTTCAACCGTATATGCTGTTTATTGTCTCTGAACTGTCATTCTTAAACATGTTATTCTAAGTTTTGATGTTAGGTTAGTAACACAGAGTTAGTCTGTTCTGCTCTCCAGTTTCCTTGGTGAAAAGTGCTGCCCAATGCTGGCCATCTGGCTCAAAAACTTACTGAAATAACCAACAATAATCAGAGTTGATTACTGGCTGATTGGTTGTTATTGGCAGGTTAGGTTAGTGGTTTGTGATTATATTGAAGTGTATTGTTTGTTATAAAGCTGACGTTTTAATGCTAGTATGACTTTAGTTTAGTGTTATTTGGTTATTAATAGGGTTAATTTAATAATTGTTTTGGGGATTATCATTGAGGGATGAGTGATACAGTTTGATTGAAGAAGTTGTATTTCTTTGCTATAATACACGATCAATTGATTTATCTAAAATGGCTGGAGTTATTTGTTCCCATTGTGAATTTAGTGCTGAATACTCTCGCGGTATCGTGCCAAGTTTATCGAGGTACAGAGGTCGGCCAATTGCACCCCCTGTGGCGGCTCGACCATTGACGGTTGACCGCGAGATTTGTGGGGGCTACCGTCCCCCGCTATCATCGAATTGTCGGGGCCGTTGTCTCCCGACTTCCCCGCTACATTCGTCCCACTACCCCCCGGCTGTTCTGTGAGGTCCGGGCTACCGGCCTCCACTTCCTCGCCCCCCTGTACCACCAACTTGGTTGCTGACCGCGTCGGCATGTTTCAATCGGTGAGGCTGCCTGCTCTACGCTTACAACGCGCTACGCTGTTCAGTGGCGGCGTGCCGTGGTGAGCGCGCTCGCAAAGTAAAACCCCGTCCCGCACGTGAACAAACAGGTATGGCGCGCCGACGCGTGATTCCCTCACACACACGCTCTACGCGCTCAGGCAATAACAAACACGACGCTGCTACCTGCAGAGTCCCATGCACCAATCACACGCGATTGAGTGGGGAGTCGGGGGTGGGAGGCCACTGGTGTCTGCCGTGCGCGTGCTGCTGATTGGAGGGGGTCACTTCGCTCCGATTTAAAGGGCCGTTTAAACAGCCGCGCGAATACGCGCACGCCAGGCGCTTAGCTCGCTACCTCACTATAGACAATTGCGCAGGCTCGCGACCGCAACACAGTCACACAGGCACGCGAGCGCTAAGTGCTACTGTAAACAATCGCACAGGTACGCGAGCGCTAAACACTACCCAAATAGTCGCGTAGGGACGCGAGCGCTAAGCACTACTGTAAACAATCACACAGGTATGCGAGCGCTAAATACCACCGAAAACAGTCGCGTAGGCATGCGCACGCTGAACACTCCGCCTCGTGGTAAACAACCGCACATGCACGCGAACAGCAAGCACGCTCTACCCTCCTCTTCACACTCCCAAAGACCACACGACACAGTTTATCCCCCTACTAGTTATTTTATTTACCGCGAGTAACCCGTTGAACTATGCGTGATTGTGTGAGTCAGCAGGCCCTCCTAGCCTATCCTTCGGGAATTCTAGGCTCAATTTATCCTGCCTATCGCTCCGCTCTTTACCCTCGATTAAATCATTCACACTCACCTCTCTCTTACTTATGCTTACTTCCACTCTGCTGCGCTGAAAGCTGTAGACGGGCGAGGCTGTGGGTCGTCTCCGTAGGGGGTTGAGCTTGGCTGCGCTGAAGCTCGTCACACGGACGTCTCGAACGGCTGACTCTCCTGCTCCGTGGACCGCGGTGATTTGAAGAACTCTGCCTCCGCATTTTATCCACCCTATCACGAAGGCATTCCGTGGTGCTCGTACTCGCCCACCCGTGCCCTTTCATATTCGGGTCTATAATCCCACCTATGACAAAAGGCATTCAGATGCTTCCGCACCCGTGCCACCCTGTCCATTCAGAGGCTTGGCTATTCTTGTCCCTTTGTTATCTAGATCCCTAATTCTGCCTAGAACAAAGGCGTTCCGCTGTTCCCACAACCCGTGCTGCCCTGTCCATTCAGATGTCGGAATGCTCCTGTCCCGTTGTTATTTGGATCCGTAATCTCACCTATAACAAAAGGCATTCAGATGCTTCCGCACCCGTGCCGTCTGTCCATTCAGAGGCTTGGCTATTCTTGTCCTTTGTTATCTAGATCCCTAATCCTAACAAAGGTATTCCGATCCGTACCCCCCTTGGCCTCTTGACTCGTGCTTGTGTGTGTGCGGTTTCACTCGCGGTGGCTCAACGGCCTCTGCCGTGACCACGTAACTTTAATATCAGGTCACGGTGCTGCGGTGCATGTCAGCCTCGGGGGTAGATCGCCCAATTGCCCGGCCGCAGGAAACCATGAAGGCTTTCTTCAATTAGCTCAGAAGAGGCGACTCCGCTCCCACTCAATGTTCATTCACACGTGATGGAAGGCATATGGGTCAAAACGTTGGACATTGTGCAATTCACAAACTCATACTGGAGAGCTGCACAGCACAGCCACTGAAACCTGTGCAGTCGTAATGGCTACATTGGTTGAAGTATCCTTGCTGCACCACATGAGGAGCTAAAAAGTTGCCTGGCACGCGTTCGTATCAAGCCGGCTGTCGACTGCAGGCCACGGCGCACTGGAAGTTTTTGGGAGCTACCGGAACGCCATCTTTCCTGCAGATGCTTATCCTGGATCCCCACTCTGGCACGACCCAGCCGGTTTATACCGGTGTCGAATCCGGTCCTCCCTTGAATACCTTTATTTTCTCCCCTAGTCCATCATCATCATCGTCCTCCTGCTGCTACTACCACTCTCTGCCCCCGGCTCCCAGCTATGAACAGGCCTACGCCAACCCCTATCACTACCCCTACCACACTCTCTATGATTACCCCTACTCTTATAACACACCCTATAACTACGCCAACCACTATCACTACCTCAACCCCGATCACTACCCCAACCCCTATCACTACCCCTATCACTACCCAAACCCCTATCACTACCCCTACTGACACTACCTAAACCCCTATCAGAACCCCTACTAACACTACCCCAAACCCCTATCACTACCCCTACTAACACTACCCAAACCCCTATCACTACCCCTACTAACACTATCCCAACCCCTATTACTACCCCTACTAACACTACCCAAACCCCTATCACTACCCCTACTAACACTACCCCAACCCCTATCACTACCCCTACTAACACTACCCCAACCCCTATCACTACCCCTACTAACACTACCCCAACCCCTATCACTACCCCAACTGCTCCTTAACCACTCCTGCCTGTTCTCCTGTCACCATAACCACACAACCACCACTTTTAATCCCCCGTATTTATTATCTCAACCACTATCATCTCATGTACAATTTAATAACTGCTGTAAAACACCTTAGATTAAGGCGCTGCTATGTAGTCATTAATATAAACTATAAGAATAAGGGGCTGCTATACATAATTTGTGGTATTCCAGTAACTTATATAGCAGCACCTTTTTCTTATATCCTCTATATATGTCAGTGCCTTATTGTTATATTTTATATAGATTTATATACAGCAGAGCCTCATTCACATATCTTATATAGATTGATATATAGCAGTGCCTTATTCTCAGATCGTTTATATATTAACATATATCACCGCCTTATTATAGCTTTTAAAGGTTTATATATAGCAGTGCCTTATCCTTATACCCTATACTGTCCAGCAATTATTGGTTTAAGGGTTATAGCAGAGAAAGCAAAAAGATAAAAAAATAGGCTCGTTCACATCTGTTTCAGAGATTTACAGAAAGCATTCGATATGACTAAATAAGATATAACGTCGGCAACACTAATATGCATTGGAGTTTATCAACAAGATCTTATATCAATAGATGAATTAACCTTGATATGGTATCCTGAATTTGAGTTTTTTTCATTATAAAGTTGTCATGCACTGAAGCGTTTCATGCTTCATTGGACTAAGACTTATTTTTACTCCCCCCCCCCCCCTTGACAATTTTCCAATGTAGAACCAATTCACCCTTGATTTAAAGCTTTCGTAACTGCAGGAATCCATGCTCTTTGGTTATTTTGGTAAAGTCACTTAGTTAGAAATAAAAGGAAATAAAACAAATCACGATTTTTCGATCACAACACAAGCGGTCGTCATCAGACAAAGGAGTCAGCCTCTAAAGGCAAACTGTTTATAAGGGTTTGGGGATGGGCGTAGCCCAAGTGCACCAACAACAACAGCAGATGCACGGGCGGTGCACGAGTGCCAATGCAGCAACAATGCCAATGCAGCAACAATGCCAATGCAGCAACAATGCCAATGCAGCAACAATGCTAATGCGGCAGCAATGCCAAGCGCTGGGGATGCGGGGGGGGGGGGGGGGGGGGGGAATTAACTCGGAAAAACAGACTAGTACCCAGCAGATATGATGGAACAACCATAAACAGTTAAGGTTTTACCTGGTTACTAACACCCTTCCAATGATTGCTCAATTTGTATCCATCTTCTCGGTTGAAGTTTTGTCTATGTTTATAAATCTGGATGGCTTCATGAACAAACCTTTTATAGTAGCCCGTAGGTTTGCAGAGTACCTTGGTCTCAGAAGCAACAATATCATGCGAGCCCACAGCATTATAACAATGGTCAGCCACGGCAGAGGTATTGGTTCTGCCGTGTTTCAGATCTGTTTTGTGTTCGCGAACACGGTCCGAGACATGTCGTTTCGTTTCCTCAATGTAACTGCCACCGCAGGTACAACTCAGTTTGTAACCAACGAATGTGTGGTACCACCGCGGCGGAGCAGCTCCGTCGGAGGCCATATTCACCACTGTGACACCGCCACCGGGGAGTGACGACGCCGACGTGGAGCGCCCCTCGCCCCCCCCCCCCCACATGTATACACACACACACCCCACGTAGGGCCGGGAGGGAAGGTCACCTGGCCGACGGGTTTTTATCCAGAAGACCCTAATGGGATCATGCTTCATGGTTTCCCGCGGCCGGGAAATTGGGCGATCTACCCCAGAGACTGACACGCACCACGGCACCGTGACCTGACATTAAAGTTGCGTGGTCACGGCAGAGGCCGTTGCGCCACCGCGAGCGAAACCGCACACACACGGCACGGGGCGTGTGAACCGCGATATGCCTATGGTTATAGATGGAATTAGGAACTGAATGCCTGTTGTTATCGATGGAATTAGGAACTGAATGCCCTTGATTATAGGTGAGCTCCCGGGTCCAAATAACAACAGGATAGGAGCATTCAGGCATCTGCATAGACAGGGCGGCGCGGGGCGGAAGCATCTGAATGTCTTTTGTTCTAGAAAAGGTCACGGATCAGCATGTGAAAAAGGACGAAAATAACTCAGCCTCTGAATGTACAGGGCGGTACAGAGCGTGGGAACCACGGTACGCCTTTGTCATAAGTAATATTACAGATATGAATATGAAGGAGCACGGGTGGGCAGGCGCCAGAGCAACGGAATGCCTTTAGGGTGTATAAAATACGGAGGCTTAGTGTAGCAAGAGAGAGTTCTTCTTCAACATCATCGCGGCCCACGGAGCCTTGGAGCCGGCCGTTCGGATCGTCCGTGTGACGAGTTTGAGCGCAGCCAGGCACGATCTGCTACGGAGACGACTCATAGGATCGCCTTTCTACAGCGTTAAGCGCAGCAGAGTGGAAGCAATCGTAAGTAGAGGAGAGGTAAGTTTGGGCTATTAAATCGAGGGTAGAAAGCGGAGCGATAGGCAGGATAAGCTGAATCTGGGATCCTCAAGGGATAGGCTAGGAGGGCCGGCTGACTCGCACAGACACACGTAGTTAGCGGGATACTCGCGGGGAATAAAACCGCTAATAGAGGATAAAACTGTGTCGTGGTCGCTGTGAGTACGAGGGAGGCGGAGTGTTTTTGTACTCGCGCGCATACGTGGCTGTTTGCGGCGAATACGGGAGTGTAGCGTCTGGTGATCGCACGCACGCACGGTTGTTTACATCGAGGTGGAGCGCTTAGCGTGCGCGTGCCTACGCGGCTGTTTACGAGCGTGCTTGGTGTTCACGTGCGTGCGCGGTTGGTTAACACGAGGAGGGCTGTTCAGTGTGCGCGTGCCTAAGCGACTGGTTTCGGTGGTGTTTAGCGCTCGCGTGCCTGTGTGACGGGGTGGCGGTCGCGCACCCGCGCGATTGTCTAAGAGCGAGGTAGCGAATTAAGCGCCTGGCGTGCGCGAATACGCAGCTGTGTAAAGCAAAGTAATCGCGGCGTGTTTGTTTTTGCTTAAGCGCGTGGAGCGTGGGTGGGAGGGAATCCCACGGCGGCGCGCCGCACCTGCTTATTCGGGGGTTAGCGGTATGAATGGAATAGGGGAGTCGGTGGGCAACGGCCCCGACAATTCAGTGATGGCGGGGGACGATAGCCCCCACAAATGTGACATCCATGTATATCCTGAAATTGATCATCTGAAGTAAACTTAAACATAACAGAAAATGTAAAATATTCTGATCACAGATGCTTTCCAACTTTAGCTCAAAGGACCACTTAACCACTATGGTAAAATCAGGAATTGAACCCTCAACCACTGCGCATCATACCACTTCAACAATTAGTCCGATAAGATGATCACGTTTATGTGGCGAAGTCTCCACAAACACTACAACATTGAAGTGTCAGATCTTGATACAAAACACCACAAGAAAACTAATGACAAGAATAAACATATTAAAACAAGGTAGGACACCCACTTTGGTAGTTGTGCGATGAAGACAAAACTTAGTACTTTCCATCATACACACCACACAATATACAGCCCCAATTAACCAACTAACGCACTAAGCAGAGGTAACTCTTAGTTTCCCCTAAAGACAGCCCCTGCAGAAGTCAAAAGAAAAATGACGATGTCAACACGGTGTACAGCATTCAAAAAATCACTCTTGCTTGGACATAATTGTTACATATTACTTGATCTAACAGACACGAACATACACATTCTAGAAATTCAACTTTTAACATATCCACTCAATATGGCTTAATAGGTATAACCACACGCAACATTATTTGTTCCAGTTCCCCCATACTTTATGTTTGACTTTTCAGCCACTACATTACATCCAGCCATCTCTTGGGATCCAAATGCATGGGATCAAAAGTGGAATTTCTTCAGCAGTCATTACAGCACTTTGAATTTACTATTTTGATTTAACATCCCTATCATTATGTACCGCATGATACATGTGAAGATGCAATGACGGTGCTAATGCCTTTGAACGCACAGAACGATTTAACGGCTTATCACCCGTGTGTGTTCTCTGGTGTCTGTGAAGATGGAATAAAATGACTAATGGGAGAATTCAATGACAATCAGCAAGCAAATCAGCTACAAAACCAAACTGAACATCTTAAGAATTTGTGTATTCAGTACACCTTTGTATGCCTGCGAGATTTGGACATTAAAACAGATTGGCAGAGATAGGGAATTTACACCCGAAATATATTGCAACAGAATTATACTGCATCTAAGCTGGAACCAAAGAGTGACAAACGCATTTACTTATACCATACATATGCCAGCACAGTGTGATTCTAATACAACCACAATGTGATTCTAATAATTCTAATACAGTCCTAATCCCTATGCCCCTAGTTCACATATCCGTCCCCGGATTCGCATATACTTACGTGATCCGAGGATATAAATACTTACATGATCCAAGGTTAGGGTGGGAGGATGACGTCACTAGGGAAAAGAGAGAGATGGCGGGGCAAGAGAGCGAGAGAGAACACCCAGAGAGAGAAGGAGATGTCACCGGAAGAGGCGGGGTCAACGGGGCACTTCTTGGTGGGAATCGGAGCAGGGTGGACACGTATGCTGTGAGCTCGTGAGAAATAAAATATAGTGTGGCCCCTCTGACTTCGATTGGTGGACTCACTAAAACTGTTGGCAGCGGTGGGATAATATGATGCCTCGACGCGGTAACAGGAAGGACCCCAACAGAGACCCCAGCGAAGAAGGGGAGGAACTTGTCTCTACTCCAAGCGCCCCGGACAGCCGTGATCCAAAGACAGCACAATCTGTAGGTGTGGTCGGAATGGCCCACCGAACCGTGAGAAGATGATGGTGAGCGAGGAACGACATATCCGAGAGCCCTCGACCCCATGACGGAAGGGAGCCCTGGGTGGACTGGGTTGATCAGCTCACAGAGGCAGTCATGCTACTCCTGTAACAGTTGAGGGAGGACAAGGTGGCTGCTAGCCCGGCGGCGCCGACGCCACCCATGGGGTCCGACCGGGAAAACCTACTGTGGGGACGCCGTGGGCAACAGCGACGGTGGGGTTGGTCACCGCCCAAGACAGACCGCTGGAGACGACAATACCGGGGATGGGTGAGAGCATGGCACCACGACCAATGGGCTCCATTTTCACGGGGCCAGCAGGTCCATCGGAGGCTCCACGATTTAAATTGGCAGCGTCGGAACCACTGAGAGATGTTGAAGAGTTACCTCAGGAGGATTTAAAGTCAATCTTAGTGGGGCTGACACCGCTAGCTGCCATTGGAGGAGCGGCGACAAAACACCCCCTTGGCCCAGCAGTAATGACCGCTACAAGCTTTAGGGGTGGAGCATTGGAGCCATGTGGGAAGGTGCTGGTACAATGGTCAGAGGTGCAAGGCATCCGTAGCCCAGGCGCGGAATTTATTCAGCCCGGGGGATCAGAACAGTGACGAGGGGAGGGCGCCAATCGACCACGCAAGTTAGGCAATGGTCAGAAGTTTGTGGCTAAACGAGGGGACTGGGGAGCATTTGTTCGCCGATTTGAGGCCAGCTTAATAACCATTGCTAAAGTCTACATCATAGACTGACAGTATACTCACTATGATAAAGAACCAGGCTACAGTCTATATTAGTGCTTTTTTTGTTTCAGAATGGATGGAGCACGAGGCACCGAAGGCTCTTCCCATGGCCCTTAATGACGATGCTTTAATTATAATATACTCCTCCATACCGCCGGAGAAAAAACAACACTCTGCAAGCAGCTTACCGAGAGATGGAGTAATTTTTGACCCACTATCCAGTGCTAAAAGATGATTCCAGAACCGTTGGCGGGAGGAAGGAGAATCAGCTTTAGGCCTACAGAAGCTCACTTATGGCCCGAGCACCATCTGCTTTCCCAGGGCTGGACGTGGGGGCACTGCCTGCCCCGAATGTACGTGGCACATCTGTCGCAGGCAGCACTGCCCACAGGTCCCCTTGGGGACCTCGCCCAAACTGCACCGTCCATGGCAAGCCCTGTAAAGGCCCCAATGTGTGTGGGTCCAATTGGGATGCCGGCACTGATATCTACATCCCACCCGTCTAAAGCTGGACCGCTCGAGGCCTACCATGGACGTAGTACTCCACACGCAAGACCACCCATTACATGCACCAAAAACCGGGTCACCGCGAACATCTACACCTTCAACAACAACCGCCATTCGCCACTAAGTGGCGGTGACGTCACCATGACGCTTGTGCCAGGCGATGTGCACATTGAGGCCACGTGAAGTGTTGAATGCCCGCTGGCACGAGGACATGGGGCAGACCCAGGTGCCACGGGTCGACTGAATGAGACGACTGGATCATGCACAACTTGTGCCCCCTTCTGTGCCAACTTGCTGTGCTTTAGCCACCCGGTGCTCCGCTCGTTGTTGTGAGCGTCGCTCCTCCGCCCTACATTGTTGTTGCAGGGTGACTGCCTCCAACTGCCCAGTAGCATCCTTCACGAGCCTCCTCCACAGAGGCAGATCTTGACACCGCTGGTACCAGTCATCGGCAAGTCCACTCAGCTCCACATCCTCCTGTACCACATCACTTAATCTCTTCTCTATCCCATGCCGCACCCGTTTAGCCCCCTCGATCTGGCCAAACAAAAGCTGTTTAGGCATGCGGTGGCTGGGCATGCGGGCTACATTACTTAGCCAACGCAGCCTTGCCTGCCGGAGTAGCTCACCGATGAGACTTTGTCCAGATCTTTCAAGGATTTGTGAGCTCCTCACAAAATCCAGCCCGATTAAATCCAGGACAGATCGTAGGCAGGCCAGCCTAAATGTTTCTAACCAGCGAAGATGTTCCGTTAGGCGGGGTTCACGTTTCGCAAGCGTAGAGAAGGAAGGGAATGACTGTGACCGAGAAGACCTGAAGCTTCGTGTGGAGCGACAGACCAGGTAGCTTTCACACAGCATTATGCAACCGATTAAAAGATAATGCCACTCGACTGATTCGGAGTGAGATCTCTGCTGTCAAACCAGAGCCGGTCATAAGCACACTGCCCAGGTATGGGAAACTCTCCACTCTCTCCACAACAGCCCATCACCAATTGGAAGTTGTGGGGGTGGAGTGTCCGATGGTACAAAATACCCAGGAAGGTGCTTAGTTTTGGTGGTGCTGACCGTAAGGCCCCACCTCTTTGAGGCAAGCTCCAGGTTCAGCAGCATCGCCTCCAATTCCTCTGAGTGAGCAGCAATTACCAGATCACCGGCATACCTGACCTGGTTGAGCAATAGCGAGCCATCCCTTGACCACACCCGGGCATCAATCAGCCTCCCATTGTATCTGTACCAGATGGAAATTCCTCCGGTACAGCTATTGAAGGCTTCATGAACTGCGTGGTCGAAATAGATGTTAAACAACGTGGGAGCCAGAGGACATCGCTGTCGCACCCAAAGGTGAAAAGGGAATGGCTCCAATTCGTGGTTACGTAGTTTTACACGGCCCGCTCACTATCATGAAGGTCCTTAATGATTGTGAACAGAGGGTCAGGAACTCCAAAAGCACGAAGGACAACCCAGATCTCAGACCTATTGATGGTATCATAGGCCTTGACCAGGTCAATAAAGCAGAGATATAAGTCTTCTTGAAATTCCCTACACCTCTGCTGTAGCAGACGGACAGAAAATATGGCATCTGAAACTGCATCTGGGCTCCGCAACCTTCTCCTCAGTGTGCCTGGCAAGGCGATGTTGAATAATCATTGCCAGGACCTTTGATGGCACACTGAGGAGTGATATGCCCCTGTAGTTGGTACATTCTGTGCGGTCCCCCTTCTTAAAGATGGAGACCACCGGGGCAATCCTTGCCATCCTGCGGAATCCGTCCAGTGGTCCAGACTTGTGTTACGATGCCATATAGGACCGCCTGTGCACAAACGCCACCCTCCCTTAGCATTTCACTTGGGAGATCATCTCTGCCCAGTGCCTTTCCTGGTCTCAGACTCTGGATCACCTTCAGTACTTCCTCAACAGATGGCACCTCAGCCAGCCACTCACATGCGGTGACTTCCAATATTTGAGGCACCGCAGCCTCAGCAAGGTCATCCCCAATTTGTCCCACGATGTTTTACAGGATGAGGGATTTCCCCTCCCCCAGGACCTCACAGAAATGTTCAGGAAATCTGAAAATCTGTTCCTGGGGGTCGGAGATTGGATCACCGTCCTTCCCTCTAATGATGGTAATAGGTGTGGTGCTGCAAGTTACTTTTTTGATGGAGTTAAAGAGTGATTTGTGATCGCGGGCCATTGAGGCAGACTCCATCTTCTCAGCAACCTGCGACCACCACCCATCCTTGCAGTGCCTCGCAGCTCTCCAAACCTCCAAGCGAAGGCTGTGGAAAGCCTCCTCATTCCCTGACGTGGGATGCTGTAGACGATGAGAGTGGGCCTGTCGCTTTTTTTGCAGCCAGCCTGAACACCTCCTCTGTCAGCCAGGGTCTCTGTGGAGGTCTGGACCGTGTACCACAAGCAGCCATTGCAGCTGCATGAGCCACGGTCCTTAACCTCGTCCATTTCCCCTCGACATCAGGAGGAGTGGGGGATGATGCCAACCCCAGCCGCAAGTGATGATGAAATTCTCGCTTGCAACTTTCATCAGCTAGCTGAGACCATGCCACTATGGGTTTGAATGGGCTCCTGGGTGTACACCTACCACCGGAGTAGAAGAATGGCAGACACATCTTACAGATGACAAGTCGATGGTCAGTGGGCAGATTAGCTCCACGGTAGGTCCTGGTGTCAAGGACATGGGCCTGCATCCGCTGTTCCGTCACTATGTAGTCCAGCAGATGTTCTTGCTTGGACTTGGCATGCATCCATGATGTTGTGTGGATGGGCTGATGCCGGAACAGCGTGTTGGTAATTACAAGCTCATGGACTGCACAAAAATCTAGCAGTCTCCTGCCGTTGTTATTGAGCTGATCTGGCCCATTACTTCCAATCACTCCATACCAGGTGCCAGCATCATGACCGACTTTTGGGCATTGAAGTCACCCAACAAGATGACTTTATCACGAGGGGCCACTTTAGCTAGCACCTGTGACAGGAGGTTATAGAAGGCATCTGACTCACCAGTAGTGGTTTTTTGTTGATTCTGGACGAGCCCCGAGAGTAAGGATTCAGTCTTCTGGCTTTGCCAAATGGCATTTGGCCAGGAGACGTCATAGACGCCTGTCCCCCCGTGGCCTCCGGCACAAGCTTAATTTAAGTTTTAAATCGTGGTTTAGTGGTAATTAATTGAAGGTGGAGGGGTACTAGCCCTTCGCACCCGTCCAGAGCCCCTATTTGGCCGCTGTCGTGGTTACAAACGCCATGAGGGGAATGGCCAATCTAAATTGGCTCTCTCTTTTAAGGTCCGATTTACCCTTTGTATGTACTGTCTTGTCTTACAAGTTATTCATTTACTATTGTCTTAAATACTGTTCTGTATACACACATTTTTAATCCCTACACAAACACAAAGTAACAGTTCTCTGGTTGAGTTCGACATTGCTTGTTTATTGACCAACAAAAGTGTATTTTTCTTTCATTCCGTTGGATTCGTACAGGATGTGGTTTAGGCGAGGATGACGTTTTTTTCAGGGGGGAAGGGGGGGCGTGATGTAGTCCTAATTCTTACGTGATCCGAAGGTATAAATAATTACATGATCCGAGGTTACAGTGGGAGGATGACGTCACAATGGAAACGAGAGAGACGGCGGGAAGAGAAAAAGAGAGAACGCCCAGAGAGAGGGGGGGGGACATCACTTGAAGAGGTGTGGCGGATAGGGAAACGGAGTAGGGTGGATGCGTGCAACGTGCACCTCACAATAAATAAAGTATAGTGTGGCCCCTCTGCCTTAGAACGGTGGATTCTCTACACATACATACATATAACATGCCTACATACGAACACAGTGCGAGTCTAATACAGGAAGTCATAGAAGGCATCTGACTCATCGACTTTTCCTGCATCCCTCCACTGATGTTTACCTTCGGTGGAGGCATGAGCAACCACCATTCCTCGCCTCCGGTTGATGGGGATGCGAGCCCACAGTAGCCTGGGGCTTACAGGTCCACACACCTTACCGCCACGTTCCCACACCCCCTTCATTCTTGGTGAGCCACTCCCTGTTGTTTGGCATTTCCCTTCCACGAGTAAAGTACCATATAAACAACCCCCGACCTCCTCAGCGGTTCTGCATGGTAACCACAGCCGCCCACGCGGTCTCGAGATGAGTGCGAGGGGCCGGTTACCCCTTCACCTTCAATGTAATTACCGTGAAAACACATGGAAAATATTTCACACATACACACTTGCGTACATAGACACACGAGTGTACATGTAGTGAATAACTCGGAGACGATAAGACTTGGAAGCACTTCTTTATTAACGAGCACCATCGGGGTTAACAAACTTAATATGTAGTCCGTCTATTGTCGGCGACGCTACTCAGGCAGGGCAGTTGGTAGGCTGCCTGATGAGCGGCGCCCCGAGAAGGTAGAGACAGAGACGACGACGAGAAGAATGGTGAAGACGAAGAGAAGAATGTCGACGATGGACTTCAGCAGCACGACAGGAATCTCACTCCAACAACAGCCCCGAGGTGCCCCACAGGGGCCCCTCTTATACTGTCAGCGTGGCCTGGCTCCGCCCCGGCCACGCCCCCTTTCTGTAGCCTAATAGCGGGTTCCTGGTGGGCCCCTTCTGTGACCTTTCCCCTAGATCCTTGTCTTGTGTATATCCTGGACTGCTGACGTGAGGACTGCCGTACGCCTCAGATCTCCTTTTCTGCCAGCAGCCAGTGCTATGCCGCTACATACATACACAGCAGTGTACAATCAGACACATGAGTGGACATACACACGGGAGGCCGTCTGCTACAGCCTGGAAACTGATGATCATCTTTGCTGTCTTACGGTATTATAAACCACGCTTTCAAGATATACCATTCAGATGATTATGTAACGTTCATGACAGCAATTATAATAATTTTGGTTGATTGAATATAACAAATCACCGTTGTTGTCGAGATGCACCCTTATCAACACGAGTGTCCTTAAATAAATTGATGAAACAACGTCGACACAACAGTTGAATGCAAAGTGCGTGAAAGGCAAAGTTAAGAATAAAGGATATATGGATCCTAGGGGCGAGTATGAGAGATATTTCACAAATGAGAATGAGTATCCGAACCAGTGTGCTGTGGTAAAGGCAAACAAATGGATGTACGCACTTGAAAAAGGCGTGATGCACATTAATAAAACGAATCCATTCACAACACTCATTGAACACACGATGCTCCTTGATCTTCAATAACGTGTACCAAGAATTATCAAGCTGAACTTGAGGCCAAGCTGAGCATGAGGCCAATATACTCAATATTATAAGTAACGAGCTAAGTTATCCGGCTTCGCATGGGTCTCAGTAATCAAATGTAAGAGTAATGTCTTGGCATGTTGTCTTAGAATAATTTAATGCTGCAAATGAAGTCGGTAAACGTGTATTTTGTTACGGTTGTTTTTATTGTGTGATACAGTCACATAACTTGTTTGTTTGATATGAGGACAGCTTTAAAATGTGTTAACATTGGAGAGCTTCAGGATATACAATATTGGATGTATTGTCACCTAGTGCCAATATGCATTTTTTTCGCATTGCCAACTCTGGAGCGACCAACATAGAGTTGGAATGAGAGAAACATGGGCTTAGCAGGCTTAAGCTAACAACTTTGAGTGATTGACCCTGTGCCTTGTTGATGCTCAATGCAAAACTGAGCTGGACAGGGAATTGAAGGAGTTTAAATTGAAAGAGCAGGTCAGAGGTAATGGCTGGAATGCGTGGAATTAATCCTGCTGCATGGTCAGTCATGATGGTCGATTCAATTACACGGGGCATCATTTTCTTCACAGATAATCGCGTACCATTGCAAAGTGTTGGTGGGTCTAGATTCCTAAGAAGCATGATGGGTGTGCCAATATTGAGGTTGGGTTTGTGTGGAGGCACACCAGGTGGTTGCAGAGAGTTGAGAAATTCTGTAGGGTAATTGGCTGCCTCATTAGTGTCCAGTACAGTGTCAATTGACCTGTATGTATGAGAAATACCTGGTAATTCAGAAAGGAGGTCGTTGTTAGTGATATTGACAGCGTCATTTTTTGGTGCGAGGATGCCTCTTTAGCATAGCCAATTGTGGTCATGTAAGTGGCGAAACATCACCAAAGACAACTTATACAAGTTACTGAAGTGTTGCAACTGTTGTGCCAATGTTGGTCATAGAGATACTTCTATCTGCATTGTCATTGCCCATTTTGAGCAGACTTACAGCAAACTGTGGCTTTGCCAGTGGTCCTGGTAATGTTGCAGGTAGGTGCCTCTGCGTTATCCAAATTAAAGTTCAATTTGAAGACAGATTGAGCTGTTCTTCAATCCTGTCAATAGTGACAGCAATGTATAATAATGCAACTGTATTGGAGATAATGTTGCTCTGCCGGATTTTGGCCAAAAGATGATTTATAAATAAAGTTTTGCCAGAAATAAAATGGCACCACTGGCCGTGAAAACAGCAATAATAATCTTGTTGAAGCCTTCTCTTTGGCTTGGAAGCAGACTTTGCTCATGCAGTACGATGTATTCAGTAAGCTGCTGCTTGTTTTAGTTGGGTTCTCGCAAAAGGCTATGTGGCACATTATTATCTTTGTTTTGTTCTGGTTCAGGAAGGGCAAAAGTTTAGAGGCTAGCTCCACCTAAATCCTGAACTTATCTTCAATGATAATAAGAGCCTGATTGAAGATGGCATCATTGTAGTGATGTAGCAGGTTTGGATTTTGCACGTGCCTGGTGTAGAATGTCCTCTGCCAGATTCTCCTTGTGGTCGTGCCATAGTTGCAGAGGATTATACACGGCACATGTGTGCAGCATGATGGCAAATAGGTTCCACACCATTGCTGGTGACAGAGTTGCAGCTGCCTCGTCCAAAGTGCTGTTCCATTGCTCATCATCCTCTAGCAGGCCTCGGAGTTGGCAAGCATATTGGTAAGTATCACAGATGGTGCCATCACCTATTCGCAGCTCTTCAAATGACTTAGGCCGTTTGGCCTCATGTAGAAGCAGTCTGAGGTACAAGCATTTAAAATTGTTGGGATGTAAGTGTAAACACGGTCAAGTGCTTCACTGTTTTTTTTGTGGGTAATTTGACACATTTTGTCCAATATTGCGGTGCACCTACTTTTCTCGCAACATTCCATGTATAGCACTTGGGTACCTCATGATAAAGCAGTGTCTGAGCAAAGCATCATCCCTACAGTGAAGGAAGAAAGCAGTGAGAGTTGTGTGTTGTGGGACTTGGGCTCGCGTATGTGCATGTGTCCATGAAGAAGACTCTTTTCCCATTCTCAAGGTGCACGCTGAGACAAAACACAGTGGGATGTCGCTCGTGAATGGGGAAGTTGAGGATTCTCAATATGGCTTCATTGGTGCTGATGTGTCTACCAATTCAAAGTTGTTGAACCTCATGATGCACTGTGCCATCTGTTGTGAGGCCCAAGATAGCTATGTCAGATCCTTTGTTGACATACTTGCACACAAGCTTACCCCGAGCTCTCAATACTGATAGCGCATTGTCTTTGAGGTGTGCGCCTTTTGGCGTCATCTGGTCCAACACCATGTGAGACTGGGTACTAAGAAAAGCTGTCTCGGGTGTGTACCAATCAATTGCAAGGACAGTGCATACATTATCAGTGTTGTCTTTTTGTTTGCATTTTGACCGCAAGTGTTGCGGTTAATGCAAGCATGATCCCTTGTAAAAAGGTATCAGTTTTGTTGCCAGATAAAAGGGTAAAAACATATTATATCTTGCTCCTGGCAAAGGTCTCATAATAGTTTTATTGTTCAATACCTAGCTTTATTAAAATATTTGCGTTAGCGTAAATTGCCTTCATAATTTCAATGTACATCGAGTTTCTCAGACTAAAAAGGTAAATGTGTAAAATATTCGTCTGAGTTTGCTTTCCCTACTGATTGAAGCACGGGTTAGGAACACTGGCTTGTCGCATGTGGCATAACGTAATGGCCACGTAAACATCAATCAAAGGACGTCACAGGGGATCATCGTGAAGGTGACTGGGCCCAGCAGCAGCGCGTTCACCACTTGTTGAGGTTGGCGGTTTGCATCCGGCAGGCCGTCCTGTTTATCACTGCGGGTGTATGCAATATTACGCCTCGTCTGATTCAGAGTGGACGTCAAAGATCCCTGACGTCTTGATTTAAAGCTTTCGTGACTGCAGTAATTCATATTCTTAGTTTTTTCGGTAAAGTCACGTTGAAGAGAAACAACAAAATATATATAAAACAATAAAAAAAATTCTCACGACGTTTCGACCATAACTCAAACGGTCATCATCAGGTGTGTCGGTTTGCATAAATTTATTTTTAAAACGGCATATTTATTTATTTATATATATAAAAAAACGTTTGCGTCACGCGCAACGATTGGCTGTTTGCCAGGACTAGTCCATCTATTTTTTGAAAAGAGGAGGGGGGAGACGAAATTTGTTTTTATGTATGCTGTCTGAAAGCCACTGTAAGCGTGAACAATCAATCAAGAACTGAAATGATTTATCAAATCTTTCCAATGATTGCTAAGATAGAATCCATCTTATTCTTAGTTTTTTCGGTAAAGTCACGTTGAAGAGAAACAACAAAATAACAAAATATATATAAAACAATAACAAATTCTCACGACGTTTCGACCATAACTCAAACGGTCATCATCAGGTGTGTCGGTTTGCATAAATTTATTTTGAAAACGGCATATTTATTCATTTATATTTATATAAAAAAATAACGTTTGCGTCACGCGCAACTATGGCAGTTTGCCAGGACTAGTCCATCTATTTTTTGAAAAGAGGAGGGGGGAGACGAAATTTGTTTTTATGTATGCTGTCTGAAAGGCACTGTAAGCGTGAACAATCAATCAAGAACTGAAATGATTTATCAAATCTTTCCAATGATTGCTAAGATAGAATCCATCTTCTCGGTTGAAATTGTCTCTGTGTTTGTATATGTGGATAGCCTCATGAACGAATCTCTCATGGAAGCCAGATGGCTTACAAAGAACCTCCGTCTTGGAAAAGTCAATGGCATGTGAGCCTACTGAATTAGAACAATGATCTGCTACGGCCGAGGTGTTGGTCCTACCGTGTTTAAGGTCTGCTTTATGTTCACGAATGCGGTCCGAGATATGGCGTTTGGTTTCTCCAATGTAACTACTACCACAGAGGCAACTTAGTTTGTAGACACCAGGGTATTGTATGTCCGGAATCACATCTTTTACAGACGGAACCAGATCACGGATTTTATGTAATGTGTTGAAACGGACCTGGATCTTGTGTTTATTCAAGATTTTGGAGATCTTTTTTGTGATCCCAGCAATGTAGGGTAAAGTGATGGTTTTGAAAGGCTCCTCAAGAGGGTTCTTCTTCATGGTTTGAGTGATAGCTTTGCGGATTGTATAGTCGGAGTAACCATTAGCCCTAAGAGCTTGGTGTACGTGCTTGAGTTCACTGCTTATGTGTTCCTGGTCGGATATGCATTGGGCTCTATGATACAGAGTCTTGATGAGAGAATTCTTCTGTGATGGATGGTGGTGGGAATCCGGTTTCAGATAAGCATCCGTATGGGTAGCTTTCCTGTAGACAGAGTGGCTCATTGAACCATCAGGTCTCTTTTTAATTAGGACATCCAAAAAAGGTATCTTGCCATCTATTTCGACTTCCATGGTAAATCTGATAGCTGGGTGTATGGAATTGATGTGGTCGAAGAATTGGTCTAGAGCAGGCCGGCCATGTGGCCAGATGACAAAAGTGTCATCCACGTACCTCTTCCATAAGGTTGGGCGCAGAGTGGCAGTCTGGATGGCGTCAGTCTCAAATTTCTCCATGAAAATGTTAGCTATAACTGGAGAAAGGGGGGAGCCCATTGGGGTGCCCTCAGTTTGTTTGTAGAAAGTTCCATTCCAAGTGAAGTATGTATTGGTTAAACAGTGTCTCACCAGGAGGGGTACCTCAGTGTTTAGTCCTTGATGAACCAAGTCTTCAATGATTGCAATGGTGTCAGGTACAGGAACCTTGGTGAATAAGGAAACTACATCAAAACTGACAAGCAGGTCGTCTGGGGACAGGGAAATACCCTTGATTGTTGATACCAGGTGAGTAGAATTTTGTACCGCAGAGGTGGTCTTTCCAGTGAAAGGACGCAGGATTTCAGACAAAAAACGAGCTAGTTTGTAGGTGGGGGAGCTGATAGTAGAGACTATGGGATGAAGAGGTGTATCAACTTTATGTATTTTTGGTAAGCCGTATAATCTTGGTGGCCTGGCAGCAGAAGGTTTCAACGAAAACTGTTTAGATTGATCAATTAATGCGGTTGAATCAGAAATTATTTTGTTGGTTTGTGTGACGAGGCTGTTGGTGGGATCTCTTTTTATTTTTGTATAACTACCATCGTCGAGTAATTCTTTAATTTTGTTGTTGTATTCTATTTTATCCATGATGACAGTAGCATTGCCTTTGTCAGCTGAGAGAACTACAATATCATTCCTCTTTTTTAATTTATATAATTCAAAACGCTCATCTTTGCTGAGGTTGCTAGCTGGCATCTTAGCGTTTTTGAGGGTTGCAGCGATTTCAGATCTTGCTACGTCTGCAGCGATGTGACC
The DNA here is from genome assembly GCF_010993605.1 of Petromyzon marinus. Taxonomy (NCBI): domain Eukaryota; kingdom Metazoa; phylum Chordata; class Hyperoartia; order Petromyzontiformes; family Petromyzontidae; genus Petromyzon; species Petromyzon marinus. The sequence continues at coordinate 101,877 of NW_022638230.1, forward strand.
CAGGCCCTGAGAGCAACGTCTACTTGGGCAATTATATCATTAACTGGTATGTGTTTAGGTGTGACTGCAAAGTTTAGACCTTTAGCTAAAACGGATTTCAGACCATCGGAAATAGAACTGTTACTGCGATTAATTACGACTTTATTAACGTCTAACTTTTTGGTGTGTGGGTCCGGTCTTTTGTTAAAGAGGAGGTTAAATTTGGAAATCAGGTTTTCCTTACATTTGGTCGACATAGTAGCAGCTGAAGAGGCAGTCATATTGTCTACATGTTCCCAATCCGATGTGGACATTATTGCCGTCAATGATAAGTGTGATTTGTAGAGTGTCTTGTCTAACTGATCTAGTTCTGTGCGTATAAGTCTGATTTTTTCTGAGATAAGAGCTAAGCTAGTTTTGAAAAGAATTCGTTTCGCATTAGAAGAAGTTACAGTAGCAGAGGTGAGTGTAAATGCGATTGGTATTACCCCAGAGTCGCGGCATCTCTTCAGGAAGGTGAGAGACTCGATCAGCTGAGCTTTCTTATCCCGGAGTTTGTTGAAGGATCTTAAAGTTATGTGAAAACCCTCCCCGTAGAGGCGATTAAATTTTGATTTAAAGCTTTCGTGACTGCAGTAATTCATATTCTTAGTTTTTTCGGTAAAGTCACGTTGAAGAGAAACAACAAAATATATATAAAACAATAAAAAATTCTCACGACGTTTCGACCATAACTCAAACGGTCATCATCAGGTGTGTCGGTTTGCATAAATTTATTTTGAAAACGGCATATTTATTTATTTATATATAAAAAAATAACGTTTGCGTCACGCGCAACGATTGGCTGTTTGCCAGGACTAGTCCATCTATTTTTTGAAAAGAGGAGGGGGGAGACGAAATTTGTTTTTATGTATGCTGTCTGAAAGCCACTGTAAGCGTGAACAATCAATCAAGAACTGAAATGATTTATCAAATCTTTCCAATGATTGCTAAGATAGAATCCATCTTCTCGGTTGAAATTGTCTCTGTGTTTGTATATGTGGATAGCCTCATGAACGAATCTCTCATGGAAGCCAGATGGCTTACAAAGGACCTCCGTCTTGGAAAAGTCAATGGCATGTGAGCCTACTGAATTAGAACAATGATCTGCTACGGCCGAGGTGTTGGTCCTACCGTGTTTAAGGTCTGCTTTATGTTCACGAATGTGGTCCGAGATATGGCGTTTGGTTTCTCCAATGTAACTACTACCACAGAGGCAACTTAGTTTGTAGACACCAGGGTATTGTATGTCCGGAATCACATCTTTTACAGACGGAACCAGATCACGGATTTTATGTAATGTGTTGAAACGGACCTGGATCTTGTGTTTATTCAAGATTTTGGAGATCTTTTTTGTGATCCCAGCAATGTAGGGTAAAGTGATGGTTTTGAAAGGCTCCTCAAGAGGGTTCTTCTTCATGGTTTGAGTGATAGCTTTGCGGATTGTATAGTCGGAGTAACCATTAGCCCTAAGAGCTTGGTGTACGTGCTTGAGTTCACTGCTTATGTGTTCCTGGTCGGATATGCATTGGGCTCTATGATACAGAGTCTTGATGAGAGAATTCTTCTGTGATGGATGGTGGTGGGAATCCGGTTTCAGATAAGCATCCGTATGGGTAGCTTTCCTGTAGACAGAGTGGCTCATTGAACCATCAGGTCTCTTTTTAATTAGGACATCCAAAAAAGGTATCTTGCCATCTATTTCGACTTCCATGGTAAATCTGATAGCTGGGTGTATGGAATTGATGTGGTCGAAGAATTGGTCTAGAGCAGGCCGGCCATGTGGCCAGATGACAAAAGTGTCATCCACGTACCTCTTCCATAAGGTTGGGCGCAGAGTGGCAGTCTGGATGGCGTCAGTCTCAAATTTCTCCATGAAAATGTTAGCTATAACTGGAGAAAGGGGGAAGCCCATTGGGGTGCCCTCAGTTTGTTTGTAGAATGTTCCATTCCAAGTGAAGTATGTATTGGTTAAACAGTGTCTCACCAGGGGGGGTACCTCAGTGTTTAGTCCTTGATGAACCAAGTCTTCAATGATTGCAATGGTGTCAGGTACAGGAACCTTGGTGAATAAGGAAACTACATCAAAACTGACAAGCAGGTCGTCTGGGGACAGGGAAATACCCTTGATTGTTGATACCAGGTGAGTAGAATTTTGTACCGCAGAGGTGGTCTTTCCAGTGAAAGGACGCAGGATTTCAGACAAAAAACGAGCTAGTTTGTAGGTGGGGGAGCTGATAGTAGAGACTATGGGACGAAGAGGTGTATCAACTTTATGTATTTTTGGTAAGCCGTATAATCTTGGTGGCCTGGCAGCAGAAGGTTTCAACGAAAACTGTTTAGATTGATCAATTAATGCGGTTGAATCAGAAATTATTTTGTTGGTTTGTGTGACGAGGCTGTTGGTGGGATCTCTTTTTATTTTTGTATAACTACCATCGTCGAGTAATTCTTTAATTTTGTTGTTGTATTCTATTTTATCCATGATGACAGTAGCATTGCCTTTGTCAGCTGAGAGAACTACAATATCATTCCTCTTTTTTAATTTATATAATTCAAAACGCTCATCTTTGCTGAGGTTGCTAGCTGGCATCTTAGCGTTTTTGAGGGTTGCAGCGATTTCAGATCTTGCTACGTCTGCAGCGATGTGACCCAGGCCCCTGAGAGCAACGTCTACTTGGGCAATTATATCATTAACTGGTATGTGTTTAGGTGTGACTGCAAAGTTTAGACCTTTAGCTAAAACGGATTTCAGACCATCGGAAATAGAACTGTTACTGCGATTAATTACGACTTTATTAACGTCTAACTTTTTGGTGTGTGGGTCCGGTCTTTTGTTAAAGAGGAGGTTAAATTTGGAAATCAGGTTTTCCTTACATTTGGTCGACATAGTAGCAGCTGAAGAGGCAGTCATATTGTCTACATGTTCCCAATCCGATGTGGACATTATTGCCGTCAATGATAAGTGTGATTTGTAGAGTGTCTTGTCTAACTGATCTAGTTCTGTGCGTATAAGTCTGATTTTTTCTGAGATAAGAGCTAAGCTAGTTTTGAAAAGAATTCGTTTCGCATTAGAAGAAGTTACAGTAGCAGAGGTGAGTGTAAATGCGATTGGTATTACCCCAGAGTCGCGGCATCTCTTCAGGAAGGTGAGAGACTCGATCAGCTGAGCTTTCTTATCCCGGAGTTTGTTGAAGGATCTTAAAGTTATGTGAAAACCCTCCCCGTAGAGGCGATTAAATTTTGATTTAAAGCTTTCGTGACTGCAGTAATTCATATTCTTAGTTTTTTCGGTAAAGTCACGTTGAAGAGAAACAACAAAATATATATAAAACAATAAAAAATTCTCACGACGTTTCGACCATAACTCAAACGGTCATCATCAGGTGTGTCGGTTTGCATAAATTTATTTTGAAAACGGCATATTTATTTATTTATATATAAAAAAATAACGTTTGCGTCACGCGCAACGATTGGCTGTTTGCCAGGACTAGTCCATCTATTTTTTGAAAAGAGGAGGGGGGAGACGAAATTTGTTTTTATGTATGCTGTCTGAAAGCCACTGTAAGCGTGAACAATCAATCAAGAACTGAAATGATTTATCAAATCTTTCCAATGATTGCTAAGATAGAATCCATCTTCTCGGTTGAAATTGTCTCTGTGTTTGTATATGTGGATAGCCTCATGAACGAATCTCTCATGGAAGCCAGATGGCTTACAAAGGACCTCCGTCTTGGAAAAGTCAATGGCATGTGAGCCTACTGAATTAGAACAATGATCTGCTACGGCCGAGGTGTTGGTCCTACCGTGTTTAAGGTCTGCTTTATGTTCACGAATGCGGTCCGAGATATGGCGTTTGGTTTCTCCAATGTAACTACTACCACAGAGGCAACTTAGTTTGTAGACACCAGGGTATTGTATGTCCGGAATCACATCTTTTACAGACGGAACCAGATCACGGATTTTATGTAATGTGTTGAAACGGACCTGGATCTTGTGTTTATTCAAGATTTTGGAGATCTTTTTTGTGATCCCAGCAATGTAGGGTAAAGTGATGGTTTTGAAAGGCTCCTCAAGAGGGTTCTTCTTCATGGTTTGAGTGATAGCTTTGCGGATTGTATAGTCGGAGTAACCATTAGCCCTAAGAGCTTGGTGTACGTGCTTGAGTTCACTGCTTATGTGTTCCTGGTCGGATATGCATTGGGCTCTATGATACAGAGTCTTGATGAGAGAATTCTTCTGTGATGGATGGTGGTGGGAATCCGGTTTCAGATAAGCATCCGTATGGGTAGCTTTCCTGTAGACAGAGTGGCTCATTGAACCATCAGGTCTCTTTTTAATTAGGACATCCAAAAAAGGTATCTTGCCATCTATTTCGACTTCCATGGTAAATCTGATAGCTGGGTGTATGGAATTGATGTGGTCGAAGAATTGGTCTAGAGCAGGCCGGCCATGTGGCCAGATGACAAAAGTGTCATCCACGTACCTCTTCCATAAGGTTGGGCGCAGAGTGGCAGTCTGGATGGCGTCAGTCTCAAATTTCTCCATGAAAATGTTAGCTATAACTGGAGAAAGGGGGGAGCCCATTGGGGTGCCCTCAGTTTGTTTGTAGAAAGTTCCATTCCAAGTGAAGTATGTATTGGTTAAACAGTGTCTCACCAGGGGGGGTACCTCAGTGTTTAGTCCTTGATGAACCAAGTCTTCAATGATTGCAATGGTGTCAGGTACAGGAACCTTGGTGAATAAGGAAACTACATCAAAACTGACAAGCAGGTCGTCTGGGGACAGGGAAATACCCTTGATTGTTGATACCAGGTGAGTAGAATTTTGTACCGCAGAGGTGGTCTTTCCAGTGAAAGGACGCAGGATTTCAGACAAAAAACGAGCTAGTTTGTAGGTGGGGGAGCTGATAGTAGAGACTATGGGACGAAGAGGTGTATCAACTTTATGTATTTTTGGTAAGCCGTATAATCTTGGTGGCCTGGCAGCAGAAGGTTTCAACGAAAACTGTTTAGATTGATCAATTAATGCGGTTGAATCAGAAATTATTTTGTTGGTTTGTGTGACGAGGCTGTTGGTGGGATCTCTTTTTATTTTTGTATAACTACCATCGTCGAGTAATTCTTTAATTTTGTTGTTGTATTCTATTTTATCCATGATGACAGTAGCATTGCCTTTGTCAGCTGAGAGAACTACAATATCATTCCTCTTTTTTAATTTATATAATTCAAAACGCTCATCTTTGCTGAGGTTGCTAGCTGGCATCTTAGCGTTTTTGAGGGTTGCAGCGATTTCAGATCTTGCTACGTCTGCAGCGATGTGACCCAGGCCCCTGAGAGCAACGTCTACTTGGGCAATTATATCATTAACTGGTATGTGTTTAGGTGTGACTGCAAAGTTTAGACCTTTAGCTAAAACGGATTTCAGACCATCGGAAATAGAACTGTTACTGCGATTAATTACGACTTTATTAACGTCTAACTTTTTGGTGTGTGGGTCCGGTCTTTTGTTAAAGAGGAGGTTAAATTTGGAAATCAGGTTTTCCTTACATTTGGTCGACATAGTAGCAGCTGAAGAGGCAGTCATATTGTCTACATGTTCCCAATCCGATGTGGACATTATTGCCGTCAATGATAAGTGTGATTTGTAGAGTGTCTTGTCTAACTGATCTAGTTCTGTGCGTATAAGTCTGATTTTTTCTGAGATAAGAGCTAAGCTAGTTTTGAAAAGAATTCGTTTCGCATTAGAAGAAGTTACAGTAGCAGAGGTGAGTGTAAATGCGATTGGTATTACCCCAGAGTCGCGGCATCTCTTCAGGAAGGTGAGAGACTCGATCAGCTGAGCTTTCTTATCCCGGAGTTTGTTGAAGGATCTTAAAGTTATGTGAAAACCCTCTAAGTAGAGGCGATTAAATTTTGATTTAAAGCTTTCGTGACTGCAGTAATTCATATTCTTAGTTTTTTCGGTAAAGTCACGTTGAAGAGAAACAACAAAATATATATAAAACAATAAAAAATTCTCACGACGTTTCGACCATAACTCAAACGGTCATCATCAGGTGTGTCGGTTTGCATAAATTTATTTTGAAAACGGCATATTTATTTATTTATATATAAAAAAAAATAACGTTTGCGTCACGCGCAACGATTGGCTGTTTGCCAGGACTAGTCCATCTATTTTTTGAAAAGAGGAGGGGGGAGACGAAATTTGTTTTTATGTATGCTGTCTGAAAGCCACTGTAAGCGTGAACAATCAATCAAGAACTGAAATGATTTATCAAATCTTTCCAATGATTGCTAAGATAGAATCCATCTTCTCGGTTGAAATTGTCTCTGTGTTTGTATATGTGGATAGCCTCATGAACGAATCTCTCATGGAAGACAGATGGCTTACAAAGGACCTCCGTCTTGGAAAAGTCAATGGCATGTGAGCCTACTGAATTAGAACAATGATCTGCTACGGCCGAGGTGTTGGTCCTACCGTGTTTAAGGTCTGCTTTATGTTCACGAATGCGGTCCGAGATATGGCGTTTGGTTTCTCCAATGTAACTACTACCACAGAGGCAACTTAGTTTGTAGACACCAGGGTATTGTATGTCCGGAATCACATCTTTTACAGACGGAACCAGATCACAGATTTTATGTAATGTGTTGAAACGGACCTGGATCTTGTGTTTATTCAAGATTTTGGAGATCTTTTTTGTGATCCCAGCAATGTAGGGTAAAGTGATGGTTTTGAAAGGCTCCTCAAGAGGGTTCTTCTTCATGGTTTGAGTGATAGCTTTGCGGATTGTATAGTCGGAGTAACCATTAGCCCTAAGAGCTTGGTGTACGTGCTTGAGTTCACTGCTTATGTGTTCCTGGTCGGATATGCATTGGGCTCTATGATACAGAGTCTTGATGAGAGAATTCTTCTGTGATGGATGGTGGTGGGAATCCGGTTTCAGATAAGCATCCGTATGGGTAGCTTTCCTGTAGACAGAGTGGCTCATTGAACCATCAGGTCTCTTTTTAATTAGGACATCCAAAAAAGGTATCTTGCCATCTATTTCGACTTCCATGGTAAATCTGATAGCTGGGTGTATGGAATTGATGTGGTCGAAGAATTGGTCTAGAGCAGGCCGGCCATGTGGCCAGATGACAAAAGTGTCATCCACGTACCTCTTCCATAAGGTTGGGCGCAGAGTGGCAGTCTGGATGGCGTCAGTCTCAAATTTCTCCATGAAAATGTTAGCTATAACTGGAGAAAGGGGGGAGCCCATTGGAGTGCCCTCAGTTTGTTTGTAGAAAGTTCCATTCCAAGTGAAGTATGTATTGGTTAAACAGTGTCTCACCAGGGGGGGTACCTCAGTGTTTAGTCCTTGATGAACCAAGTCTTCAATGATTGCAATGGTGTCAGGTACAGGAACCTTGGTGAATAAGGAAACTACATCAAAACTGACAAGCAGGTCGTCTGGGGACAGGGAAATACCCTTGATTGTTGATACCAGGTGAGTAGAATTTTGTACCGCAGAGGTGGTCTTTCCAGTGAAAGGACGCAGGATTTCAGACAAAAAACGAGCTAGTTTGTAGGTGGGGGAGCTGATAGTAGAGACTATGGGACGAAGAGGTGTATCAACTTTATGTATTTTTGGTAAGCCGTATAATCTTGGTGGCCTGGCAGCAGAAGGTTTCAACGAAAACTGTTTAGACTGATCAATTAATGCGGTTGAATCAGAAATTATTTTGTTGGTTTGTGTGACGAGGCTGTTGGTGGGATCTCTTTTTATTTTTGTATAACTACCATCGTCGAGTAATTCTTTTATTTTGTTGTTGTATTCTATTTTATCCATGATGACAGTAGCATTGCCTTTGTCAGCTGAGAGAACTACAATATCATTCCTCTTTTTTAATTTATATAATTCAAAACGCTCATCTTTGCTGAGGTTGCTAGCTGGCATCTTAGCGTTTTTGAGGGTTGCAGCGATTTCAGATCTTGCTACGTCTGCAGCGATGTGACCCAGGCCCCTGAGAGCAACGTCTACTTGGGCAATTATATCATTAACTGGTATGTGTTTAGGTGTGACTGCAAAGTTTAGACCTTTAGCTAAAACGGATTTCAGACCATCGGAAATAGAACTGTTACTGCGATTAATTACGACTTTATTAACGTCTAACTTTTTGGTGTGTGGGTCCGGTCTTTTGTTAAAGAGGAGGTTAAATTTGGAAATCAGGTTTTCCTTACATTTGGTCGACATAGTAGCAGCTGAAGAGGCAGTCATATTGTCTACATGTTCCCAATCCGATGTGGACATTATTGCCGTCAATGATAAGTGTGATTTGTAGAGTGTCTTGTCTAACTGATCTAGTTCTGTGCGTATAAGTCTGATTTTTTCTGAGATAAGAGCTAAGCTAGTTTTGAAAAGAATTCGTTTCGCATTAGAAGAAGTTACAGTAGCAGAGGTGAGTGTAAATGCGATTGGTATTACCCCAGAGTCGCGGCATCTCTTCAGGAAGGTGAGAGACTCGATCAGCTGAGCTTTCTTATCCCGGAGTTTGTTGAAGGATCTTAAAGTTATGTGAAAACCCTCCCCGTAGAGGCGATTAAATTTTGATTTAAAGCTTTCGTGACTGCAGTAATTCATATTCTTAGTTTTTTCGGTAAAGTCACGTTGAAGAGAAACAACAAAATATATATAAAACAATAAAAAATTCTCACGACGTTTCGACCATAACTCAAACGGTCATCATCAGGTGTGTCGGTTTGCATAAATTTATTTTGAAAACGGCATATTTATTTATTTATATATAAAAAAATAACGTTTGCGTCACGTGCAACGATTGGCTGTTTGCCAGGACTAGTCCATCTATTTTTTGAAAAGAGGAGGGGGGAGACGAAATTTGTTTTTATGTATGCTGTCTGAAAGCCACTGTAAGCGTGAACAATCAATCAAGAACTGAAATGATTTATCAAATCTTTCCAATGATTGCTAAGATAGAATCCATCTTCTCGGTTGAAATTGTCTCTGTGTTTGTATATGTGGATAGCCTCATGAACGAATCTCTCATGGAAGCCAGATGGCTTACAAAGGACCTCCGTCTTGGAAAAGTCAATGGCATGTGAGCCTACTGAATTAGAACAATGATCTGCTACGGCCGAGGTGTTGGTCCTACCGTGTTTAAGGTCTGCTTTATGTTCACGAATGCGGTCCGAGATATGGCGTTTGGTTTCTCCAATGTAACTACTACCACAGAGGCAACTTAGTTTGTAGACACCAGGGTATTGTATGTCCGGAATCACATCTTTTACAGACGGAACCAGATCACGGATTTTATGTAATGTGTTGAAACGGACCTGGATCTTGTGTTTATTCAAGATTTTGGAGATCTTTTTTGTGATCCCAGCAATGTAGGGTAAAGTGATGGTTTTGAAAGGCTCCTCAAGAGGGTTCTTCTTCATGGTTTGAGTGATAGCTTTGCGGATTGTATAGTCGGAGTAACCATTAGCCCTAAGAGCTTGGTGTACGTGCTTGAGTTCACTGCTTATGTGTTCCTGGTCGGATATGCATTGGGCTCTATGATACAGAGTCTTGATGAGAGAATTCTTCTGTGATGGATGGTGGTGGGAATCCGGTTTCAGATAAGCATCCGTATGGGTAGCTTTCCTGTAGACAGAGTGGCTCATTGAACCATCAGGTCTCTTTTTAATTAGGACATCCAAAAAAGGTATCTTGCCATCTATTTCGACTTCCATGGTAAATCTGATAGCTGGGTGTATGGAATTGATGTGGTCGAAGAATTGGTCTAGAGCAGGCCGGCCATGTGGCCAGATGACAAAAGTGTCATCCACGTACCTCTTCCATAAGGTTGGGCGCAGAGTGGCAGTCTGGATGGCGTCAGTCTCAAATTTCTCCATGAAAATGTTAGCTATAACTGGAGAAAGGGGGGAGCCCATTGGGGTGCCCTCAGTTTGTTTGTAGAAAGTTCCATTCCAAGTGAAGTATGTATTGGTTAAACAGTGTCTCACCAGGGGGGGTACCTCAGTGTTTAGTCCTTGATGAACCAAGTCTTCAATGATTGCAATGGTGTCAGGTACAGGAACCTTGGTGAATAAGGAAACTACATCAAAACTGACAAGCAGGTCGTCTGGGGACAGGGAAATACCCTTGATTGTTGATACCAGGTGAGTAGAATTTTGTACCGCAGAGGTGGTCTTTCCAGTGAAAGGACGCAGGATTTCAGACAAAAAACGAGCTAGTTTGTAGGTGGGGGAGCTGATAGTAGAGACTATGGGACGAAGAGGTGTATCAACTTTATGTATTTTTGGTAAGCCGTATAATCTTGGTGGCCTGGCAGCAGAAGGTTTCAACGAAAACTGTTTAGACTGATCAATTAATGCGGTTGAATCAGAAATTATTTTGTTGGTTTGTGTGACGAGGCTGTTGGTGGGATCTCTTTTTATTTTTGTATAACTACCATCGTCGAGTAATTCTTTAATTTTGTTGTTGTATTCTATTTTATCCATGATGACAGTAGCATTGCCTTTGTCAGCTGAGAGAACTACAATATCATTCCTCTTTTTTAATTTATATAATTCAAAACGCTCATCTTTGCTGAGGTTGCTAGCTGGCATCTTAGCGTTTTTGAGGGTTGCAGCGATTTCAGATCTTGCTACGTCTGCAGCGATGTGACCCAGGCCCCTGAGAGCAACGTCTACTTGGGCAATTATATCATTAACTGGTATGTGTTTAGGTGTGACTGCAAAGTTTAGACCTTTAGCTAAAACGGATTTCAGACCATCGGAAATAGAACTGTTACTGCGATTAATTACGACTTTATTAACGTCTAACTTTTTGGTGTGTGGGTCCGGTCTTTTGTTAAAGAGGAGGTTAAATTTGGAAATCAGGTTTTCCTTACATTTGGTCGACATAGTAGCAGCTGAAGAGGCAGTCATATTGTCTACATGTTCCCAATCCGATGTGGACATTATTGCCGTCAATGATAAGTGTGATTTGTAGAGTGTCTTGTCTAACTGATCTAGTTCTGTGCGTATAAGTCTGATTTTTTCTGAGATAAGAGCTAAGCTAGTTTTGAAAAGAATTCGTTTCGCATTAGAAGAAGTTACAGTAGCAGAGGTGAGTGTAAATGCGATTGGTATTACCCCAGAGTCGCGGCATCTCTTCAGGAAGGTGAGAGACTCGATCAGCTGAGCTTTCTTATCCCGGAGTTTGTTGAAGGATCTTAAAGTTATGTGAAAACCCTCCCCGTAGAGGCGATTAAATTTTGATTTAAAGCTTTCGTGACTGCAGTAATTCATATTCTTAGTTTTTTCGGTAAAGTCACGTTGAAGAGAAACAACAAAATATATATAAAACAATAAAAAATTCTCACGACGTTTCGACCATAACTCAAACGGTCATCATCAGGTGTGTCGGTTTGCATAAATTTATTTTGAAAACGGCATATTTATTTATTTATATTTAAAAAATAACGTTTGCGTCACGCGCAACGATTGGCTGTTTGCCAGGACTAGTCCATCTATTTTTTGAAAAGAGGAGGGGGGAGACGAAATTTGTTTTTATGTATGCTGTCTGAAAGCCACTGTAAGCGTGAACAATCAATCAAGAACTGAAATGATTTATCAAATCTTTCCAATGATTGCTAAGATAGAATCCATCTTCTCGGTTGAAATTGTCTCTGTGTTTGTATATGTGGATAGCCTCATGAACGAATCTCTCATGGAAGACAGATGGCTTACAAAGGACCTCCGTCTTGGAAAAGTCAATGGCATGTGAGCCTACTGAATTAGAACAATGATCTGCTACGGCCGAGGTGTTGGTCCTACCGTGTTTAAGGTCTGCTTTATGTTCACGAATGCGGTCCGAGATATGGCGTTTGGTTTCTCCAATGTAACTACTACCACAGAGGCAACTTAGTTTGTAGACACCAGGGTATTGTATGTCCGGAATCACATCTTTTACAGACGGAACCAGATCACGGATTTTATGTAATGTGTTGAAACGGACCTGGATCTTGTGTTTATTCAAGATTTTGGAGATCTTTTTTGTGATCCCAGCAATGTAGGGTAAAGTGATGGTTTTGAAAGGCTCCTCAAGAGGGTTCTTCTTCATGGTTTGAGTGATAGCTTTGCGGATTGTATAGTCGGAGTAACCATTAGCCCTAAGAGCTTGGTGTACGTGCTTGAGTTCACTGCTTATGTGTTCCTGGTCGGATATGCATTGGGCTCTATGATACAGAGTCTTGATGAGAGAATTCTTCTGTGATGGATGGTGGTGGGAATCCGGTTTCAGATAAGCATCCGTATGGGTAGCTTTCCTGTAGACAGAGTGGCTCATTGAACCATCAGGTCTATTTTTAATTAGGACATCCAAAAAAGGTATCTTGCCATCTATTTCGACTTCCATGGTAAATCTGATAGCTGGGTGTATGGAATTGATGTGGTCGAAGAATTGGTCTAGAGCAGGCCGGCCATGTGGCCAGATGACAAAAGTGTCATCCACGTACCTCTTCCATAAGGTTGGGCGCAGAGTGGCAGTCTGGATGGCGTCAGTCTCAAATTTCTCCATGAAAATGTTAGCTATAACTGGAGAAAGGGGGGAGCCCATTGGGGTGCCCTCAGTTTGTTTGTAGAAAGTTCCATTCCAAGTGAAGTATGTATTGGTTAAACAGTGTCTCACCAGGGGGGGTACCTCAGTGTTTAGTCCTTGATGAACCAAGTCTTCAATGATTGCAATGGTGTCAGGTACAGGAACCTTGGTGAATAAGGAAACTACATCAAAACTGACAAGCAGGTCGTCTGGGGACAGGGAAATACCCTTGATTGTTGATACCAGGTGAGTAGAATTTTGTACTGCAGAGGTGGTCTTTCCAGTGAAAGGACGCAGGATTTCAGACAAAAAACGAGCTAGTTTGTAGGTGGGGGAGCTGATAGTAGAGACTATGGGACGAAGAGGTGTATCAACTTTATGTATTTTTGGTAAGCCGTATAATCTTGGTGGCCTGGCAGCAGAAGGTTTCAACGAAAACTGTTTAGACTGATCAATTAATGCGGTTGAATCAGAAATTATTTTGTTGGTTTGTGTGACGAGGCTGTTGGTGGGATCTCTTTTTATTTTTGTATAACTACCATCGTCGAGTAATTCTTTAATTTTGTTGTTGTATTCTATTTTATCCATGATGACAGTAGCATTGCCTTTGTCAGCTGAGAGAACTACAATATCATTCCTCTTTTTTAATTTATATAATTCAAAACGCTCATCTTTGCTGAGGTTGCTAGCTGGCATCTTAGCGTTTTTGAGGGTTGCAGCGATTTCAGATCTTGCTACGTCTGCAGCGATGTGACCCAGGCCCCTGAGAGCAACGTCTACTTGGGCAATTATATCATTAACTGGTATGTGTTTAGGTGTGACTGCAAAGTTTAGACCTTTAGCTAAAACGGATTTCAGACCATCGGAAATAGAACTGTTACTGCGATTAATTACGACTTTATTAATGTCTAACTTTTTGGTGTGTGGGTCCGGTCTTTTGTTAAAGAGGAGGTTAAATTTGGAAATCAGGTTTTCCTTACATTTGGTCGACATAGTAGCAGCTGAAGAGGCAGTCATATTGTCTACATGTTCCCAATCCGATGTGGACATTATTGCCGTCAATGATAAGTGTGATTTGTAGAGTGTCTTGTCTAACTGATCTAGTTCTGTGCGTATAAGTCTGATTTTTTCTGAGATAAGAGCTAAGCTAGTTTTGAAAAGAATTCGTTTCGCATTAGAAGAAGTTACAGTAGCAGAGGTGAGTGTAAATGCGATTGGTATTACCCCAGAGTCGCGGCATCTCTTCAGGAAGGTGAGAGACTCGATCAGCTGAGCTTTCTTATCCCGGAGTTTGTTGAAGGATCTTAAAGTTATGTGAAAACCCTCCCCGTAGAGGCGATTAAATTTTGATTTAAAGCTTTCGTGACTGCAGTAATTCATATTCTTAGTTTTTTCGGTAAAGTCACGTTGAAGAGAAACAACAAAATATATATAAAACAATAAAAAATTCTCACGACGTTTCGACCATAACTCAAACGGTCATCATCAGGTGTGTCGGTTTGCATAAATTTATCTTTAAATCAAAATTTAATCGCCTCTACGGGGAGGGTTTTCACATAACTTTAAGATCCTTCAACAAACTCCGGGATAAGAAAGCTCAGCTGATCGAGTCTCTCACCTTCCTGAAGAGATGCCGCGACTCTGGGGTAATACCAATCGCATTTACACTCACCTCTGCTACTGTAACTTCTTCTAATGCGAAACGAATTCTTTTCAAAACTAGCTTAGCTCTTATCTCAGAAAAAATCAGACGTATACGCACAGAACTAGATCAGTTAGACAAGACACTCTACAAATCACACTTATCATTGACGGCAATAATGTCCACATCGGATTGGGAACATGTAGACAATATGACTGCCTCTTCAGCTGCTACTATGTCGACCAAATGTAAGGAAAACCTGATTTCCAAATTTAACCTCCTCTTTAACAAAAGACCGGACCCACACACCAAAAAGTTAGACGTTAATAAAGTCGTAATTAATCGCAGTAACAGTTCTATTTCCGATGGTCTGAAATCCGTTTTAGCTAAAGGTCTAAACTTTGCAGTCACACCTAAACACATACCAGTTAATGATATAATTGCCCAAGTAGACGTTGCTCTCAGGGGCCTGGGTCACATCGCTGCAGACGTAGCAAGATCTGAAATCGCTGCAACCCTCAAAAACGCTAAGATGCCAGCTAGCAACCTCAGCAAAGATGAGCGTTTTGAATTATATAAATTAAAAAAGAGGAATGATATTGTAGTTCTCTCAGCTGACAAAGGCAATGCTACTGTCATCATGGATAAAATAGAATACAACAACAAAATTAAAGAATTACTCGACGATGGTAGTTATACAAAAATAAAAAAGAGATCCCACCAACAGCCTCGTCACACAAACCAACAAAATAATTTCTGATTCAACCGCATTAATTGATCAATCTAAACAGTTTTCGTTGAAACCTTCTGCTGCCAGGCCACCAAGATTATACGGCTTACCAAAAATACATAAAGTTGATACACCTCTTCGTCCCATAGTCTCTACTATCAGCTCCCCCACCTACAAACTAGCTCGTTTTTTGTCTGAAATCCTGCGTCCTTTCACTGGAAAGACCACCTCTGCGGTACAAAATTCTACTCACCTGGTATCAACAATCAAGGGTATTTCCCTGTCCCCAGACGACCTGCTTGTCAGTTTTGATGTAGTTTCCTTATTCACCAAGGTTCCTGTACCTGACACCATTGCAATCATTGAAGACTTGGTTCATCAAGGACTAAACACTGAGGTACCCCCCCTGGTGAGACACTGTTTAACCAATACATACTTCACTTGGAATGGAACTTTCTACAAACAAACTGAGGGCACCCCAATGGGCTCCCCCCTTTCTCCAGTTATAGCTAACATTTTCATGGAGAAATTTGAGACTGACGCCATCCAGACTGCCACTCTGCGCCCAACCTTATGGAAGAGGTACGTGGATGACACTTTTGTCATCTGGCCACATGGCCGGCCTGCTCTAGACCAATTCTTCGACCACATCAATTCCATACACCCAGCTATCAGATTTACCATGGAAGTCGAAATAGATGGCAAGATACCTTTTTTGGATGTCCTAATTAAAAAGAGACCTGATGGTTCAATGAGCCACTCTGTCTACAGGAAAGCTACCCATACGGATGCTTATCTGAAACCGGATTCCCACCACCATCCATCACAGAAGAATTCTCTCATCAAGACTCTGTATCATAGAGCCCAATGCATATCCGACCAGGAACACATAAGCAGTGAACTCAAGCACGTACACCAAGCTCTTAGGGCTAATGGTTACTCCGACTATACAATCCGCAAAGCTATCACTCAAACCATGAAGAAGAACCCTCTTGAGGAGCCTTTCAAAACCATCACTTTACCCTACATTGCTGGGATCACAAAAAGATCTCCAAAATCTTGAATAAACACAAGATCCAGGTCCGTTTCAACACATTACATAAAATCCGTGATCTGGTTCCGTCTGTAAAAGATGTGATTCCGGACATACAATACCCTGGTGTCTACAAACTAAGTTGCCTCTGTGGTAGTAGTTACATTGGAGAAACCAAACGCCATATCTCGGACCGCATTCGTGAACATAAAGCAGACCTTAAACACGGTAGGACCAACACCTCGGCCGTAGCAGATCATTGTTCTAATTCAGTAGGCTCACATGCCATTGACTTTTCCAAGACGGAGGTCCTTTGTAAGCCATCTGGCTTCCATGAGAGATTCGTTCATGAGGCTATCCACATATACAAACACAGAGACAATTTCAACCGAGAAGATGGATTCTATCTTAGCAATCATTGGAAAGATTTGATAAATCATTTCAGTTCTTGATTGATTGTTCACGCTTACAGTGGCTTTCAGACAGCATACATAAAAACAAATTTCGTCTCCCCCCTCCTCTTTTCAAAAAATAGATGGACTAGTCCTGGCAAACAGCCAATCGTTGCGCGTGACGCAAACGTTATTTTTTTATATATAAATAAATAAATATGCCGTTTTCAAAATAAATTTATGCAAACCGACACACCTGATGATGACCGTTTGAGTTATGGTCGAAACGTCGTGAGAATTTTTTATTGTTTTATATATATTTTGTTGTTTCTCTTCAACGTGACTTTACCGAAAAAACTAAGAATATGAATTACTGCAGTCACGAAAGCTTTAAATCAAAATTTAATCGCCTTTACGGGGAGGGTTTTCACATAACTTTAAGATCCTTCAACAAACTCCGGGATAAGAAAGCTCAGCTGATCGAGTCTCTCACCTTCCTGAAGAGATGCCGCGACTCTGGGGTAATACCAATCGCATTTACACTCACCTCTGCTACTGTAACTTCTTCTAATGCGAAACGAATTCTTTTCAAAACTAGCTTAGCTCTTATCTCAGAAAAAATCAGACTTATACGCACAGAACTAGATCAGTTAGACAAGACACTCTACAAATCACACTTATCATTGACGGCAATAATGTCCACATCGGATTGGGAACATGTAGACAATAT
>NW_022638231.1:5000-25000 GCF_010993605.1 Petromyzon marinus
TGGTGGAGGTGGTGGAGGTGGTGGTGAAGGTGAAGGTGGTGAAGGTGGTGGTGAAGGAGGTGGTGGTGGAGGTGGTGGTGGTGGTGGAGGTGGTGGAGGTGGAGGTGGTGGAGGTGGTGGTGGAGGTGGTGGATGTGGAGGTGGTGGTGGAGGTGGTTGAGGTGGTGGTGGAGGTGGTGGTGGTGGAGGTGGTGGTGGTGGATGCGTGAACCACCGCCCCTTCACCCCGTCACCCCTCTCCCCCGGGGTCACCTTTGCGGTGGAGTTGGAGACTCCGTGGGTGACGTTGCGAATGAGTCCTCCCACGTTGCCGTGTCGCAGAAGGCCGCTCATCCCCTCCGTCACGTCGTTCAAGAGACCCACCGGGTTGCCCAGGAAGTCCACCGAGCCCAGAATGGCCACCGCCTGGCCCATCAGCTCCTGGGTGGGCGGGGGGAAGACCAAGGGCTTGAATCCAGAATCACGGTGATCCACAACACCAACACCACCAACACGGCCACCGTGAACACGAACACCACCACCAACACGGCCACCGTGAACACCGCCACCACCAACACGGCCACCGTGAACACCACCACCACCACCAACACGGCCACCGTGAACACCAACACCACCACCAACACGGCCACCGTGAACACCGCCACCACCAACACGGCCACCGTGAACACCAACACCACCACCAACACGGCCACCGTGAACACCAACACCACCACCAACACGGCCACCGTGAACACCGCCACCACCAACACGGCCACCGTGAACACCAACACCACCACCAACACGGCCACCGTGAACACCGCCACCACCACCAACACGGCCACCGTGAACACCAACACCACCACCAACACGGCCATGGTGAACACCACCACCACCAACACGGCCACCGTGAACACCACCACCACCACCCGCCCACGGTGACCCCCAGCACCACCACCACCACCACCACGACCCGCCCACGGTGACCCCCGCGTCCCACCTCACGGTAGTGTTTGACCACGCTGGCCAGCAGGCTGTCGAGCGTCTCGTAGGGGTGCATCCTGGCAAAGGGCTCCATCTCCACACGGGCGTGCTCGAAGCGCACAAAGCGGACACCCAGGCGAGACTTCAGCACCTGGGACGGCGGGCAGCGGAGAGGGGAAACGCCGGCAGCTCGTTAACCCACCAGCACACACACACACAGGTACCTACACACACAGCAGGTACCTACACACACACAGGTACCTACACACACAGTAGGTACCTACACACACACACACAGGTACCTACACACACACACACAGGTACCTACACACACACAGGTACCTACACACACAGTAGGTACCTACACACACACACACAGGTACCTACACACACACACACACAGCAGGTACCTACACACACACACACACACAGCAGGTACCTACACACACACACAGTAGGTACCTACACACACACACAGTAGGTACACACACAGCAGGTACCTACACACACACACAACAGGTACCTACATACACACACACAGCAGGTACCTACACACACACAGTAGGTACCTACACACACACACAGGTACCTACACACACACAGGTACCTACACACACACACAGGTACCTACACACACACACAGGTACCTACACACACACACAACAGGTACCTACACACACACACACTAGGTACATACACACACACACAGGTACCTACACACACACAGCAGGTACCTACACACACACACAAAGCAGGTACCTACACACACACACAGTAGGTACCTACACACACACAGGTACCTACACACACAGTAGGTACCTACACACACAGACAGCAGGTACCTACACACACACACACACAGGTACCTACACACACACACAGTAGGTACCTACACACACACACAGCAGGTACCTACACACACACACACAGGTATCTACACACACACACAGTAGGTACCTACACACACACAATAGGTACCTACACACACACAGTAGGTACCTACACACACACAGGTACCTACACACACACAGGTACCTACACACACACACAGTAGGTACCTACACGCACACACAGTAGGTACCTACACACACACAGGTACCTACACACACACAGTAGGTACCTACACACACACACACAGTAGGTACCTACACACACACACAGTAGGTACCTACACACACACAGGTACCTACACACACACAGTAGGTACCTACACACACACACACAGTAGGTACCTACACACACACACAGTAGGTACCTACACACACACAGGTACCTACACACACACAGTAGGTACCTACACACACACACAGTAGGTACCTACACACACACACAGTAGGTACCTACACACACACAGGTACCTACACACACACAGTAGGTACCTACACACACACACAGTAGGTACCTACACACACACACAGTAGGTACCTACACACACACAGGTACCTACACACACACAGTAGGTACCTACACACACACACACAGTAGGTACCTACACACACACAGAGTAGGTACCTACACACACACAGGTACCTACACACACACAGGTACCTACACACACACATAGTAGGTACCTACACACACACAGGCACCTACACACACACATAGTAGGTACCTACACACACACAGGTACCTACACACACACACACGCAGCAGGTACCTACACACACACACAGGTACCTACACACACACACAGTAGGTACCTACACACACAGTAGGTACCTACACACACACACAGTAGGTACCTACACACACACAGCAGGTACCTACACACACACACAGTAGGTACCTACACACGCACACAGTAGGTACCTACACGCACACACACAGCAGTTACCTACACACACACACAGGCACCTACACACACACAGTAGGCACCTACACACACACACAGTAGGTACCTACACACACACAGTAGGTACCTACACACACAGTAGGTACCTACACACACACAGTAGGTACCTACACACACACAGGTACCTACACACACACAGGTACCTACACACACAGACACAGGTACGTACACACACACACACAGGTACCTACACACACACACAGTAGGTACCTACACACACACAGGTACCTACACACACACACACAGGTACGTACACACACACACACAGGTACCTACACACACACACAGGCACCTACACACAAACACACACACAGGTACCTACACACACAGCAGGTACCTACACACACAGTAGGTACCTACACACACAGTAGGTACCTACACACACACAGTAGGTAACTACACACACACAGGTACCTACACACACACACACAGGTACCTACACACACACACAGGTACCTACACACACACACAGGTACCTACACACACACACAGGTACCTACACACACAGTAGGTACCTACACACACACAGGTACCTACACACACACAGGTACCTACACACACACAGGTACCTACACATACACACAGTAGGTACCTACACACACAGTAGGTACCTACACACACACACAGTAGGTACCTACACACACAGTAGGTACCTACACACACACACAGCAGGTACCTACACACACACACACACAGTAGGTACCTACACACACACAGTAGGTACCTACACGCACACACACAGCAGTTACCTACACACACACACAGGCACCTACACACACACAGTAGGCACCTACACACACACACACAGTAGGTACCTACACACACACAGTAGGTACCTACACACACAGTAAGTACCTACACACACACACACAGTAGGTACCTACACACACACAGGTACCTACACACACACACAGGTACGTACACACACACAGGTACCAACACACACACACAGTAGGTACCTACACACACACAGGTACCTACACACACACACACAGGTACGTACACACACACACAGGTACCTACACACACACACACAGGCACCTACACACAAACACACACAGGTACCTACACACACAGCAGGTACCTACACACACACAGTAGGTACCTACACACACAGTAGGTACCTACACACACAGTAGGTACCTACACACACACACAGTAGGTAACTACACACACACATGTACCTACACACACACACAGTAGGTACCTACACACACACAGGTACCTACACACACACACAGGTACCTACACACACACACAACAGGTACCTACACACACACACAGCAGGTACCTACACACACACACACAGGTATCTACACACACACACAGTAGGTACCTACACACACACAATAGGTACCTACACACACACAGTAGGTACCTACACACACAGGTACCTACACACACACAGGTACCTACACACACACACACAGTAGGTACCTACACGCACACACAGTAGGTACCTACACACACACAGGTACCTACACACACACAGTAGGTACCTACACACACACACACACAGTAGGTACCTACACACACACACAGTAGGTACCTACACACACACAGGTACCTACACACACACAGTAGGTACCTACACACACACACAGTAGGTACCTACACACACACACAGTAGGTACCTACACACACACAGGTACCTACACACACACAGTAGGTACCTACACACACACACAGTAGGTACCTACACACACACAGGTACCTACACACACACAGTAGGTACCTACACACACACACACAGTAGGTACCTACACACACACAGTAGGTACCTACACACACACACAGTAGGTACCTACACACACACAGGTACCTACACACACACAGTAGGTACCTACACACACACACACAGTAGGTACCTACACACACACACAGTAGGTACCTACACACACACAGGTACCTACACACACACAGTAGGTACCTACACACACACAGTAGGTACCTACACACACACACAGCAGGTACCCACAAACACACACACAGTAGGTACCTACACACACACAGTAGGCACCTACACACACACACAGTAGGTACCTACACACACACAGTAGGTACCTACACACACAGTAGGTACCTACACACACACAGTAGGTACCTACACACACACAGGTACCTACACACACACAGGTACGTACACACACACACACAGGTACCTACACACACACACAGTAGGTACCTACACACACACAGGTACCTACACACACACACACAGGTACGTACACACACACACAGGTACCTACACACACACACACAGGCACCTACACACAAACACACACACAGGTACCTACACACACAGCAGGTACCTACACACACACAGTAGGTACCTACACACACAGTAGGTACCTACACACACAGTAGGTACCTACACACACACACAGTAGGTAACTACACACACACAGGTACCTACACACACACACACAGGTACCTACACACACACAGGTACCTACACACACACACAGGTACCTACACACACACACAGGTACCTACACACACAGTAGGTACCTACACACACACAGGTACCTACGCACACACACATGTACCTACGCACACACACAGGTACCTACACACACACAGGTACCTACACATACACACAGTAGGTACCTACACACACAGTAGGTACCTACACACACACACAGTAGGTACCTACACACACACACAGCAGGTACCTACACACACACACACAGTAGGTACCTACACACACACAGTAGGTACCTACACGCACACACACAGCAGTTACCTACACACACACACAGGCACCTACACACACACAGTAGGCACCTACACACACACACAGTAGGTACCTACACACACACAGTAGGTACCTACACACACAGTAGGTACCTACACACACACACAGTAGGTAACTACACACACACAGGTACCTACACACACACACACAGGTACCTACACACACACACAGGTACCTACACACACACACAGGTACCTACACACACACACAGGTACCTACACACACAGTAGGTACCTACACACACACACAGGTACCTACACACACACACAGGTACCTACACACACACAGGTACCTACACATACACACACACAGCAGGTACCTACACACACACAGGCACAGGTACCTACACACACACACAGTAGGTAACTACACACACACAGGTACCTACACACACACACACAGGTACCTACACACACACACAGGTACCTACACACACACACAGGTACCTACACACACACACAGGTACCTACACACACAGTAGGTACCTACACACACACACAGGTACCTACACACACACACAGGTACCTACACACACACAGGTACCTACACATACACACACACAGCAGGTACCTACACACACACAGGCACAGGTACCTACACACACACACAGTAGGTACCTACACACACACACACAGTAGGTACCTACACACACACACACACAGTAGGTACCTACACACACAGAGTAGGTACCTACACACACACAGGTACCTACACACACAGGTACCTACACACACACATAGTAGGTACCTACACACACACAGGTACCTACACACACACATAGTAGGTACCTACACACACACAGGTACCTACACACACACACGCAGCAGGTACCTACACACACACAGGTACCTACACACACACACAGTAGGTACCTACACACACAGTAGGTACCTACACACACACAGTAGGTACCTACACACACACACAGCAGGTACCTACACACACACACACACAGTAGGTACCTACACACACACACAGTAGGTACCTACACGCACACACACAGCAGTTACCTACACACACACACAGGCACCTACACACACACAGTAGGCACCTACACACACACAGTAGGTACCAACACACACACAGTAGGTACCTACACACACAGTAGGTACCTACACACACACACACACAGTAGGTACCTACACACACACAGGTACCTACACACACACACAGGTACGTACACACACACACACACACAGGTACCTACACACACACACACACAGTAGGTACCTACACACACACAGGTACCTACACACACACACAGGTACGTACACACACACAGGTACCTACACACACACACACAGGCACCTACACACAAACACACACACAGGTACCTACACACACAGCAGGTACCTACACACACAGTAGGTACCTACACACACAGTAGGTACCTACACACACAGTAGGTACCTACACACACACACAGTAGGTAACTACACACACACAGGTACCTACACACACACACACAGGTACCTACACACACACACAGGTACCTACACACACACAGGTACCTACACACACACACAGGTACCTACACACACAGTAGGTACCTACACACACACACAGGTACCTACACACACACACAGGTACCTACACACACACAGGTACCTACACATACACACAGTAGGTACCTACACACACACACAGCAGGTACCTACACACACAGGCACAGGTACCTACACACACAGAAGGTACCTACACACACACAGTAGGTACCTACACACACACACACAGCAGGTACCTACACACAGGCACAGGTACCTACACACACAGTAGGTACCTACACACACACACAGTAGGTACCTACACACACACACAGGTACCTACACACACACAGGTACCTATACACACACACAGTAGGTACCTACACACACACACAGGTACCTTCACACACACAGGCACAGGTACCTACACACACACACACAGTAGGTACCTACACACACACACAGCAGGTACCTACACACACACACAGTAGGTACCTACACACACACACAGGTACCTACACACACACACAGGTACCTACACACACAGGTACCTACACACACACACAGTAGGTACCTACACACAAACACAGTAGGTACCTACACACACACAGGTACCTACACACACACCAGGTACCTACACACACACACAGCAAGTACCTACACACACACACACAGGTACCTACACACACACACAGTAGGTACCTACACACACACACACAGGTACCTACACACACACACACAGGTACCTACACACACACACAGTAGGTACCTACACACACACACACACCAGGTACCTACACACACACACACCAGGTACCTACACACACACACAGGTATCTACACACACACACACAGTAGGTACCTACACACACACACAGTAGGTACCTACACACACACACAGCAGGTACCTACACACACACACACAGTAGGTACCTACACACACACACAGCAGGTACCTACACACACACACACAGGTATCTACACACACACACAGTAGGTACCTACACACACACACAGCAGGTACCTACACACACACACACAGTAGGTACCTACACACACACACTTATAGGACGTGCGTGCCTGCGCGTGTGTGTACGCGTGTGTGCGCGTGTGTGCGCGTGTGTGCGCGTGTGTACGTGTGTGTATGTGTGTGTACGCGTGTGTGTATACGCGTGTGTGTGTGCGTGTGTGTGCGCGTGTGTGCGTGTGTGCGCGTGTGCGTGCGTGTGTGTACGCGTGTGTGTGTACGCGTGTGTGTACGTGCGTGTGTGTGTGTGTACGTGTCTGCGTGTGTACGCGTATGTGTGTACGTGTGTGTGTGTGTGTACGTGTGTGTGTGTGTACGTGTGTGTGTGTGTGTGTACGTGTGTGTGTGTACGTGTGTGTGTACGTGTGTGTGTGTGTACGTGCGTGTGTGTGTGTACGTGTGTGTGTGTGTGTACGTGTGTGTGTGTGTACGTGTGTGTGTGTGTACGTGTGTGTGTGTGTACGTGTGTGTGTGTGTACATGTGTGTGTGTGTGTACGTGTGTGTCTACGTGTGTGTGTACGTGTGTGTGTGTGCGTGCATGTGTGTACGTGTGTGTGTGTACGTGTGTGTGTGTGTACGTGTGTGTGTATGTGTGTACGTGTGTGTGTGTGTACATGTGTGTGTGTGCGTGCGTGTGTGTGTGTGTGCGTACCTTCAGCTCACGTGGCAGGTCTGGGCTCGTGTAGAAGCTCAGATGCATCAGAGGCATGGAGATTTTGAGGATCTCAAAGTAGTGGCGGGCGGCTGTGAGCTTCCCCGTCCGCTCCAGAGACTGGGCGTCCAGCCAACCACTGTCGCCACACTCCCCGTCTAGGGGGGGGTAGAGGTCGGGGTATCACCACACCATAGACTCAGTATCACCATAGACTCAGTATCACCATAGACTCAGTATCACCACAGACTCAGTATCACCATAGACTCTGTATCACTACACCATAGACTCAGTACCACCATAGACTCAGTATCACTACACCATAGACTCAGTATCACTACACCATAGACTCAGTATCACTACACCATAGACTCAGTATCACTACACCATAGACTCAGTATCACCATAGACTCAGTAACACTACACCATGGACTCAGTATCACCACACCATAGACTCAGAATCACCATAGACTCAGTATCACTACACCATAGACTCAGTATCACTACACCATAGACTCAGTATCACTACACCATAGACTCAGTATCACCATAGACTCAGTATCACTACACCATAGACTCAGTATCACCATAGACTCAGTATCACTACACCATAGACTCAGTATCACTACACCATAGACTCAGTAACACTACACCATAGACTCAGTAACACTACACCATAGACTCAGTATCACCACACCATAGACTCAGTATCACTACACCATAGACTCAGTATCACTACACCATAGACTCAGTATCACTACACCATAGACTCAGTATCACTACACTATAGACTCAGTATCACTACACCATAGACTCAGTATCACTACACCATAGACTCAGTATCACCACACCATAGACTCAGTAACACCACACCATAGACTCAGTATCACCACACCATAGACTCAGTATCACTACACCATAGACTCAGCACTATCACCCATAGACTCAGCACTGTCACCCATAGACTCAGCACTGCCACCCATAGACTCAGCACTGCTACCCATAGACTCAGCACTGTCACTCATAGACTCAACACTGTCACCCACAGACTCAGCACTGCTACCCACAGACTCAGCACTGTCACCCATAGACTCAGCACTGTCACCCATAGACTCAGCACTGTCACCCATAGACTCAGCACTGTCATAGACTCAGCACTGTCACCCATAGACTCAGCACTGTCACCCATAGACTCAGCACTGTCACCCATAGACTCAACACTGTCACCCATAGACTCAGCACTGTCACCCACAGACTCAACACTGTCACCCACAGACTCAACACTGCTACCCACAGACTCAGCACTGTCACCCATAGACTCAACACTGTCACCCATAGACTCAGCACTGTCACCCATAGACTCAGCACTGTCATAGACTCAGCACTGTCACCCATAGACTCAACACTGTCACCCATTGACTCAGCACTGTCACCCATAGACTCAGCACTGTCACCCACAGACTCAGCACTGCTACCCACAGACTCAGCACTGTCACCCATAGACTCAGCACTGTCACCCATAGACTCAACACTGTCACCCACAGACTCAGCACTGCTACCCATAGACTCAGCACTGTCACCCATAGACTCAACACTGTCACCCATTGACTCAGCACTGTCACCCATAGACTCAGCACTGTCACCCACAGACTCAGCACTGCTACCCACAGACTCAGCACTGTCACCCATAGACTCAGCACTGTCACCCATAGACTCAACACTGTCACCCATAGACTCAACACTGCTACCCATAGACTCAGCACTGCTACCCACAGACTCAGCACTGTCATAGACTCAGCACTGTCACCCATAGACTCAGCACTGTCATAGACTCAACACTGTCACCCATAGACTCAGCACTGTCATAGACTCAGCACTATCACCCATAGACTCAGCACTGCTACCCACAGACTCAGCACTGTCACCCATAGACTCAGCACTGCTACCCATAGACTCAGCACTGTCACCCATAGACTCAGCACTGTCACCCATAGACTCAGCACTGTCACCCATAGACTCAGCACTGCTACCCACAGACTCAGCACTGTCACCCATAGACTCAGCACTGTCACCCATAGACTCAGCACTGTCACCCATAGACTCAGCACTGTCACCCATAGACTCAACACTGCTACCCATAGACTCAGCACTGCTACCCACAGACTCAGCACTGTCACCCATAGACTCAGCACTGTCACCCATAGACTCAGCACTGTCACCCATAGACTCAGCACTGTCATAGACTCAACACTGTCACCCATAGACTCAGCACTGTCACCCATAGACTCAACACTGTCACCCACAGACTCAGCACTGTCACCCATAGACTCAGCACTGTCACCCATAGACTCAGCACTGTCATAGACTCAACACTGTCACCCATAGACTCAGCACTGTCATAGACTCAGCACTATCACCCATAGACTCAGCACTGCTACCCACAGACTCAGCACTGTCACCCATAGACTCAGCACTGCTACCCATAGACTCAGCACTGTCACCCATAGACTCAGCACTGTCACCCATAGACTCAGCACTGTCACCCATAGACTCAGCACTGCGACCCACAGACTCAGCACTGTCACCCATAGACTCAGCACTGTCACCTATAGACTCAGCACTGCTACCCATAGACTCAGCACTGTCACCCATAGACTCAACACTGTCACCCATAGACTCGGCACAGTCATAGACTCAGCACTGTCACCCATAGACTCAGCACTGTCACCCACAGACTCAGCACTGTCACCCATAGACTCAGCACTGCTACCCATAGACTCAGCACTGTCACCCATAGACTCAGCACTGTCACCCATAGACTCAGCACTGTCACCCATAGACTCAGCACTGCTACCCACAGACTCAGCACTGTCACCCATAGACTCAGCACTGTCACCTATAGACTCAGCACTGCTACCCATAGACTCAGCACTGTCACCCATAGACTCAACACTGTCACCCATAGACTCGGCACAGTCATAGACTCAGCACTGTCACCCATAGACTCAGCACTGTCACCCACAGACTCAGCACTGCCACCCACCGACTCAGCACTGTCACCCATAGACTCAGCACTGCCACCCATAGACTCAACACTGTCACCCACAGACTCAGCACTGCCACCCATAGACTCAGCACTGTCACCCATAGACTCAGCACTGTCACCCATAGACTCAGCACTGCTACCCATAGACTCAGCACTGTCATAGACTCAGCACTGTCACCCATAGACTAAGCACTGTCATAGACTCAGCACTGTCACCCATAGACTCCGCACTGTCACCCATAGACTCAGCACTGTCATAGACTCAGCACTGTCACCCATAGACTCAGCACTGCTACCCACAGACTCAGCACTGTCACCCACAGACTCAGCACTGTAACCCACAGACTCACCACTGTCACCCACAGACTCACCACTGTCACCCACAGACTCAACACTGTCACCCACAGACTCAGCACTGTCACCCATAGACTCAGCACTGCTACCCATAGACCCAGCGCTGTCACCCATAGACTCAGCACTGTCACCCATAGACTCAGCACTGTCACCTATAGACTCAGCACTGCTACCCATAGACTCAGCACTGTCACCCATAGACTCAGCACTGTCACCCATAGACTCAGCACAGTCATAGACTCAGCACTGTCACCCATAGACTCAGCACTGTCACCCATAGACTCAGCACAGTCATAGACTCAGCACTGTCACCCATAGACTCAGCACTGTCACCCATAGACTCAGCACTGTCACCCACAGACTCAGCACTGTCACCCATAGACTCAGCACTGTCACCCACAGACTCAGCACTGTCACCCATAGACTCAGCACTGTCACCCACAGACTCAGCACTGTCACCCATAGACTCAGCACTGTCACCCATAGACTCAGCACTGTCACCCATAGACCCAGCACTGTCACCCATAGACTCAGCACTGTCATAGACTCAACACTGCTACCCATAGACTCAACACTGTCACCCATAGACTCAACACTGTCACCCATAGACTCAACACTGTCACCCATAGACTCAACACTGTCACCCACAGACTCAGCACTGTCACCCATAGACTCAGCACTGTCACCCACAGACTCAGCACTGTCACCCATAGACTCAGCACTGTCACCCATAGACTCAGCACTGTCACCCATAGACCCAGCACTGTCACCCATAGACTCAGCACTGTCATAGACTCAACACTGCTACCCATAGACTCAACACTGTCACCCATAGACTCAACACTGTCACCCATAGACTCAACACTGTCACCCATAGACTCAACACTGTCACCCACAGACTCAGCACTGTCACCCATAGACTCAACACTGTCACCTATAGACTCAGCACTGTCACTCATAGACTCATCACTGTCACCCATAGACTCAACACTGTCACCCATAGACTCAGCACTGTCACCCATAGACTCAGCACTGTCACCCATAGACTCAGCACTGTCACCCATAGACTCAGCACTGTCACCCATAGACTCAGCACTGTCACCCATAGACTCAGCACTGTCACCCATAGACTCAGCACTGTCACCCATAGACTCAGCACTGTCACCCATAGACTCAGCACTGTCATAGACTCAGCACTGTCACCCATAGACTCAGCACTGTCACCCATAGACTCAGCACTGTCATAGACTCAACACTGTCACCCATAGACTCAGCACTGTCACCCATAGACTCAGCACTGTCACTCATAGACTCAGCACTGCCACCCATAGACTCAGCACTGTCACCCATAGACTCAACACTGTCACCCATAGACTCAACACTGCCACCCACAGACTCAGCACTGTCACCCACAGACTCAGCACTGTCACCCATAGACTCAGGACTGCCACCCACAGACTCAGCACTGTCACCCATAGACTCAGGACTGCCACCCACAGACTCAGCACTGTCACCCATAGACTCAGCACTGCCACCCACAGACTCAGCACTGTCACCCACAGACTCAGCACTGTCACCCATAGACTCAACACTGCCACCCATAGACTCAGCACTGTCACCCATAGACTCAGCACTGCCACCCACAGACTCAGCACTCCACTCACCTCCCTCCTTGTCTCCGTATCCGAAGAACTGCAGCAGCTTCAGCAGCAGCTTCTCCTCCAGGTTGACGCTCATCGCTCGCACGCTCACCATGAGCCTCTGGGTAACGGGGGGGAGGGTCACGGGGTTGGTCACGTGGGTCGACGTGGTGACGTCACCGCCACTTAGTGGAGAATGGCGGTTGTTGTGTCTGCGTGTGTGTGTCTGCGTGTGTGTGTGTCTGTATGTGTGTCTGTGTGTGGGTGTCTGTGTGTGTGTGTCTGTATGTGTGTCTGTGTGAGTGTCTGTGTGTGTGTCTGCGTGTGTGTGTCTGTGTGTGTGTCTGTGTGTGTGTCTGTGTGTGTGTGTCTGCGTGTGTGTCTGTCTGTGTGTGTGTCTGTCTGTGTGTGTGTCTGCGTGTGTGTCTATCTGTGTGTGTGTGTCTGCGTGTGTGTGTCTTCGTGTGTGTGTGTCTGTGTGTGTGTGTGTCTCTGTGTGTGTGTGTGTCTGTGTGTCTTAGTGTCTTAGTGTCTGTGTGTGTGTCTGCGTGTATGTGTGTGTGTCTGCGTGTGTCTGCGTGTGTCTGCGTGTGTGTGAGTCTGTGTGTGTGTGTGTGTGGAGAGCGGTGGTGCAGCGGTTAGCGCCACGCTGCACTATGAACCTGGCGACCCGAGTTCGATTCCCGCTCACGGCCTACACCGGCGACGATTATCTGAACCGGTCATGGGCCTCCCCTAGGTCGACTCAGCCTCAAATGAGTAACCAGCTGTAGCGGTTGTGGTGGTGGTGTAGCTGTGGTGGTGTAGTGAACATCGCTAGCACTGGGGGAGACAAAGGCGGCCGGGCGTGGTGCTGGCCACCCACTCCCTCTGTGTGTGTAGCCACAGTGCCGGTAGCTTTCATAGACGCTGCTGATGCTGCTGCTGACAGCCCCAACAGACTGTGGATCTTTATTCCTTGTCCTTTTTGAATGACTATGTGGGTGACTAAGTGGGTGACTAAGTGACTGGGTGGGTGACTACGTGGGTGACTATGTGGGTGACTAGGTGAGTGACTAAGTGAGTGACTAGGTGACTGGGTGACTACGTGGGTGACTGGGTGGGTGACTAGATGACTGGGTGGGTGACTAAGTGGGTGACTGGGTGGGTGACTAGGTGAGTGACTAAGTGAGTGACTAGGTGACTGGGTGTGTGGGTGACTACGTGGGTGACTGGGTGGGTGACTACGTGGGTGACTGGGTGGGTGACTAAGTGGTTGACTGGGTGGGTGACTAGGTGAGTGACTAAGTGAGTGACTAGGTGACTGGGTGGGTGACTACGTGGGTGACTAAGTGGGTGACTAAGTGACTGGGTGGGTGACTACGTGGGTGACTAAGTGGGTGACTAGGTGAGTGACTAAGTGAGTGACTAGGTGACTGAGTGGGTGGGTGACTACGTGGGTGACTGGGTGGGTGACTAAGTGGGTGACTGGGTGGGTGACTAGGTGAGTGACTAGGTGACTGGGTGGGTGGGTCACTACGTGGGTGACCAGGTGGGTGACTAGGTGACTGGGTGGGTGACTATGTGGGTGACTAGGTGAGTGACTAAGTGAGTGACTAGGTGACTGGGTGGGTGACTAGGTGGGTGACCAGGTGGGTGACTAGGTGAGTGACTAGGTGACTGGGTGGGTGGGTGACTACGTGGGTGACCAGGTGGGTGACTACGTAGGCGGGAGAGTCCACCTTGTAGATGCTGGTGGAGGCGTTGTCACTGGGGAGATGGACGATGCTCAGCTGCACCGCTGGTAGCCTGCCAGTGTCACCGTCTCGCCCGGGCTGGACACTCAGCATGACCTCCCGTACAGCGTCACACTGCTGGTTGTCCACCTGCACCACACACGCACGCACAACCACTCACCCACTCACTCACTCACTCACCCACTCACTCACTCACCCACCCACCTACTAACCCACTCACTCAACCAATCACCCACTCACCCACCCACTCACCCACCCACCCACTCACCCACCCACCCACTCACCCACCCACCCACCCACCTACCCACCCACCCACCCACCTACCCACCCACCCACCCACCTACCCACCCACCCACCCACCTACCCACCCACCCACCCACCTACCCACCCACCCACCCACTCACCCACTCACCCACCCACCCACTCACCCACCCACCCACCCACCCACCCACTCACCCACCCACCCACCACCCACCCACCTGCACGTGAGAGATGCTGATGTCCAGTGAGTGCTCGCTGGCGCTGCGAGTGAGCCGTGCGGCGATGCCGCTCAGGCTGGCGAGCACCAACTCCTCGGGCGCCACGCTCACCAGCGACACTCCCACGCCACTCACCAGCGACACGCTCACCTGCACACGCTCACCAGCGTCACGCTCACCAGCGTCACCCTCACCAGCGTCACGCTCACCAGCGACACTCCCACGCCACTCACCAGCGACACGCTCACCTGCACACGCTCACCAGCGTCACGCTCACCAGCGTCACCCTCACCAGCGTCACGCTCACCAGCGACACTCCCACGCCACTCACCAGCGACACGCTCACCTGCACACGCTCACCAGCGTCACGCTCACCAGCGTCACCCTCACCAGCGACACGCTCACCAGGCGCCAGGCTCACCAGCGACACTCCCACGCCACTCACCAGCGACACGCTCACCTGCACACGCTCACCAGCGTCACGCTCACCAGGTGCCACGCTCACCAGCGTCACCCTCACCAGCGACACTCCCACACCGCTCACCAGCGACACGCTCACCAGGTAGCCTGGGGCTGGGTGAGTGAGTGAGTGAGTGGGTGAGTGGGTGAATGAGTGGGTGAGTGAATGAGTGGGTGGGTGAGTGAATGAGTGGGTGAGCGAGTGGGTGAGCGAGTGGGTGAGCGAGTGGATGAGTGAATGAGTGGGTGAGCGAGTGGGTGAGTGAGCGAGTGGATGAGTGAATGAGTGGGTGAGCGAGTGGGTGGGTGGGTGAGTGAGCGAGTGGGTGAGCGAGTGGATGAGCGAATGAGTGGGTGGGTGAGTGGGTGAGCGAGTGGGTGAGCGAATGAGTGGGTGGGTGAGTGGGTGAGCGAGTGGGTGAGTGAATGAGTGGGTGGGTGAATGGGTGAGCGAGCGGGTGAGCACACCTCCAAGTCGCGAAGAGGAGAGGAGGAAGCTGAGGGCTTGAGGTGTGAGGAGGTGGAGGAGGAGGTGGAGGAGGAGGTGGAGGTGGAGGAGGTGGTGGAGGTGGTGGGGGAGGTCGACTCCCTCTGGTCCTGTGATCCATGACCCGGCTTGCGATGAGACATGTCCATCACCTGTGAAGCATCACCCACATAGTCACCCACATAGTCAACCACATAGTCACCTAGTCACTGACCTAGTCAATCACTCACCCACTCACCTACTCACTCACCCACTCTCACCCACCCACTCACTCACCCAATCAACCACTCACTCACCCACTCACACCCACCCACTCACTCACCCACCCACTCACTCAATCAACCACTCACCCACCCACCCACCCACTCACCCACTCACCCACTCACCCACCCAATCAACCACTCACCCATCCACCCACCGACTCACCCACTCATCCACTCACTCACCGAATCACCTACTCACTCACCCACTCACCTACTCACCCAATCAACCACCCACTCTCACCCACCCACTCACTCACACCCACCTCACTCACCCACCCACTCGTTCACCCACTCACCCACTCACCTCCCACTCACCCACCCACTCACCCACCCACTCACTCACCCCCCCACTCACCTACCCCCCACCCCTCCACCCACCCCCCCCACCCACTCACCCACTCACCCACTCACTCACCCACTCACTCACTCACACCCACCTCACTCACCCACCCACTCACTCACTCACCCACTCACCTACTCACTCACTCACTCACCCACCCACTCACTCACCCACTCACTCACTCACCCACTCACCTACTCACCCACTCACCTACTCACTCACCCACTCACTCACTCACTCACTCACCTACTCACCCACTCACTCACCTACTCACTCACTCACCTACTCACCTACTCACTCACCTACTCACCCACTCACTCACCTACTCACTCACTTACTCACTCACCTACTCACCCACCCACTCACCCACCCACCCACTCACTCACTCACTCACCCACTCACCCACCCACTCACCTACTCACTAACCTACTCACCCACTCACTCACCTACTCACTCACTTACTCACTCACCTACTCACCCACTCACTCACCCACCCACCCACTCACCCACCCACCCACTCACTCACCCACCCACTCACTCACTCACCCACTCACCCACCCACCCACCCACTCACCCACCCACCCACCGACTCACTCACTCACCTACCCACTCACTCACTCACCTACTCACCCACTCACTCACTCACTCACCCACCCACCCACCCACTCACCCACTCACTCACCTACTCACTCACCTACTCACTCACCTACTCACTCACCCACTCACTCATTCACTCACCCACCCACCCACTCACCCACTCACTCACCTACCCACTCACTCACTCACTCACCTACTCACTCACCCACTCACTCACTCACTCACCCACCCACTCACCCACTCACTCACCTATTCACTCACTCACTCACTCACCCACTCACTCACTCACTCACTCACCCACTTACTCACTCACTCACCCACCCCCCCACTCACCCACTCACCCACTCACTCACCCACTCACTCACCCACTCACTCACTCACCCACCCACTCACCCACTCACTCACCTATTCACTCACTCACTCACTCACCCACTCACTCACTCACTCACCCACTTACTCACTCACTCACCCACCCCCCCACTCACCCACTCACCCACTCACTCACCCACTCACTCACCCACTCACTCACCCACTCACCCACTCACCTACTCACTCACCTACTCACCCACTCACTCACCTACTCACCCACTCACTCACGTACTCACTCACTCACCCACCCACTCACCCACTCACTCACTCACTCACCCACCCACCCACCCCCCCACCCACCCCCCACCCCCCACTCACCCACCCACCCCCCACCCACCCCCACCCCCCACCCCCCCCCCCACCCCACCCCCCACCTGCAGGACGCGAGTTGGCCCACTGAGGGTCACGTGCACACTGAGTGCCCCCGAGCCGGCCCTCAGCTTGCTGTAGCCAAACGCCTGGGCGGCATCCACGGGGGAGCCAGCAAACAGGGGCCAGGGGGCAGCCGGGCCCAGCACCACTGGGGTGGAGTCGCACAGAGACTCCACCCCACCCTCCACCTACACACACACACACAGTGTACACACACACACAGTGTACACACACACACACACAGAGACTCCACCCCACCCTCCACCTACACACACACACACAGTGTACACACAGGGTACACACAGGGTACACACACACACAGTGTACACACACAGTGTACACACACACACACACAGAGACTCCACCCCACCCTCCACCTACACACACACAGTGTACACACACACACACAGGGTACACACAGTGTACACACACACAGTGTACACACACACAGTGTACACACAGGGTACACATACACACAGTGTACACACACAGTGTACACACACAGTGTACACACACACACAGAGACTCCACCCCACCCTCCACCTACACACACACACACACAGTGTACACACACACACAGGGTACACACAGGGTACACACACACACAGAGTACACACACACACAGTGTACACACACACACACAGAGACTCCACCCCACCCTCCACCTACACACACACACACACAGTGTACACACAGTGTACACACAGGGTACACACACACACACAGTGTACACACACACAGGGTACACACAGTGTACACACACACAGAGACTCCACCCCACCCTCCACCTACACACACACATACACACACACACAGTGTACACACAGTGTACACACAGTGTACACACACACACACACAGTGTACACACACACACACAGTGTACACACACACACAGTGTACACACACACACACACAGAGACTCCACTCCACCCTCCACCTACACACACACACATACACACACACAGTGTACACACACACACAGGGTACACACACACAGTGTACACACACACAGTGTACACATACACACACACAGTGTACACACACACACACACAGACTCCACTCCACCCTACACACACACATAAACACACACAGTGTACACACACACAGTGTACACACACACACA
>NW_022638231.1:30000-67500 GCF_010993605.1 Petromyzon marinus
CCTACTCCTCCTTCTCATACCCCTACCCCACCACCAACTCCTACCACTCCTCATACCACTCCTCATACCACTCCTCATACCCCTACCCCTACTCCTCCCACTCCTCCTACCCCTACCCCACCACCACCAACTCCTACTCCTACCCCTTCTCCTCCTCCTCCTCCTCCTCATACCCCTCCTCCTCCCCCTCCTCCTCCTCCCCTTCCTCCTTTCCCCCCTCCTCCCCCTCCTGGTGAGAACACACACAGACACACACAGAGTGTACACAGACACACACATAGACACGCACACAGACACGCACACACACACAGACACGCACACAGACAGACACACACAGACACACACACACAGACACGCACACACACACACACACAGACACGCACACAGACACGCACACACAGACAGACACACAAACACACACACCCTTGACACACACACACACACCGTTGACGCACACACACACCCTTGACACACACACAGACACACACACAGACACACACCCTTGACACACACAGACACACACACAGACACACACCCTTGACACACACCCTTGACACACCCTTGACACACACACACACACCCTTGACACACACCCTTGACACACACACCCTTGACACACACACACACACACCCTTGACACACACACACACCCTTGACACACACACACAGACACACACCCTTGACACACACACACACCCTTGACACACACACACACACACAAACACACACACCCTTAACACAACACACGCACACCCTTGACACACACACACGCACACCCTTGACACACACCCTTGACACACACACAGACACACACAGACACACACCCTTGACACACATACCCTTGACACACAGACACACACACACAGTGACACACACACAGTGACACACACCCTTGACACACACACAGTGACACACACACACACACAGTGACACACACACACACAGTGACACACACACAGTGACACACACCCTTGACACACACACAGTGACACACACACACAGTGACACACACACACACACACACCCTTGACACACACACAGTGACACACACCCTTGACACGCACCTTCCGGCGCAGGACGACAGCACGTGACCGGGGCGGCACGTCCAGCACCAGCTGCTGGCCACTCACGTCACTCCAGCTGCCCGCGAGCACCGCGTCACCCGCACTGTGCTCACACACACACACAGCGACACACACACACAGTCACACACACAGTGACACACAGTCACACACACACACAGTGACACAGTCACTCCAGCTGCCCGCGAGCACCGCGTCACCCGCACTGTGCTCACACACACACAGCGACACACAGTGTACATAGTCACATACAGTCACACACACAGTCACACACACACAGCGACACACACAGTGTACACAGTCACACACAGTCACACACAGTGAGACAGTGACACAGTCACACACAGTGGCTCACACACAGTGACACACACACACACAGTGACACAGTCACAGTGACACACACACACACAGTGACACACAGTCACACAGTGACACACACAGTGACACACACACAGTCACACACAGTCACATACACACACAGTCACCCGCACTGTGCTCACACACACACACACAGTGACACAGTCACATACAGTCACACACAGTGACACACACACAGCGACACACACAGTCACACACACACACAGCGTCACCCGCACTGTGCTCACACACACACACAGCGACACAGTGACACACACAGTCACACACACACACAGTGACACAGTCACACACACAGTCACACACAGTGATACACACACACACAGTGACACACACACACAGTGACACACACACAGCGACACACACACAGTGACACACACACACACACAGCCACACACACAGTCACACACACACGCAGTCACACACACAGTAACACACACACACACTCACACACTCACACACACAGTGACACACACAGTGACAAAGATTAAAACAAAGATCCCCCATATAGCCTTAACAGACTGTAGGGGCAAGTGCTGTTAGCGAGCACCTATGAAGGCCGGAACGGTACACG
This sequence comes from Petromyzon marinus, assembly GCF_010993605.1. NCBI lineage: Eukaryota > Metazoa > Chordata > Hyperoartia > Petromyzontiformes > Petromyzontidae > Petromyzon > Petromyzon marinus. The sequence goes on from NW_022638231.1 coordinate 32,032, forward strand.
AGGGGGTGGGTGGCCAGCACCACGCCCGACCGCCTTTGTCTCCCTAGTGGCGATGTTTACACACCGCACCAGGTACTCATTTGAGGCTGAGTCGACCTAGGGGAGGCCCGGGACCGGTTCAGATAATCGTCACTGGTGTTGGCCGTGAGCGGGAATCGAACCCGGGTCGCCAGCGTAGCGCTAACCGCTACACTATCGCATGCGGGCTACATGACCCAGCCAACGCAGCCTTGCCTGCCGGAGGAGCTCAACGATGGGACCCTGCCCAGATCTTTCAAGGATTTGTGAGCTCCTCACACAATCCAGTCTGGTTAAACCCAGGATGGATCGTAGGCAGGCCAGCCTAAATGTTTCTAACCGGCGAAGATGTTCCATTAGGGGGGTCCACGTTTCGCAAGCGTAGAGAAGGGAGGGAATGACCGTGGCCGAGAAGACCTGAAGCTTAGTGCGGAGCGACAGACCAGGTAGCTTCCACACAGCGTTACGCAACCGATGAAAAGATATTGCCGCTCGACTGATTCGGAGTGAGACCTCTGCTGTTAAACTGGAGTCAGTCACACACACACACACTCACTGTGGTCACACACTCACTCAGTCACACGCACACACACACTCACACGCACGCAGTCACACACACGCACACAGTAACACACTTACTCACTCACCCACTCACTCAAGCGAGTAAGTGAATGAGTGAGTGAGTGAGCGAGCGAGCGAGTGAGTAAACGAGCGGGTGACTGAGTAGGTGAGTGAGTGAGCGAGTGAGTAGGTGAGCGAGCGAGTGAGTGAGTGAGCGAGTGAGTGAGTGAGTGAGCGGGTGAGTGAGTGAGCGAGTGAGCGAGTGAGTGAGTGAGCGAGTGAGTGAGTTAGCGAGTGAGTGAGTGAGCGAGTGAGTGAGTGAGCGGGTGAGTGAGCGGTTGAGTGAGTGAGTGAGTGAGCGAGTGAGTGAGTGAGCGGATGAGTGAGTTGAGTGAGTGAGTGAGTGAGCGGGTGAGTGAGTGAGTGAGTGAACGAGTGAGTGAGTAGATGAGTGAGTGAGTGAGCGAGCGAGCGGGTGAGTGAGTGAGTTGAGTGAGTGAGTGAGCGGGTGAGTGAGTGAGCGAGCGAGTGGGTGACTGAGTAGGTGAGTGAGTGGGTGAGTGAGTGAGCGTGCGAGCGGGTGACTGAGTAGGTGAGTGAGTGAGTGAGTGAACGAGCGGGCGAGCGGGTGACTGAGTAGGTGAGTGAGTGAGTGAGCGAGCGAGCGGGCGAGCGGGTGACTGAGTAGGTGAGTGAGTGAGCGAGTAGGTGAGCGAGTGAGCGAGCGAGCGACTGAGTAGCTGAGCGAGCGAGCGTGCGAGCGGCTCACCCGGTGAAGGTGTAACTGGCCGTGACATAGATGTAATTCTCGTAGTACAGCTGCACGCCTTGGGTGCCGGGGTCGTCCAGTCTGACGGCACCGCGAGAGGAGCGTGAGGCAGCGCCGCTGACGCTGACCAGCACCACGGGCGGCAGACAGGGCTCTTCGGGGGCATAGGCCACGCTGGCGCCGGGGGCCAAGCGCCAGCGGGGAGACTCGCCGGCTCCCAGCTGGGACACGACCACGGACACCTGAAGGGGGAGAGGGGGTGGGTGGGTGGGTTGGTGGGTGGGTGGGTGGGTAGGTGGGTGAGTGGGTTGGTGAGTGGGTGGGTGAGTGGGTGGGTGAGTGGGTGAGTGGGTGAGTGGGTGAGTGAGTGGGTGAGTGGGTGGGTTGGTGGGTGAGTCAGTGAGTGGGTGAGTGAGTGAGTGGGTGAGTGGGTGGGTGAGTGAGTGAGTGGGTGTGTGAGTGAGTGGGTGGGTGAGTGAGTGGGTGGGTGGGTGGGTGAGTGGGTGGGTGGGTGGGTGAGTGGGTTAGTGAGTGAGTGGGTTAGTGAGTGAGTGAGTGGGTGGGTGAGTGAGTGAGTGAGTGGGTGTGTGAGTGAGTGGGTGGGTGAGTGAGTGGGTGGGTGGGTGGGTGAGTGGGTGGGTGGGTGGGTGAGTGAGTGAGTGGGTTAGTGAGTGAGTGGGTTAGTGAGTGGGTGAGTGAGTGAGTGGGTGGGTGAGTGGGTGGGTGGGTGGGTGAGTGGGTGGGTGGGTGGGTGAGTGGGTGGGTGGGTTAGTAAGTGGGTTAGTGAGTGAGTGGGTGAGTGGGTGAGTGTGTAAGGGAGTGTGTGAGTGTGTAAGTGTGTGAGTGTGTGTGTGAGTGTGAGAGTCCGGCAAAACCCCCTACCTCCTCGCGGTGCCGGACGTGCAACTCTATCGTGGACAGTGCTGTGGGGGGAGGTCCAATTTTGATTGGCTCCTCCCCTCATGGCATATGTGTCCACCACAGGGGCTAAACGGAGGCTCTGGATGGGTGCGAAGGGCTAGTAACCCCTCCACCTTCAATAAATTACCACTAAACCACAAATTAAATATGTAACTAATAAGCTTGTGCCGGAGGCCCCGGAGGGACAGGCGTCTATGACGTCTCCTGGCCAAACCCCAATTGGCGGAGCCAGGAGATTGAATCTCTACCCTCGGGGCTCCTCCAGAAACAACGAATAGCCACTTCGTGTGGCCACGTGGAATGTTCGAACGCTCACTGCGGAGGAGAGGCTGCCACTCCTCTGTCGGGAGCTGGACCGGTACCGCCTGGATCTCTGTGGCATTCAGGAGGGTCCGGTAAACCGGTTCTGGCTCCTGCCATCATGAGGGGTGGACAGTCCTCTACTCGGGGCAGCAGACTGCCAAAAAACAGGGAGTGGCTCTTCTTCTGAATAAAGAATGAAGGGGGTGTGGGAGTGTGGCGGTGAGGTGTGGGAAGCCCAGGCTACTTTGGGCTCGCCTTCCCATCAACCGGAGGCGAGGAGTGGTGGTCGTGGTTACTTATGCCTCCACCGAAGACGAACATCTGTGGAGCGATGCAGGCAAAGCCGATGAGTCAGATGCCTTCTATGACCTCCTGTCACAGGTGCTGGCTAAAGTGGCCCCTCGGGATAGAGTCATCTTGTTGGGTGATTTCAATGCCCGAGTTGGTCATGATGCTGGCACCTGGTCTGGAGTGACTGGAGGGCATGGGCCAGATCAGCTCATTAACAACGGTAGGAGGCTGCTAGATTTTTGTGCAGCCCATGGGCTTGTAATTACCAACACGCTGTTCCGGCATCGGCGCATCCACACAACATCATGGATGCATGCCGGGTCCAAGCAAGAACATCTGCTGGACTACATAGTGAAGGACCAGCGGATGCGAGCCCATGTCCTTGACACCAGGACCTACCGTGGAGCTGATCTGCCCTCTGACCATCGACTTGTCATCTGTAAGATGCGTCTGCCATTCATCCACTCCGGTGGTGGGTGTACACCCAGGACCCCATTCCAACCTAAAGTGGCCTGGTCTCAGTTATCTGATGAAAGTTGCAAGCGAGAATTTCATCATCGCTTGCGGCTGGGGTTGCCATCGTCCCCCACTCCTCCTGATGTCGAGGGTAAATGGGCGAGGTTTAGGACTGTGACTCCTCCGTCAGAGGTGTTCAGGATGATTGAGAAAAAGCGACAGGCCCACTGTCATCAGCTACAGTATCCCACATCAGAGAATGATGAGACTAACCGCAGCCTCCGCTCAGAGGTTCGGAGAGCCGTGAGGCGCTGCAAGGATGGGTGGTGGTCGCGGGTTGCTGAGGAGATGGAGTCTGCCTCAGTGGCCCGCGATCACAAATCTCTATTTAACTCCATCAAAAAAGTAACCTGCAGCGCCACACCTATTGCCATCATTAGGGGAAAAAAACGGTGACCCAATCTCCGACCCCCAGGAATAGGTTTGCAGATTTGCTGAGCATTTCTGTGAGGTCCTGGGGGAGGGGAAATCACTCAGCCAGGAAAACATCGTGGCAAAAAGTGGGGATGACCCTGCTGAGGCTGCGGTGCCTCAAATATTGGAAGAAGTCACCCCCTGTGAGTGGCTGGCTGAGGTGCCATCTGTTGAGGAAGTACTGAAGGCGATCCGGAGTCTGAGACCAGGAAAGGCACCGGGCAGAGATGATCTCCCAAGCGAAATGCTGAGGGAGGGTGGCGTTTGTGCACAGACTGCCCTACATGACATCATAACAGTCTAGACCATTGGACGGGTTCCGCAGGATTGGAAGGATGCCCTGGTGGTCCCCCTCTTTTAGAAGGGGGACCGCACAGACTGTAACAGCTACAGGGGCATCTCACTCCTCAGTGTGCCGGGAAAGGTCCTGGCAAGGATTATTCAACATCGCCTTGCCAGGCACGCTGAGGGGAGGCTTGCGGAGCCCCAATGCGGTTTCAGGAAAGGGCGGTCCTGCACGGATGCCATATTTTCTGTCTGTCTGCTACAGCAGAGTTGTAGGGAATTCCAACAAGACCTACATCTCTGCTTTATTGACCTGGTCAAGGCCTATGATACCATCAGTAGGCCTGGGCTCTGGGTTGTTCTTCGTGCTTTCGGAGTCCCTGACCCACTGCTCACGCTCATTAAGGACCTTCATGATGGTGAACGGGCCCGGGTAAAACTACGTGGCCGGGAGTCAGAGCCATTCCCTGTACACCTTGGGGTGCGACAGGGATGTCCTCTGGCTCTCACATTATTTAACATCTATTTTGACCACGTAGTTCGTGAAGCCTTCAATAGCTGTACTGGGGGAATCTCCATCTGGTACAGATATAATGGGAGGCTGATCGATGCCCGGGTGCGGTCAAGGGATGGCTCCCTATTGCTCAACCACGGTATGTATGCCGATGATTTGGTAATAGCTGCTCATTCAGAGGAGGAGTTGGAGACACTGCTGCTGAAACTGGAGCGTGCCACTAAGAGATGGGGCCTTACCATCAGCCCCACCAAAACTAAGCACCTGCCTGGGTATTTTGTACCATCGGACACTCCACCCCCACAACTCCCAATCAGTGATGGGGCAGTTGTGGAGAGAGTGGAGAGTTTCCCATACCTGGGCAGTGTGCTTATGACCGGCTCCAGTTTAACAGCAGAGGTCTCACTCCGAATCAGTCGAGCGGCAATATCTTTTCATCGGTTGCGTAACGCTGTGTGGAAGCTACCTGGTCTGTCGCTCCGCACTAAGCTTCAGGTCTTCTCGGCCAAGGTCATTCCCTCTCTTCTCTACGCTTGCGAAACGTGGACTCCCCTAATGGAACATCTTCGCCGGTTAGAAACATTTAGGCTAGCCTGCCTACGATCCATCCTGGGTTTAACCAGGCTGGATTGTGTGAGAAGCTCACAAATCCTTGAAAGATCTGGGCAAGGTCCCATCGGTGAGCTCCTCCGGCAGGCAAGGCTGCGTTGGCTGGGTCATGTAGCCCGCATGCCCAGCCACCGGATGCCGAAACAGCTTTTGTTCGGCCGGATCGAGGGGGCTAAACGGGCGCGGCACGGGCTAGAAAAGAGATGGAGTGACGTGGTACAGGAGGACGTGGAGCTAAGTGGACTTGCCGATCACCGGTACCAGCGGTGTCAAGATCGGCCTCTGTGGAGGAGGCTCGTGAAGGACGCTACTGGGCAGTTGGAGGCAGTCGCCCTCCAACAACAACGGAGGGCGGAGGAGCGACGCTCACAACAACGAGCGGAGCGCCGGGTGGCTAAAGCACAGCAGGTTGGCACAGTGGGGGGCACAGGTGGTGCATCAGCCAGTCATCTCAGTCATCTCAGTCAGTCGACCCGTGGCACCTGGGTCTGCCCCGTGACCTCCTGCCAGCGGGCCTCAAGGTGCACATAGCCTGGCACAAGCGTCGTGGTGACGTCACCGCCACTTAGTGGCGAATGGCGGTTGTTGTTGTTGTTGTGACTGTGTAAGTGATTGACTGGGTGAGTGAGTGGGTGAGTGAGTGGGTGAGTGTGTGGGTGAGTGGCCACTGTGAGACCCCACCTAAGGTATTGAAAGTCACCGAACAGGATGACCACCCAACCACCCACTCACCCACCCACCCACTCACCCACCCACCCACTCACCCACCCACCCACCCACCCACTCACCCACCCACTCACTCACCCACCCACCCACTCACTCACCCACCCACCCACTCACCCACTCACCCACCCACCCACTCACCCACCCACTCACCCACCCACCCACTCACCCACCCACTCACCCACCCACCCACTCACCTACCCACTCACCCACCCACTCACCCACCCACTCACCCACCCACCCACTCACCCACCCACTCACCCACCCACCCACTCACCTACCCACTCACCCACCCCCCCACCCACCCACTCACCCACCCACCCACTCACCCACCCACCCACCCACCCACCCACCCACTCACCCACCCACCCACCCACCAGGGAGTGATTCTCCAGGCGGTATGGAGGAGGGAGGCAGTCAGTGTCGAGGAACTCCGCGTGGAAGGTGGCATCACGGAGAGCCACCTCCACACGCAGGAAGCTGCACGGACCACCACCACCGCCACCACCGCCACCACCACCACCACCGCCACCACCGCCACCACCGCCACCACCGCCACCGTCACCACCACCACCACCACCACCGTCACCGCCACCGCCGCCACCACCAATGGCGGAGGGGGAGCTGAGACCCTCCACATCCTCCCTGTGGTGGGGGAGAGAACGGGGGGGGGGGGGGGAAGGGGGGGGGGGGATGGGGGGGGTGAATGGGGGTTGGCCATGTTGGTTAGAATCAGAATCAGGAGGTTACGGGACAGATCCTGGTGGTGCCATGGGTTGACTGCTGTGCCAGGCTAGGTGTCTCTGAGTACCTGGTGCGGTGGATGAAAACATCGCCACTAGGGAGACAAAGGCGGTCGGGCGTGGTGCTGGCCACCCACCCCCTCGTGTACCGTTCCGGCCTTCATAGGTGCTCGCTAACAGCACTTGCCCCTACAGTCTGTTACAGGCTATATGGGGGATCTTTGTCTTTGTAGCAGATATAATGGGAGGCTGATCGATGCCCGGGTGCGGTCAAGGGATGGCTCCCTATTGCTCAACCACGTTATGTATGCTGATGATTTGATAATAGCTGCTCAGTCAGAGGAGGAGTTGGAGACGCTGCTGCTGAGACTGGAGCATGCCACTAAGAGGTGGGGCCTTACCATCAGCCCCACCAAAACTAAGCACCTGCCTGGGTATTTTGTACCATCGGACACTCCACCCCCACAACTCCCAATCGGTGATGGGGCAGTTGTGGAGAGAGTGGAGAGTTTCCCATACCTGGGCAGTGTGCTTATGACTGGCTCCAGTTTAACAGCAGAGGTCTCACTCCGAATCAGTCGAGCGGCAATATCTTTTCATCGGTTGCGTAACGCTGTGTGGAAGCTGCCTGGTCTGTCGCTCCGCACTAAGCTTCAGGTCTTCTCGGCCACGGTCATTCCCTCCCTTCTCTACGCTTGCGAAACGTGGACCCCCCAAATGGAACATCTTCGCCGGTTAGAAACATTTAGGCTGGCCTGCCTACGATCCATCCTGGGTTTAACCAGGCTGGATTGTGTGAGGAGCTCACAAATCCTCGAAAGATCTGGGCAAGGTCCCATCGGTGAGCTCCTCCGGCGGGCAAGGCTGCGTTGGCTGGGTCATGTAGCCCGCATGCCCAGCCACCGCATGCCGAAACAGCTTTTGTTCGGCCGGATCGAGGGGGCTAAACGGGCGCGGCACGGGCTAGAGAAGAGATGGAGTGACGTGGTACAGGAGGACGTGGAGCTGAGTAGACTTGTCAATGACCGGTACCAGCGGTGTCAAGATCGGCCTCTGTGGAGGAGGCTCGTGAAGGATGCTACTGGGCAGTTGGAGGCAGTCGCCCTCCAACAACAACGGAGGGCGGAGGAGCGACGCTCACAACAACGAGCGGAGCGCCGCCGGGTGGCTAAAGCACAAGCAGGTTGGCACAGTAGGGGGCACAGGTGGTGCATCAGCCAGTCATCTCAGTCATACTCTTTGGTTCTATTCGGTAAAAGTCACCACGTAGGTAAAAAAAAGAAAACAACAAAAATCACGACGTTTCAGCCACAACACAAGTGGCCTTCATCAGGAGAAGGGGACCGTGCTGTCACGAGGACAGCGTTTGAGTGGGGGGGGATAGTTTACAAATGTAGGTGTGAAGTGAAATAAGCTTCTATGAAAGTTTGGTATGTCACTACTTGGATAAATACCATTGAAAATTAGCTTAATGTTTGGTATGATTTAGAACAATCTTTCCAATGGTTGCTTAATTTGAAACCATCTTCTCGCGTTGAAATTGTGTCCGTGTTTGTAGATCTGGATTGCCTCGTGGATAAATCTCTGATGATAACCCGTGGGTTTTGCAAAGGACCTTGGTATCGGAGAAAATTATATCGTGATCACCCACAGCGTTGTAGCAGTGATCAGCCACGGCAGATGAATTTGTTCTGCCGTGTTTCAAATCTGATTTGTGCTCGCGAATTGGGTCAGAGACATGTCGCTTTGTCTCCCCGATATAGCAATCACCGCAGGTACAACTCAATTTGTAAACCCCGGGGTACTGTAAGTCAGGAATGACATCCTTCACGGATGGGATCAGATCACGAATTTTGTGTACTGTATTGAACCGGACCAGGATCTTGTGTTTGTTTAGAATTTTGGAGATCTTTTTAGTAACGCCTGCTATATATGGTAGTGTGATGGTTTTTACCGGAGTATCAAGTGGTTCATCTTCTTTGGTTCTTTCGGTAAAGTCACCACGTAGAATGAGAATAAAATAATAAATTGATACAATAAAATAACACAATAATATTCTCACGACGTTTCGGCCACAACACAAGCGGCCTTCATCAGGTGAAGGGACGAGACTGCCTGGAGGACAGCGCTGGAGTGAAAAAGCCACGCTCAGATCGCGACCTTTAAGCTGTGTGAGAGGAAACAAAGCGCCTTGACAAAGGAATTAGCATATAATTTAGCATTGAAATGGCTGAGTGATTAGCTTGTGACTGGTCACAGAAATGGCTATGTTAAAGTTAAAGCATACACATCTGCAAAGGCACCCCTTGACAAAGGAATTAGCATAGAATTTAGCATTGAAATGGCTGAGTGATTAGCTTGTGACTGGTCACAGAAATGGCTATGTTAAAGTTAAAGCATACACATCTGCAAAGGCACCCCTTGACAAAGGAATTAGCATAGAATTTAGCATTGAAATAGCTGAGTGATTAGCTTGTAACTGGTCACAGAAATAGCTTTAACATAGCCTTTTCTGTGACCAGTCACAAGCTAATCACTCAGCCATTTCAATGCTAAAATTCTATGCTAATTCCTTTGTTAAGGCGCTTTGTTTCTTCTCACACAGCTTAAAGGTCGTGCTCTTTCACTCCAGCGCTGTCCTACCAGACAGTCTCGTCCCCTTCACCTGATGAAGGCCGCTTGTGTTGTGGCCGAAACGTCGTGAGAATATTATTGTGTTATTTTATTTTATCAATTTATCATTTTATTCTCATTCTACGTGGTGACTTTACCGAAAGAACCAAAGGAAGATGAATCCTTGCAGTCACGAAAGCTTTAAATCGAAATTTATCAAGCGGTTGTTTCTGTATGGAGGGAGAAACAGCTTGGCGGATGGTACGGTCAGAGTATCCATTCCTCTTGAGGGCCAGCTGTGCATGTTTTAATTCACTGGTCAGGTGGTGTTGGTCCGAAATGCAATGAGCCCTGTGGTATAACGTTTTGATGAGAGAATTCTTTTGGGCTGGGTGGTGGTGGGAATCAGGTTTCAAGTAGGAATCTGTCCATAATAAAGGTTTTTTTTTGTGTTAGATCGCGTTAATTTATAAATGTGTCGTAACCCTCCACCACCCGACACGGCCAATCAGCAAAAAAGTGTCACGTTGACAATAAGACAAATAATTCACTACTTTAGCCCACCGGTGTGTTGAAGAGTGAATCCACAACATTTACAGTTTGAATACCACGTTTCGCTGGTAATTACATCCAGCATCATCGGGCAATTCGCCAGAATGGTAAAGCCCTCGCTTGCTCCCGGTTTTATATAGAGCAGCAGGGTGACGTCATCACTTAACTCATATCAGGTGCAGTGATTAGAGGCGGAGGGGGGGGGGTATTGTAATTATATAATCGATTAGTAATCAGTCATTGGTTATGATTAGTAATGAGTTGTAGATTAGTAATTCTTTAAATCAAAATGTAATGTGTGTTATTTAATAATACGCTTCCAGGCCGCACTAAGCCGGTAGCTAGGAATCTGTGTTGGGTGGGTTTCCTGTAGACAGAATGTCCCAATGAGCCATCAGCTCTCCTCTCAAACAGAACATCCGAGAATGGCAGCTTGCCATCTTTCTCCACCTCCACGGTGAATTTGTAGGTGTGAAGTGAAATAAGCTTCCATGAAAGTTTGGTATATCACTACTTGGATAAATACCATTGAAAATTAGTTTAATGTTTGGTATGATTTAGAACATCTTTCCAATGGTTGCTTAATTTGAAAACCATCTTCTCGGTTGAAACTGTGTCCGTGTTTGTAGATCTGGATTGCCTCGTGGATAAATCTCTGATGATAACCCGTGGGTTTACAAAGGACCTTGGTATCGGAGAAAATTATATCGTAATCCCCCACAGCGTTGTAACAGTGATCAGCCACGGCAGAAGAATCTCAGTCAGTCGACCCGTGGCACCTGGGTCTGCCACGTGACCTCCTGCCAGCGGGCGTTCGACACTTATCGTGGCCTCAAGGTGCACATAGCCTGGCACAAGCGTCGTGGTGACGTCACCGCCACTTAGTGGCGAATGGCGGTTGTTGTTGTTGTTGTTGTGCGTGTGTCTGCGTGTGTGTGTCTGTGTGTGTGTCTGTGTGTGTGTCTGTGTGTCTGTGTGTGTGTGTGTGTCTGTGTGTGTGGTCCAGCAAAACAACCCCCTACCTCCTCGCGGTGCCGGACGGGCAACTCTGTCGTGGACAGTGCTGTGGGGGGAGATCCAATTTTGATTGGCTCCTCCCCTCATGGCATATGTGTCCACCACAGGGGCTAAACGGGGGCTCTGGACGGGTGCGAGGGGCTGGTAACCCCTCCACCTTAAATTAATTACCACGAAACCACGAATTAAACTGAAATATGTAACTAATAAGCTTGTGCCGGAGGCCCCGGGGGGCCAGGCGTCTATGACGTCTCCTGGCCAAACCCCAATTGGCAGAGCCAGGAGATTGAATACCTACCCTCGGGGCTACTCCAGAAACAACGAAAAGCCACTACGGGTGGCCACGTGGAATGTTCGAACGCTCACTGCAGAGGAGAGGCTGCCACTCCTCTATCGGGAGCTGGACCGGTACCGCCTGGATCTATGCGGCATTCAGGAGGTCCGGTGGACCGGCTCTGGCTCCTGCCACCATGAGGGGTGGACAGTCCTCTACTCGGGGCAGCAGACTGCTAAACAACAGGGTGTGGGTCTTCTTTTGAACAAAAAAATGAAGGGGGCGTGGGAGCGTGGCGGTGAGGTGTGGGAAGCTGTAAGCCCCAGGCTACTTTGGGCTCGCCTTCCCATCAACCGGAGGCGAGGAATGGTGGTCGTGGTTACTTATGCCCCCACCGAAGATGAACATCCGTGGAGAGATGCAGGCAAAGCTGATGAGTCAGATGCCTTCTATGACCTCCTGTCACAGGTACTGGCTAAAGTGGCCCCTCGGGATAGAGTCATCATGTTGGGTGACTTCAATGCCCAAGTTGGTCATGATACTGGCACCTGGTCTGGAGTGATTGGAGGGCATGGGCCAGATCAGCTCAATAACAACGGTAGGAGGCTGCTAGATTTTTGTGCAGCCCATGGGCTTGTTATTACCAACACGCTGTTCCGGCATCGGCGCATCCACACAACATCATGGATGCATGCCGGGTCCAAGCAAGAACATCTGCTGGACTACATAGTGACGGACCAGCGAATGCGAGCCCATGTCCTTGATACCAGGACCTACCGTGGAGCTGATCTGCCCTCTGACCATCGACTAGTCATCTGTAAGATGCGCCTGCCATTCTTCCACTCCGGTGGTGGGTGTACACCCAGGACCCCATTCCAACATAAATTGGCCTGGTCTCAGTTATCTGATGAAAGTTGCAAGCGAGAATTTCATCATCGCTTGCGGCTGGGATTGGCATCGTCCCCGACTCCTCCTGATGTTGAGGGTAAATGGGCGAGGTTTAGGACTGTGACTCATGCAGCTGCAATGGCTGCTTTGGGTACGCGGTCCAGACCTCCCCAGAGACCCTGGCTGACAGAGGAGGTGTTCAGGATGGTTGAGAAAAAGCGACAGGCCCACTGTCATCGGCTACAGAATCCCACGTCAGAGAATGAGGAGGCTTACCGCAGCCTTCGCTCGGAGGTTCGGAGAGCCGTGAGGCGCTGCAAGGATGGGTGGTGGTCGCGGGTTGCTGAGGAGATGGAGTCTGCCTCAGTGGCCCGTGATCACAAATCTCTATTTAACTCCATCAAAAAAGTAACCTGCAGCGCCACACCTATTACCATCATTAGGGGAAAAAACGGTGATCCAATCTCCGACCCCCAGGAACAGGTTCGCAGATTTGCTGAGCATTTCTGTGAGGTCCTGGGGGAGGGAAAATCCCTCAGCCAGGAAAACATCGTGGCACAAAGTGAGGATGACCCTGCTGAGGCTGCGGTGCCTCAAATATTGGAAGAAGTCACCCCCTGTGAGTGGCTGGCTGAGGTGCCATCTGCTGAGGAAGTATTGAAGGCGATCCGGAGTCTGAGACCAGGAAAGGCAGCGGGCAGAGATGATCTCCCAAGCGAAATGCTGAGGAAGGGTGGCGTTTGTGCACAGACTGCCCTATATGACATCATAACAACAGTCTGGACCACTGGACGGATTCCGCAGGATTGGAAGGATGCCCTGGTGGTCCCCCTTTTTAAGAAAGGGGACCGCACAGACTGTAACAACTACGGGGCATCTCACTCCTCAGTGTGCCGGGAAAGGTCCTGGCAAGGATTATTCAGCATCGCCTTGCCAGGCACGCTGAGGAGAGGCTTGCGGAGCCCCAATGCGGTTTCAGGAAAGGGCGGTCCTGCACAGATGCCATATTTTCTGTCCGTCTGCTACAGCAGAGGTGTAGGGAATTCCAACAAGACCTACATCTCTGCTTTATTGACCTGGTCAAGGCCCATGATACCATCAGTAGGCCTGGGATCTGGGTCGTTCTTCGTGCTTTTGGAGTACCTGACCCTCTGCTCACGATCATTAAGGACCTTCATGATGGTGAGCGGGCCTGGGTAAAACTACGTGGCCGGGAGTCAGAGCCATTCCCTGTACACCTTGGGGTGCGACAGGGATGTCCTCTGGCTCCCACATTATTTAACATCTATTTTGACCACGTAGTTGGTGAAGCCTTCAATAGCTGTACCAGGGGAATCTCCATATGGTACAGATATAATGGGAGGCTAATCGATGCCCGGGTGTGGTCAAGGGATGGCTCCCTATTGCTCAACCACGTTATGTATGCTGATGAATTGGTAATAGCTGCTCAGTCAGAGGAGGAGTTGGAGACGCTGCTGCTGAGACTGGAGCGTGCCACTAAGAGGTGGGGCCTTACCATCAGCCCCACCAAAACTAAGCACCTGCCTGGGTATTTTGTACCATCGGATACTCCACCCCCTCAACTCCCAATCGGTGATGGGGCAGTTGTGGAGAGAGTGGAGAGTTTCCCATACCTGGGCAGTGTGCTTATGACTGGCTCCAGTTTAACAGCAGAAGTCTCACTCAAAATCAGTCGAGCGGCAATATCTTTTCATCGGTTGCGCAACGCTGTGTGGAAGCTACCTGGTCTGTCGCTCCGCACTAAGCTTCAGGTCTTCTCGGCCACGGTCATTCCCTCCCTTCTCTACGCTTGCGAAACGTGGACCCCCCTAATGGAACATCTTCGCCGGTTAGAAACATTTAGGCTGGCCTGCCTACGATCCATCCTGGGTTTAACCAGACTGGATTGTCTGAGGAGCTCACAAATCCTTGAAAGATCTGGGCAGGGTCCCATCGGTGAGCTCCTCCGGCAGGCAAGGCTGCGATGGCTGGGTCATGTAGCCCGCATGCCCAGCCACCGCATGCCGAAACAGCTTTTGTTTGGCCGGATTGAGGGGGCTAAGCGGGCGCGGCACAGGCTAGAGAAGAGATGGAGTGATGTGGTACAGGAGGACGTGGAGCTGAGTGGACTTGCCGATGACTGGTACCAGCGGTATCAAGATCGGCCTCTGTGGAGGAGGCTCGTGAAGGATGCTACTGGGCAGTTGGAGGCAGTCGCCCTCCAACAACAACGGAGGGCGGAGGAGCGACGCTCAGAACAACGAGCGGAGCGCCGGGTGGCTAAAGCACAGCAGGTTGGCACAGTAGGGGGCACAGGTGGTGCATCAGCCATTCATCTCAGTCAAGTCGACCCGTGGCACCTGGGTCTGCCCCGTGACCTCCTGCCAGCGGGCGTTCGACACTTCACGTGGCCTCAGGGTGCACATAGCCTGGCACAAGCGTCGTGGTGACGTCACCGCCACTTAGTGGCGAATGGCGGTTGTTGTTGTTGTTGTTGTTGTGTGTGTGTGTCTGTGTGTGTGTGTGTCTGCGTGCGTGTCTGTGTGTGTGTCTGTGTGTAACTGTGTGTGTCTGTGTGTAACTGTGTGTGTCTGTGTGTAACTGTGTGTGCGTGTCTGTGTGTGTCTGTGTGTAACTGTGTGTGTGTCTGTGTGTGTGTGTCTGTGTGTGTCTGTGTGTGTCTGTGTGTGTGTCTGTGTGTAACTGTGTGTGTGTCTGTGTGTAACTGTGTGTGCGTGTCTGTGTGTGTCTGTGCGTGTGTGTCTGTGTGTGTGTCTGTGTCTGTGTGTGTGTGTCTGTGTGTAACTGTGTGTGTGTGTGTGTCTGTGTGTGTGTGTGTGTCTGTCCGTGTGTGCGTCTCCCTCCACACCCTCCCACCCTACCTACCCAGCCACCCACCCACCCACCCCATCCCGTGAAGCCCCGTCGGTTCGCGACGCCCACCTCACGCAGACGTGAAACGACCCCGTGCAGTCGATGCGGAAGCCGCCAGACCATGCACCCCGTGAGCGCCCGCCCGCTCCGCCCGCGGGGAGGGACTGGTGCAGCTGGTGCAGCTGGTGCTGCTGTTGCTGTTGGTGCAGCTGGTGCTGCTGATGCTGCTGCTGGTGCTGTTGTTGCTGGTGCTGTTGCTGCTGTTGCTGGTGCTGCTGCTGGTGCTGTTGCTGCTGGTGCTGTTGTTGCTGGTTCTGTTGCTGTTGTTGCTGGTGCTGCTGATGCTGCTGCTGTTGCTGTTGGTGCTGTTGCTGGTGCTGCTGCTGCTGCTGTTGGTGCTGTTCCTGGTGCTGCTGCTGCTGCTGCTGCTGGTGCTGCTGGTGCTGTTGCTGCTGCTGCTGCTGGTGCTGCTGCTGGTGCTGCTGATGGTGCTGCTGCTGCTGCTGGTGCTGCTGCTGTTGCTGCTGCTGCTGCTGCTGTTGCTGCTGCTGCTGTTGCTGCTGCTGGTTCTGCTGGTGCTGCTGCTGCTGCTGCTGTTGCTGTTGCTGCTGCTGCTGGTGCTGCTGCTGCTGCTGGTGCTGCTGTTGCTGGTGCTGTTGCTGGTGCTGCTGCTGCTGTTGCAGCTGCTGGTGCTGCTGCTGGTGCTGCTGTTGCTGCTGCTGTTGATGCTGCTGCTGCTGCAGCTGCTGCTGGTGCTGCTGCTGGTGCTGCTGTTGCTGCTGCTGCTGCTGCTGTTGCTGCTGCTGGTGCTGCTGGTGCGGCGGCGGTGGGGAGAGGCGGACGCAGAGCAGTTGCTCGAGGTCGCAGCGGGGCCAGTGGTACACCAGGCTGGCGCCCGGCAGCGCCGACACCGGCGCCGGCTGAGCACGGCCGCCCTGCGGGGGGACGACGGCGGAGTCGTCATAGCGACGGGCGTAGTCATAGCGACGGGCGTAGTCATAGCGACGGGCGTAGTCATAGCGATGGGCGTAGTCATAGCGACGGGCGTAGTCATAGCGACGGGCGTAGTCATAGCGACGGGCGTAGTCATAGCGACGGGCGTAGTCATAGCGACGGGCGTAGTCATAGCGACGGGCGTAGTCATAGCGACGGGCGTAGTCATAGCGACGGGCGTAGTCATAGCGACGGGCGTAGTCATAGCGACGGGCGTAGTCATAGCGACGGGCGTAGTCATAGCGACGGGCGTAGTCATAGCGACGGGCGTAGTCATAGCGACGGGCGTAGTCATAGCAACGGGCGTAGTCATAGCAACGGGCGTAGTCATAGCAACAGCAGTAGCTATGACTATAGCTATAGTCATAACTATAGTCATAGCTACAGTCATAGCTACAGTCATAGCTACAGTCATAGCTATAGTCATAGCTATGACTATAGCTATAGTCATAGCTACTGTTATCATCTCTTCCATCAACACTCACTCTCACCCACCCTCTCACCCACTCACCCACCCACCCTCTCACCCACCCACCCACCCTCTCACCCTCTCACCCACCCTCTCACCCACCCACCCACCACCCTCTCACCCACCCACCCACCACCCTCTCACCCACCCACCCACCACCCACCCACCCACTCACCCACCCACTCACTCACCCACTCACCCACCCACCCACCCACCCTCTAACCCACCACCCACCCTCTCACCCACTCACTCACCCACTCACCCACCCACCCACCCACCCTCTAACCCACCACCCACCCACTCACCCACCCACCCACCTACCCACCCACCTACCCACCCACCTGGGTGAACTCTCTCTGTGCGAAGCTGAGTGAGTGTCTGGAGTGGTTGGTGAGGAGGAATCTGGGAGTGAAGGTGACCACCCACCCTCTAACCCACCCACCCACCCTCTCACCCACCCACCCACCCTCTAACCCACCCACCCACCCTCTCACCCACCCACTCACTCACCCACTCACTCACCCACTCACCCACTCACTCACCCACTCACTCACTCACCCACTCACCCACCCACCCTCTAACCCACCCACCCACCCTCTCACCCACCCTCTCACCCACCACCCACCCACTCACCCTCTCACCCACCACCCTCTCACCCACCACCCACCCACCCACCCACCCACCCACCCTCTCACCCACCCACCACCCACCCACCTGGGTGAACTCTCTCTGTGCGAAGCTGAGTGAGTGTCTGCTGCGGTTGGTGACGAGGAATCTGGGAGTGAAGGTGACCAGCCACCCTCTCACCCACCCACCACCCTCTCACCCACCCACCCACCCTCTCACCCACCCACCACCCTCTCACCCACCCACCCTCTCACCCACCCACCCACCCACCCTCTCACCCACCCACCCACCCTCTCACCCTCTCACCCACACACCACCCTCTCACCCACCCACTCACTCACCCACTCACTCACCCACTCACCCACTCACCCACTCACTCACCCACTCACTCACTCACCCACTCACTCACCCACTCACTCACCCACTCACCCACTCACCCACTCACTCACCCACCCACTCACCCACTCACCCACCCACCCACCCACCCTCTCACCCACCCACCACCCACCCACCTGGGTGAACTCTCTCTGTGCGAAGCTGAGTGAGTGTCTGGAGTGGTTGGTGACGAGGAATCTGGGAGTGAAGGTGACCACCCACCCTCTCACCCACCCACCACCCTCTCACCCACCCACTCACTCACCCACTCACTCACCCACTCACTCACCCTCTCACCCACTCACCCACTCACCCACCCACCCACCCACCCTCTAACCCACCCTCTCACCCACCCACCCACCCACCTGGGTGAACTCTCTCTGTGCGAAGCTGAGTGAGTGTCTGCTGTGGTTGGTGACGAGGAATCTGGGAGTGAAGGTGACCACCCACCCTCTAACCCACCCACCACCCTCTCACCCTCTCACCCACCCACCCACCCACCCTCTCACCCACCCACCCACCCACCCTCTAACCCACCCACCCACCCACCCTCTAACCCACCCACCCACCCACCCTCTCACCCACCCACCCACCCACCCACTCACCCACCCACCCACCCACCCTCTCACCCACCACCCACCCACCTGGGTGAACTCTCTCTGTGCGAAGCTGAGTGAGTGTCTGCTGTGGTTGGTGACGAGGAATCTGGGAGTGAAGGTGACCACCCACCCTCTCACCCACCCACCACCCTCTCACCCACCCACCACCCTCTCACCCACCCACCCTCTAACCCACCCACCCACCACCCTCTCACCCACCCACCCTCTCACCCACCCACCCACCCACCCTCCACCCACCCACCCACCCACCTGGGTGAACTCTCTCTGTGCGAAGCTGAGTGAGTGTCTGGAGTGGTTGGTGACGAGGAATCTGGGAGTGAAGGTGACCAGCTGCGTGTCACGGAAGCGTCCACGGGCCTTGCGCACAATGATGCCTGCACACACGCAGGGGGGGAGGGGGGAGGGGGAGGGGGGAGGGGGGGAGTGAGTGAGTGAGTAGGTGACTGAGTGGGTGGGTGAGTGAGTGAGTGGGTGGGTGAGTGAGGAGGTGAGTGAGTGAGTGAGTAGGTGAGTGAGTGGGTGAGTAGGTGAGTGAGTAGGTGAGTGAGTGAGTGAGTAGGTGAGTGAGTAGGTGAGTGAGTGAGTGAGTAGGTGAGTGAGTGGGTGAGTGAGTGAGTGAGTAGGTGAGTGAGTGTGTAGGTGAGTGTGAGTGAGTAGGTGAGTGTGTAGGTGAGTGAGTAGGTGAGTGTGTAGGTGAGTGTGTAGGTGAGTGTGTAGGTGAGTGAGTAGGTGAGTGTGTAGGTGAGTGAGTAGGTGAGTGTGTAGGTGAGTGAGGAGGTGAGTGTGTAGGTGAGTGTATGAGTGAGTATATGAGTGAGTGTGTGAACATCACCGATGTAGTACACCAGCCCAGGACGGTTCTCCGCCTGTAGCACAGTGAGTGTGTAGGTGAGTGTGTGAGTGAGTAGGTGAGTGTGTAGGTGAGTGTGTAGGTGAGTGTGTAGGTGAGTGAGTGAGTGTGTAGGTGTGTGAGTGTGTGTGTGAACATCACCGATGTAGTACACGAGCCCAGGACGGTTCTCTGCCTGTAGCACAGTGAGTGTGTAGGTGAGTGAGTGAGTGTGTGAGTGAGTGAGTGTATGAGTGAGTGTGTGAGTGAGTGAGTGTATGACTGAGTGAGTGAGTGTGTAGGTGAGTGAATGAGTGTATCACCGATGTAGTACACCAGACCAGGACGGTTCTCCGCCTGTAGCACAGTGAGTGTGTAGGTGAGTGTGTAGGTGAGTGAGTGAGTAGGTGAGTGAGTGAGTGAGTGTGTAGGTGAGTGAGTGAGTGTATGACTGAGTGAGTGAACATCACCGATGTAGTACACGAGCCCAGGGCGGTTCTCTGCCTGTAGCACGGTGAGTGTGTAGGTGAGTGAGTGTGTGAGTGAGTGTGTAGGTGAGTGAGTGTATGACTGAGTGAGTGAGTAGGTGAGTGAGTGTGTGAGTGTGTAGGTGTGTAAGTATCACCGATGTAGTACACGAGCCCAGGACGATTCTCCGCCTGTAGCACAGTGAGTGTGTGAGTGTGTAGGTGAGTGAGTGTGTAGGTGAGTGTGTAGGTGAGTGTGTAGGTGTGTAAGTATCACCGATATAGTACACGAGCCCAGGACGGTTCTCTGCCTGTAGCACGGTGAGTGTGTAGGTGAGTGAGTGTGTAGGTGAGTGAGTGTGTAGGTGAGTGAGTGTGTGACTGAGTGTATGAGTGAGTGAGTGAGTGTATGAGTGAGTGTGTAGGTGAGTGAGTGTGTGAACATCACCGATGTAGTACACCAGCCCCGGGCGGTTCTCTGCCTGTAGCACAGTGAGTGTGTAGGTGAGTGAGTGTGTGAACATCACCGATGTAGTACACCAGCCCCGGACGGTTCTCCGCCTGTAGCACAGTGAGTGTGTAGGTGAGTGAGTGTGTGAACATCACCGATGTAGTACACCAGCCCCGGGCGGTTCTCCGCCTGTAGCACAGTGAGTGTGTAGGTGAGTGTGTAGGTGAGTGTGTAGGTGAGTGAGTGAGTGTATCACCGATGTAGTACACCAGCCCCGGACGGTTCTCCGCCTGTAGCACAGTGAGTGTGCGTACGCCCGAGCCGGCGTCCAGCGAGAAGGAGTGGGACCAGGCTGGGACTCCCTCGGGGTGCAGGCCCCTGCCCAGCCGCATGCTGCACCTGCACGTGGCACACACAGAGAGAGATACACACAGAGTGTACACATAGTGTATACACACACACAGAGAGATACACACAGTGACACACAGTGTATACATAGTGTACACACAGTGTACACACACAGTGTACACATAGTGTACACATAGTGTATACACACAGTGTACACATAGTGTACACTGTGTGTATACACACAGTGTACACACAGTGTACACACACAGTGTACACATAGTGTACACATAGTGTACACACACACACAGTGTACACACAGTGTACACATAGTGTATACACACATAGTGTACACATAGTGTACACATAGTGACACACAGTGTACACACACATAGTGTACACATAGTGTACACATAGTGTATACACACATAGTGTACACACAGTGTACACATAGTGTATACACACATAGTGTACACACAGTGTACACACACACACAGTGTACACACACAGTGTACACACAGTGTACACACACACAGTGTACACACACAGTGTACACACACACACAGTGTACACACACAGTGTACACACACACAGTGTACACACAGTGTATACACACAGTGTACACATAGTGTATACACACAGTGTACACACAGTGTACACACACATAGTGTACACACACACACACAGTGTACACACACAGTGTACACATAGTGTATACACACAGTGTACACACACAGTGTACACACACATAGTGTACACACACACACAGTGTACACACACACACACAGTGTACACACACACACACAGTGTACACATAGTGTATACACACAGTGTACACATAGTGTATACACACAGTGTACACATAGTGTATACACACAGTGTACACATAGTGTACACATAGTGTATACACACAGTGTACACATAGTGTACACATAGTGTATACACACAGTGTACACATAGTGTACACACACAGTGTACACACACAGTGTATACACAGTGTACACACACAGTGTACACATAGTGTATACACACAGTGTACACACAGTGTACACATAGTGTACACACAGTGTACACACACAGTGTACACACAGTGTACACACACAGTGTACACATAGTGTATACACACAGTGTACACACAGTGTACACATAGTGTACACACAGTGTACACACAGTGTACACACACAGTGTACACACACAGTGTACACACAGTGTACACACACACACACAGTGTACACACAGTGTACACACACACAGTGTACACACACACAGTGTACACATAGTGACACACAGTGTATACACACACACAGTGTACACACACAGTGTACACACACACACAGTGTACACACACAGTGTACACATAGTGTATACACACAGTGTACACACACACACACAGTGTACACACACACAGTGTGACACACACACAGTGTGACACACACACAGTGTACACATAGTGTATACACACAGTGTACACATAGTGTATACACACAGTGTACACATAGTGTATACACACAGTGTACACATAGTGTACACACACAGTGTACACACAGTGTATACACACAGTGTACACACACAGTGTACACATAGTGTACACACACAGTGTACACACAGTGTACACATAGTGTACACACACAGTGTACACATAGTGTACACACACAGTGTACACACACATAGTGTACACACACAGTGTACACACACACAGTGTACACATAGTGTACACACACAGTGTACACACACACAGTGTACACACACACAGTGTACACACACAGTGTATACACACACACAGTACACACACACACAGTGTACACATAGTGACACACAGTGATACACACACACAGTGTATACACACACAGAGAGATACACAGTGTACACATAGTGTACACACAGTGTACACACACACACAGTGTACACACACACACACAGTGTACACACACAGTGTACACATAGTGACACACAGTGTACACACACACACAGTGTACACACACAGAGACACACACACACAGTGTACACACACACACAGTGTACACACACACACAGTGTACACACACACAGTGTACACACACACACAGTGTACACACACACACAGAGAGATACACACAGAGTGTACACATAGTGTATACACACAGTGTACACACAGTGTACACATAGTGTATACACACAGTGTACACACAGTGTACACATAGTGTATACACACAGTGTACACACAGTGTACACATAGTGTATACAAACAGTGTACACACAGTGTACACATAGTGTATACACACAGTGTACACACAGTGTACACATAGTGTATACACACAGTGTACACATAGTGTATACACACAGTGTACACACAGTGTACACATAGTGTATACACACAGTGTACACACATAGTGTATACACACAGTGTACACACATAGTGTATACACACAGTGTACACACATAGTGTATACACACAGTGTACACATAGTGTACACACACAGTGTACACACAGTGTACACATAGTGTATACACACAGTGTACACATAGTGTGTACACATAGTGTACACACACAGTGTACACACAGTGTACACACACAGTGTACACACAGTGTACACACAGTGTATACACACAGTGTACACACAGTGTACACACACAGTGTACACACAGTGTACACACAGTGTACACACACAGTGTACACACAGTGTACACATAGTGTACACATAGTGTATACACACAGTGTACACATAGTGTATACACACAGTGTACACATAGTGTATACACACAGTGTACACATAGTGTATACACACAGTGTACACATAGTGTACACACACAGTGTACACACACAGTGTACACACAGTGTACACACACAGTGTACACATAGTGTATACACACAGTGTACACACACACACAGTGTACACACACACAGTGTACACACACAGTGTATACACACACAGTGTACACACAGTGTACACACACACACAGTGTACACACACACAGTATACACACACAGTGTACACACAGTGTACACACACATAGTGTACACACACACAGTGTACACACACAGTGTACACACACACACAGTGTACACACACAGAGACACACACAGTGTACACACACAGTGTACACACACAGTGTACACACACACAGTGTACACACACAGTGTATACACACACACAGTGTACACACACACAGTGTATACACACACACAGTGTACACACACAGTGTACACACACACACAGTGTACACACACACACAGTGTACACACACACAGTGTACACACACACACAGTGTACACACACACACACAGTGTACACACACACAGTGTACACACACACACAGAGTGTACACACACACAGAGAGATACATAGTGACACACACACACAGTGTACACACACACAGTGTACACACACACACACAGTGTATACACACAGAGACACACACACAGAGACACACAATGTACACACACAGAGACACACAGTGTACACACACACACAGTGTACACACACAGAGACACACACACAGAGACACACAGTGTACACATAGTGACACACACACAGTGTACACACACACACAGTGTACACACACACACAGTGTACACACACACAGAGACACACAGTGACACACACACACACACACAGTGTACACACAGTGTACACACACACACACAGAGACACACAGTGTACACACACACAGTGTACACACAGTGTACACACACACACACAGAGACACAGTGACACACACACACAGTGTACACACAGTGTACACACACACAGAGACACACAGTGTACACACACACAGTGTACACACAGTGTACACACACACACACAGAGACACACAGTGACACACACACAGTGTACACACAGTGTACACACACACACACAGAGACACACAGTGTACACACACACACACAGACAGTGACACACACACAGAGACACACACACAGTGACACACACACAGAGACACAGTGACACACACATACACAGTGACACATAGTGACACACACACAGTGACAGTGACACACACACAGTGACACATAGTGACACACACACAGTGACACACACACAGTGACACAACACAGTGACACACACACAGTGACACACACAGTGACACACACACAGTGACACATAGTGACACACACAGTGACACACACACAGTGACACACACACAGTGACACACACAGTGACACACACACAGTGACACACACACACAGAGACACATAGTGTACACACACATAGTGTACACACAGTGTGCACATAGTGACACACACACACACACAGAGACACATAGTTACACACACACAGAGACACACACACAGAGACACATAGTGACACACACACAGAGACACACACACACAGAGTGACACACACACAGAGACACACACACAGTGTACACACAGTGTACACACACACAGTGACACACACACAGTGTACACACACACACACAGTGTACACACACACACACACACAGACACACAGTGACACACACACACACAGAGACACACAGTGACACACACACACACAGAGACACACAGTGACACACACACACAGACACATAGTGACACACACACACAGTGACACATAGTGACACACACACACAGACACACACACACAGTGTACACACACACAGCGACACACACACAGAGACACAGTGTACACACACACAGAGACACACACAGAGACACAGTGTACACACACACAGAGACACACACAGAGACACAGTGTACACACACACAGAGACACACACAGAGACACATAGTGACACACACACAGAGACACATAGTGACACACACACACAGAGACAGTGACACACACACAGTGACACACACACACACAGTGACACAGTGACCCACACACAGAGACACACAGTGACACACACACAGTGTACACACAGTGTACACACACACAGTGTACACACACACAGAGACACACAGTGACACACACACACAGTGTACACACACACAGTGTACACACACACACACACAGTGTACACACACAGTGTACACACACAGTGTACACACACACAGTGTACACACACACAGTGTACACACACACAGTGTACACACACACAGTGTACACACATAGTGTACACACACAGTGTACACACACAGTGACACACACACACAGACACAAACAGACAGTGACACACACACACACAGTGTACACACACACACAGTGTACACACACACACACAGTGTACACACACACAGTGTACACACACACACAGTGTACACACACACACAGTGTACACACACACACAGTGTACACAGACAGTGTACACACACACACAGTGTACACACACACAGACACACACACACACAGAGACACACACAGACACACACAGACACACACACAGAGACACACACAGAGACACACACAGAGACACACAGACACACAGACACACACAGAGATACACACACAGACACACATACACACAGACACACACAGACACACACACACAGACACCCACACACAGACACACACACAGACACACACACACACACAGACACACACACACACACAGACACACACACAGAGAGGTACACACACACCCCCACGTGACCACCCCCCCCCCCCCCACGTGCCCCCCACATGCCCCCCCCCACGTGCCCCCCCACGTGACCCCCACGTGACCCCCACGTGACCCCCACGTGACCCCCCCCGGAGGGCTCACAGGTGTGGCTGCTCCCGGTCAGCGTAGCTGAAGAGGAGTGGCGTGAGGCTCCGGGCGACTTCGTGCTCCTCAAACTGCCCGGCCGCGGCGTCGGCACCACGGACGCCTTCCTGGCGGAACACCAGGGGCAGGCCTGGTGGTGGTGTGGTGTGGTGGTGGTGGTGTGGTGTGGTGGTGTAGTGGTGTGGTGGTGGTGGTGGTGAGGTGTGGTGTGGTGGTGGTGGTGGTGTAGTGGTGTGGTGGTGGTGGTGTAGTGGTGTGGTGGTGGTGGTGAGGTGGTGGTGTGGTGGTGGTGGTGGTGTAGTGGTGTGGTGGTGGTGGTGTAGTGGTGTGGTGGTGGTGGTGGTGGTGATGGTGGTGGTGGTGGTGGTAGCGATGGTGGTGGTGGTGGTAGTGGCGATGTTGACAGTGGTGGTGGTGGCGATGGTGGTGGTGGTGGTATCAGTAGCGGTTAGAAATGGGACCCAGTAGCAGTAGCATCATCATCAGCAGCATCAGCAGTAGTAGTAGCATCAGTAGAAGTAACATCATCAGCAGCAGCATCAGCAGTAGTAGCATCAGTAGAAGTAACATCATCATCAGCAGCATCAGCAGTAGTAGCATCAGTAGAAGTAACATCATCATCAGCAGCATCAGCAGTAGTAGCATCAGTAGAAGTAACATCATCATCAGCAGCATCAGCAGTAGTAGCATCAGTAGAAGTAACATCATCATCAGCAGCATCAGCAGTAGTAGCATCAGTAGAAGTAACATCATCATCAGCAGCATCAACAGTAGTAGCATCAGCAGTAGTAGCGTCAGTAGCATCGTCATCAGTAGCATCATCAGCAGGAGTAGTATCATCATCATCAGCAGTGCCAGTAGTAGCAGCATCGTCAGCAGCAGTATCATCATCAGCAGTGCCAGTAGTAGCAGCGTCATCATCATCATCATCAGCAGTGCCAGTAATAGCAGCATCGTCAGCAGCAGTATCATAATCATCATCAGCAGCAGTGCCAGTAGTAGTAGCGTCATCAGCACACTCATCATCATCATCAGCAGTGCCAGTAGTAGTAGCATCATCAGCACACTCATCATCATCATCAGCAGTGCCAGTAGTAGTAGCGTCATCAGCACACTAATCATCATCATCAGCAGCAGTGCCAGTAGTAGTAGCGTCATCATCATCATCAGCAGTGCCAGTAATAGCAGCATCGTCAGCAGCAGTATCATAATCATCATCAGCAGCAGTGCCAGTAGTAGTAGCGTCACCAGCACACTCATCATCATCATCAGCAGTGCCAGTAGTAGTAGCAGCGTCATCAGCACACTCATCATCATCATCAGCAGTGCCAGTAGTAGTAGCGTCATCAGCACACTCATCATCATCATCAGCAGTGCCAGTAGTAGTAGCGTCATCAGCACACTAATCACCATCATCATCAGCAGCGCCAGTAGTAGTAGCGTCATCAGCACACTCATCATCATCATCATCAGCAGTGCCAGTAGTAGTAGCGTCATCAGCACACTAATCACCATCATCATCAGCAGCGCCAGTAGTAGTAGCGTCATCAGCACACTCATCATCATCATCAGCAGTGCCAGTAGTAGTAGCGTCATCAGCACACTCATCATCATCATCATCAGCAGTGCCAGTAGTAGTAGCGTCATCAGCACACTCATCATCATCAGCAGTGCCAGTAGTAGTAGCGTCATCAGCACACTAATCATCATCATCATCAGCAGTGCCAGTAGTAGTAGCGTCATCAGCACACTAATCACCATCATCATCAGCAGCGCCAGTAGTAGTAGCGTCATCAGCACACTCATCATCATCATCAGCAGTGCCAGTAGTAGTAGCGTCATCAGCACACTCATCATCATCATCAGCAGTGCCAGTAGTAGTAGCGTCATCAGCACACTAATCACCATCATCATCAGCAGCGCCAGTAGTAGTAGCGTCATCAGCACACTCATCATCATCATCATCAGCAGTGCCAGTAGTAGCGTCATCAGCACACTCATCATCATCATCAGCAGCAGTGCCAGTAGTAGTAGCGTCATCAGGACACTCATCATCATCATCATCAGCAGTGCCAGTAGTAGTAGCGTCATCAGCACACTCATCATCATCATCATCATCAGCAGTGCCAGTAGTAGTAGCGTCATCAGCACACTCATCATCATCATCATCAGCAGTGCCAGTAGTAGTAGCGTCATCAGCCCACTCATCATCATCATCAGCAGTGCCAGTAGTAGCAGCGTCATCAGCACACTCATCATCATCAGCAGCAGTGCCAGTAGTAGTAGCGTCATCAGCACACTCATCATCATCATCATCAGTGCCAGTAGTAGTAGCGTCATCAGCACACTCATCATCATCATCATCAGCAGTGCCAGTAGTAGTAGCGTCATCAGCACACTCATCATCATCATCAGCAGTGCCAGTAGTAGTAGCGTCATCAGCACACTCATCATCATCATCAGCAGTGCCAGTAGTAGTAGCGTCATCAGCACACTCATCATCATCATCAGTCTCACCCCTCTTGTTGAGGAGCCAGTAGGGAGCGGACAGTAGGGAGTGCACCACGTGTGTGTGCCTGAGTCTCACCGCTCTTGTTGAGGAGCCAGTAGGGAGTGCACCACGTGTGTGTGTGTGAGTCTCACCACTCTTGTAGAGGAGCCAGTAGGGAGCTCACTGCCTGTGTGTGCGTGAGTCTCACCGGTCTTGTTGAGGAGCCAGTAGGGAGCTCACCACCTGTGTGTGCCTGAGTCTCACCGGTCTTGTTGAGGAGCCAGTAGGGAGCTCACTGCCTGTGCCTGAGTCTCACCGGTCTTGTTGAGGAGCCAGTAGGGAGTGCACCACCTGTGTGTGCCTGAGTCTCACCGGTCTTGTTGAGGAGCCAGTAGGGAGCGGACAGTAGGGAGCTCACCACCTGTGTGTGCCTGAGCCTCACCGGTCTTGTTGAGGAGCCAGTAGGGAGCGGACAGTAGGGAGCTCACCACCTGTGTGTGCCTGAGTCTCACCGCTCTTGTTGAGGAGCCAGTAGGGAGCGGACAGTAGGGAGTGCACCACGTGTGTGTGCCTGAGTCTCACCCCTCTTGTTGAGGAGCCAGTAGGGAGCGGACAGTAGGGAGCTCACCGCCTGCCTGTGCCTGAGCCTCACCGCTCTTGTAGAGGAGCCAGTAGGGAGTGCACCACGTGTGTGTGCCTGAGTCTCACCCCTCTTGTTGAGGAGCCAGTAGGGAGCTCACCACCTGTGTGTGCCTGAGTCTCACCGGTCTTGTAGAGGAGCCAGTAGGGAGCTCACTGCCTGTGTGTGCCTGAGCCTCACCGGTCTTGTTGAGGAGCCAGTAGGGAGCGAGACAGTAGGGAGTGAGACAGTAGGGAGTGAGACAGTAGGGAGTGAGACAGTAGGGAGCGAGACAGTAGGGAGCGGACAGTAGGGAGCGAGACAGTAGGGAGCGAGACAGTAGGGAGCTCACCACCTGCCTGTGCCTGAGCCTCACCGGTCTTGTTGAGGAGCCAGTAGGGAGTGCACCACTTGTGTGTGCCTGAGCCTCACCGGTCTTGTTGAGGAGCCAGTAGGGAGTGCACCACCTGTGTGTGCCTGAGTCTCACCGGTCTTGTTGAGGAGCCAGTAGAGAGCTCACTGCCTGTGTGTGCCTGAGCCTCACCGGTCTTGTTGAGGAGCCAGTAGGGAGCGGACAGTAGGGAGTGCACCACTTGTGTGTGCCTGAGTCTCACCGGTCTTGTTGAGGAGCCAGTAGGGAGTGAGACAGTAGGGAGTGCACCACCTGTGTGTGCCTGAGCCTCACCGGTCTTGTTGAGGAGCCAGTAGGGAGCGGACAGTAGGGAGCTCACCACCTGTGTGTGCCTGAGACTCACCGCTCTTGTTGAGGAGCCAGTAGGGAGTGCACCACCTGTGTGTGCCTGAGCCTCACCGGTCTTGTTGAGGAGCCAGTAGGGAGCGGACAGTAGCACGTGCCTGAGTCTCACCGGTCTTGTTGAGGAGCCAGTAGGGAGCGGACAGTAGCACGTGCCGGGCTCCGTGTGTCACACTGGCGACGCGCACCGTGAGCAGTAAGCGCCGATTCCGGGTGTCGAACGCTCGCAGCTGAGCCACTCGCTCAGCGCGCCAAGCCGGCACCGAGCCGCCGGAGCCACCGCCGGAGCCACCGCCAGAGCCACCGCCGGAGCCACCGGCGCCGGAGGAGGAGGAGGAGGAGGAGCCACCGGCGCCGCCGGCGGCTCCCGGTACCAGCAGCAGCTCCTTGCAGCGCGGGAAGTTCTCAAGCTCCACCCCTGGAGGGGGGAGCGAGGGTGAGTGGGGGGGAAACAGGAAGAGTCGAGAAGGGAGGAGGAGGAGGATGATGATGATGATGATGATATTCTACTGCTGATGATGAAGGTGATGAGGATGATGAGGTGGTGGTGGTGGTGGTGGAGGAGGAGGAGGAGGAGGAGGAGGAGGAGGAGGATGATGAGGATGATGATGATACTCTACTGCTGATGATGCTGCTGCTGATGATGATGATGAAGGTGATGAGGATGATGATGAGGATGATCAGGTGGTGGAGGAGGAGGATGATGAGGATGATGATAATGATGATGATACTCTACTGCTGATGATGCTGCTGCTGATGATGAGGATGATGAGGATGATACTCTACTGCTGATGATGCTGCTGCTGATGATGATGAGGATGATGAGGTGGTGGTGGTGGAGGAGGATGAGGATGATGATGATACTCTACTGCTGATGATGCTGCTGCTGCTGATGATGATGAAGGTGATGAGGATGATGAGGATGATCAGGTGGTGGAGGAGGAGGATGATGATGATGATGATGATACTCTACTGCTGATGATGCTGCTGCTGCTGGTGCTGATGAGGATGATGAGGTGGTGGTGGAGGATGATGAGGATGATGAGGAGGAGGAGGAAGAGGAGGATGAGAAGGAGGATGAGGAGGAGGAGGATGATGAGGATGATGATACTCTACTGCTGATGATGCTGCTGCTGCTAGTGCTGATGATGAAGATGATGAGGATGATGATGATGATCAGGTGGTGGTGGTGGATGATGAGGAGGAGGAGGAGGATGATGATGATACTCTACTGATGATGCTGCTGCTGCTGGTGCTGATGATGATGACGATGAGGATGATGAGGGGTAGGAGGAGGAGGGGTAGGAGGAGGAGGGGTAGGAGGAGGAGGTGGAGGAGGAGGAGGTGGAGGAGGAGGATGAGGAGGAGGAGGATGATGATGATATTCTACTGCTGATGATGCTGCTGCTGCTGGTGTTGATGACGATGAGGATGATGATGACGATGAGGATGATGAGGTGGTGGAGTAGGAGGATGATGAGGAGGATGATGATGAGGAGGATGATGATGATGAGGATGATGAGGTGGTGGAGTAGGAGGATGATGAGGTGGTGGAGTAGGAGGATGATGAGGAGGATGATGATGAGGAGGAGTCTCACCCAGTTCGATGTTCTGTGAAGTGTCGGCCGACTCAAGCGCAGCTTCCTGGCCCGGAGAGAGAACCCCACGTACTGGTAGCCCTGGGGGCACACGGATAGAGAACCACCATCACCACCACAACCACCATCACCACCACCACCACCCCACGTACTGGTAGCCCTGGGGGCACACGGATAGAGAACCACCATCACCACCATAAACACCACCACCACCACCACCACCCCACGTACTGGTAGCCCTGGGGGCACACGGATAGAGAACCACCATCACCACCACAACCACCATCACCCACAAACACCACCACCACCCCACGTACCGGTAGCCCTGGGGGCACACGGATAGAGAACCACCATCACCACCACAACCACCATCACCCACAAACACCACCACCACCCCACGTACCGGTAGCCCTGGGGGCACACGGATAGAGAACCACCATCACCACCATAAACACCACCACAAACACCATCATCACCCACAAACACCATCACCACCACAACCATAAACACCACCACAACCACCACAACCACCACCACAAACACCATCACCCACCACCCACAAACACCATCACCACCACAACCATAAACACCACCACAACCACCACAACCACCACCACAAACACCATCACCCACCACCCACAAACACCACCACCACCACCCCACGTACCGGTAGTCCTGGGGGGGCGAACACACGGATAGAGATCCACCATCACCACCACAACCATAAACACCACCACAAACACCACCACAATCACCATCACCACCACAAACACCACCACCATCACCACAACCACCCACAAACACCATCATCACCACAACCCACAAACACCACCACCACCATCACCCCACGTACCGGTAGTCCTAGCGGGGCACACGGATAGAGAACCACCATCACAACCATAAACACCACCATCACCCACAACAACCCACCACCACCCACCACCACCACCCACCACCACCACACACAACCCACCACCACCACCACAACCACCACCACAACCACCATCACCACCACCACCACCACCACAACCACCATCACCACCAACACCACCACAACCACCACCACCACAACCCACCACCACCACCACCAACCACCACCCACAACCCAACACCACCACCCACAACCCACCACCACCCACAACCCTCCACCACCCACAACCATCCACCACCACCCACCACCACCACCCACCCACCACCCACCACCACCACCACCACCACCCACAACCCACCACCACCCACCGTGACCCCGCTAACACCGTGACCCCGCTCACCCCGTGACCCCGTGACCCCGCTCACCCCGTGACCCCGTGACCCCGCTCACCCTTGAGGTAGTAGGTGAGTTCGCAGGGCAGGAGGTTGGTGAGGACGAGGGTGGGCAGCAGTAGCAGCGTGTGGCCTGGGTACGGGAATGGCGGCTGGCCGGCTGCCCAGGCCTCCGCTGGGAAGGGATCCTCACGGATTGCCACCACGAACCTGCAGCATGTGGGGGGGTGGTGGGTGGGTGGGTGGGGGGGTGAGTGGGTGGGGGGGTGAGTGGGTGGATGGGGGGGGTGAGTGGGTGGGTGGGGGGGTGGGTGAGTGTGTGAGTGGGGGGGTGGGTGAGTGTGTGAGTGTGTGGGTGAGTGAGTGAGTGGGTGAGTGAGCGGGTGAGTAAATGAGTGAGTGAGTGGGTGAGTGAGTGGGTGGGTGGGTGAGTGAGTGGGTGAGTGAGTAGGTGAGTGAGTAAGTGGGTGGGTGAGTGAGTGGGTGAGTGAGTAGGTGAGTGAGTGAGTGGGTGGGTGAGTGGGTGGGTGAGTGGGTGAGTGTGTGAGTGAGTGAGTGAGTGGGTGAGTGAGCGGGTGAGTAAATGAGTGAGTGAGTGGGTGAGTGAGTGGGTGAGTGAGTAGGTGAGTGAGTGAGTGGGTGGGTGAGTGGGTGGGTGAGTGAGTGGGTGGGTGAGTGGGTGGGTGAGCGAGTGGTTGAGTGAGTGAGCGAGTGATTGAGTGAGTGGTTGAGTGAGTGGTTGAGTGAGTGAGTGGTTGAGTGGTTGAGTGAGTGAGTGGTTGAGTGAGTGGTTGAGTGAGTGAGTGGTTGAGTGAGTGAGTGGTTGAGTGGTTGAGTGAGTGAGTGATTGAGTGGGTGAGTGAGTGGTTGAGTGAGTGAGCGAGTGGTTGAGTGAGTGGTTGAGTGAGTGAGTGATTGAGTGGTTGAGTGAGTGGTTGAGTGAGTGAGCGAGTGAGTGGTTGAGTGAGTGGTTGAGTGAGTGATTGAGTGGTTGAGTGAGTGATTGAGTGGTTGAGTGGTTGAGTGAGTGGTTGAGTGAGTGGTTGAGTGGTTGAGTGAGTGAGCGGGTGGTTGAGCGAGCGAGTGAGCGGGTGGTTGAGTGAGCGAGCGAGCGAGCGAGCGGTGTGTTGCGTTGTCCACCTGTGCGTCAGCTCTTTATCCCCGCTGATGCTGAGACACTCGCGACTGCTGGCGTGCACGATGCCTAACCCACCGCCACCACTGCCACCACCGCCACCACCGCCACCACCGCCGCCACCACCGCCGGAAGAAGCAGCAGCAGCAGCAGCAGCCTTGCCTCCAGCCGCAGACGACGACGATGAGGAGGACGAGGAGGTGGACGAGGAGGTGGAGGAGGAGGTGGTGACGGCGCTAGTCCAGTGGATGGGCACGCGGCAGTAGTGGAAGCCTGCGCCGCTAGGCCGCACCTGTAGGCGCCAGGAGGCGAGGTGGAGGGGGATGGGGACGGAGCCCCTGGCCGGCAACACGGGGAGCACCACCGGCTCTGGGGGGCGGGGGGGGGGGAGAGGGGGGGGAGAGGGGGGGGAGGAGGGGGGTGAGGAGGGGGGTGAGGAGGAGGTGTTGGTGGTAAATATTCACAGGGACGGTGATTCTCAACCTTTCTCTCTCTCTCTGTGTCTCTCTCCCACTCTCTTACAATCTCTCCCCGTGTCTCTCCCCCGTGTCTCTCTCTCCTCGTGTCTCTCTCTCCTCGTGTCTCTCTCCTCGTGTCTCCCCCGTGTCTCTCTCCCGCCCGTGTCTCTCTCCCCCGTGTCTCTCCCCGTGTCTCTCTCCCCGTGTCTCTCTCCCCCGTGTCTCTCTCCTCGTGTCTCTCTCCCCCGTGTCTCTCTCCTCGTGTCTGCCCCGTGTCTCTCTCCTCGTGTCTCCCCCGTGTCTCTCTCCTCCTGTCTCCCCCGTGTCTCTCTCCTCGTGTCTGCCCCGTGTCTCTCTCCTCGTGTCTCCCTCCCCCGTGTCTCTCTCCTCCTGTCTCCCCCGTGTCTCTCTCCTCGTGTCTGCCCCGTGTCTCTCTCCTCGTGTCTCCCCCGTGTCTCTCTCCTCCTGTCTCCCCCGTGTCTCTCTCCTCGTGTCTCTCTCCCCCCCGTGTCTCTCTCCCCCGTGTCTCTCTCCCCCCGTGTCTCTCTCTCCCCGTGTCTCTCTCCCCCCGTGTCTCTCTCCCCGTGTCTCTCTTCCCCCGTGTCTCTCTACCCCCATGTCTCTCCCCCCCGTGTCTCTCTCCCCGTGTCTCTCTCCCCGTGTCTCCCTCCCCGTGTCTCTCTCCCCGTGTCTCTCCCCGTGTCTCTCTCCGTCTCTCCCCCCCGTGTCTCTCTCCCCCGTGTCTCTCTCCCCGTGTCTCTCTTCCCCCGTGTCTCTCTACCCCCATGTCTCTCCCCCCCGTGTCTCTCTCCCCCCGTGTCTCTCTCCCCGTGTCTCTCCCCCCGTGTCTATCTCCCCCGTGTCTCTCCCCCCCGTGTCTCTCTCCCCCCGTGTCTCTCTCCCCCCGTGTCTCTCTCCCCCCGTGTCTCTCTCTCCCCGTGTCTCTCTCCCCCCGTGTCTCTCTCCCCGTGTCTCTCTTCCCCCGTGTCTCTCTACCCCCATGTATCTCCCCCCCGTGTCTCTCTCCCCCCGTGTCTCTCTCCCCCCGTGTCTCTCTCCCCCCGTGTCTATCTCCCCCGTGTCTCTCTCCCCCCGTGTCTCTCTCCCCCCGTGTCTCTCTCCCCCCGTGTCTCTCTCCCCGTGTCTCTCTTCCCCCGTGTATCTCTACCCCCATGTCTCTCCCCCCCGTGTCTCTCTCCCCGTGTCTCTCTCCCCGTGTCTCTCTCCCCGTGTCTCTCTCCCCGTGTCTCTCTCCCCGTGTCTCTCTCCCCGTGTCTCTCTCCCCGTGTCTCTCCCCGTGTCTCTCTCCCCCGTCTCTCTCCCCGTGTCTCTCTCCCCGTGTCTCTCCCCGTGTCTCTCCCCGTGTCTCTCTCCCCCGTGTCTCTCTCCCCGTGTCTCTCCCTGTGTCTCTCTCCCCGTGTCTCTCCCCGTGTCTCTCCCCGTGTCTCTCCCCGTGTCT
>NW_022638231.1:72500-85000 GCF_010993605.1 Petromyzon marinus
GGAGTACCTGACCCTCTACTCACGATCATTAAGGACCTTCATGATGGTGAGCGGGCCCGGGTAAAACTACATGGCCGGGAGTCCGAGCCATTCCCTGTGCACCTTTGGGTGCGACAGGGATGTCCTCTGGCTCCCACATTATTTAAC
The DNA here is from genome assembly GCF_010993605.1 of Petromyzon marinus. Taxonomy (NCBI): domain Eukaryota; kingdom Metazoa; phylum Chordata; class Hyperoartia; order Petromyzontiformes; family Petromyzontidae; genus Petromyzon; species Petromyzon marinus. The sequence goes on from NW_022638231.1 coordinate 72,648, forward strand.
ATCCATTTTGACCACGTAGTTTGTGAAGCCTTCAATAACTGTACCGGGGGAATCTCCATTTGGTACAGATATAATGGGAGGCTGATCGATGCCCGGGTGCGGTCAAGGGATGGCTCCCTATTGGTCAACCACGTTATGTATGCCGATGATTTGGTAATAGCTGCTCATTCAGAGGAGTTGGAGACGCTGCTGCTGAGACTGGAGCGTGCCACTAAGAGATGGGGCCTTACCATCAGCCCCACCAAAACTAAGCACCTGCCTGGGTATTTTGTACCATCGGAAACTCCACCCCCACAACTCCCAATCGGTGATGGGGCAATTTTGGAGAGAGTGGAGAGTTTCCCATACCTGGGCAGTGTGCTTATGACCGGCTCCAGTTTAACAGCAGAAGTCTCACTCCGAATCAGTCGAGCGGCAATGTCTTTTCATCGGTTGCGTAGCACTATGTGGAAGCTACCTGGTCTGTCGCTCCGCACTAAGCTTCAGGTCTTCTCGGCCACGGTCATTCCCTCCCTTCTCTACGCTTGCGAAACGTGGACCCCCCTAATGGAGCATCTTCGCCGATTAGAAACATTTAGGCTGGCCTGCCTACGATCCATCCTGGGTTTAACCAGGCTGGATTGTGTGAGGAGCTCACAAATCCTTGAAAGATCTGGGCAAGGTCCCATCGGTGAGCTCCTCCGGTGGGCAAGGCTGCGTTGGCTGGGTCATGTAGCCCGCATGCCCAAACAGCTTTTGTGTGTCTCTGTGTGTCTGCGTGTCTCTGTGTGTCTGCGTGTCTCTGTGTGTCTCTGCGTGCGTGTGTCTGTGTCTCTGCGTGCGTCTCTGCGTGCGTGTCTCTGCGTGTCTCTGCGTGTGTCTGCGTGTGTCTGCGTGTCTCTGCGTGTGTCTGCGTGTGTCTGCGTGTCTCTGCGTGCGTGTGTCTCTGTGTGTCTCTGCGTGCGTGCGTCTGTGTGTCTCTGCGTGTGTCCGCGTGTGTCTGCGTGTCTCTGTCTGCGTGCGTGTCTCTGCGTGTCTCTCTGCGTGTCTCTGCGTGTCTCTGCGTGAGTGTCTCTCTGCGTGCGTGTGTCTGCGTGTGTCTGCGTGTCTCTGCGTGCGTGTCTCTCTGCGTGTCTCTGCGTGTCTCTCTGCGTGTCTCTGCGTGTGTCTGCGTGTGTCTCTGCGTGTGTCTCTGTCTGCGTGCGTGTCTCTGCGTGTCTCTGCGTGTCTCTGCGTGCTTGTGTCTGCGTGTCTCTGTCTGCGTGTCTCTGTCTGCGTGTGTCTGCGCGTGTCTGCGTGCGTACGTGGGAGGCTGTACGCGTGTCTCTGTCTGCGTGCGTGTGTCTGCGTGTCTCTGCGTGTCTGTGTGTCTCTGTCTGCGTGTCTCTGCGTGTCTCTGCGTGTCTCTGCGTGTGTCTCTGTGTGTCTCTGCGTGTCTCTGTCTGCGTGTGTCTGCGTGCGTACGTGGGAGGCTGTACGCGTGTCTCTGCGTGTCTGCGTGTGTCTGCGTGTCTCTGTCTGCGTGTCTGCGTGTGTCTGCGTGTCTCTGTCTGTGTCTCTGCGTGTGTCTGCGTGTCTCTGTCTGCGTGTCTGCGTGTCTGCGTGTGTCTGCGTGTCTGCGTGTGTCTGTCTGTGTGTCTGCGTGTGTCTGCGTGTCTCTGCATGTGTCTGAGTGTCTGCGTGTGTCTGTGTGTCTCTGTCTGCGTGTCTCTGTCTGCGTGTGTCTGCGTGTGTACGTGGGAGGCTGTGCGCGTCGTGTCGGCCGCTGCGTGTCTGAAGTAAACTCCGACGCGATCCACGGAGATGGGCTCCATCTCCTGCCAGCCGTCCACTCGCACCGCCAACTGGCGCAGACGCACCTCGTGGGTCTGTCTGACTCACGCACACACGGGGAGAGAGACACACGGGGAGAGAGAGACACGGGGAGACACGGGGAGAGAGAGACACGGGGAGAGAGAGACGGGGAGAGAGACACGGGGAGAGAGAGACACGGGGAGAGAGAGACGGGGAGAGACACACGGGGAGAGACACACGGGGAGACACGGGGAGACACGGGGAGACACGGGGAGAGAGACACGGGGAGGGAGACACGGGGAGACACAGGGAGAGAGAGACACGGGGAGAGACACACGGGGAGGGAGACACGGGGAGGGAGACACGGGGACGGAGACACGGGGAGGGAGACACGGGGAGAGAGACACGGGGAGAGAGACACGGGGAGACACGGGGAGGGACGGGGAGACACGGAGAGAGACACGGGGAGAGAGACACGGGGAGACACGGGGAGACAGGGGGAGAGAGACACACGGGGAGGGAGACACGGGGAGACACGGGGAGAGACACACGGGGAGAGAGAGACACGGGGAGACACGGGGACACACGGGGAGAGAGACATACGGGGAGAGAGACACGGGGAGGGAGACACGGGGAGACACGGGGAGAGAGAAACGGGGAGACACGGGGAGACACGGGGAGAGAGACACGGGGAGACACGGGGAGGGAGACACGGGGAGGGACGGGGAGACACGGAGAGAGACACACGGGGAGAGACACATGGGGAGAGAGACACGGGGAGACACGGGGAGGGACAGGGGGAGGGAGACACGGGGAGAGAGACACAGAGAAAGACACGGGGAGAGAGACACGGTGAAAGAGACACGGGGAGAGAGACACGGGGAGATACGGGGAGACACGGGGAGAGAGACACGGGGAGGGAGACACGGGGAGAGAGACACGGGGAGAGAGACACGGGGGGGGGGAGACACGGGGAGAGAGACACGGGGAGGGACGGGGAGACACGGGGAGAGACACACGGGGAGGGAGACACGGGGAGGGAGACACGGGGAGAGACACACGGGGAGAGACACACGGGGAGAGAGAGACACGGAGAGAGAGACACGGGGAGACACGGGGAGACACGGGGAGAGAGACACGGGGAGGGAGACACGGGGAGACACGGGGAGACACGGGGAGAGACACACGGGGAGACACGGGGAGACACAGGGAGAGAGACACGGGGAGACATGGGGAGGGAGACACGGGGAGGGAGAGACGGGGAGACACGGGGAGAGAGACACGGGGAGAGAGACACGGGGAGAGACACACGGGGGAGACACGGGGAGGGAGACATGGGGAGAGACACACGGGGAGACACGGGGAGGGAGACACGGGGAGACACGGGGAGGGAGACACGGGGAGACACGGGGAGAGAGACACGGGGAGAGAGACACGGGGAGAGAGACACGGGGAGACACGGGGAGACACGGGGATACACGGGGAGAGAGACACGGGGAGAGAGACACGGGGAGGGAGACACGGGGAGACACGGGGAGACACGGGGAGGGAGACACGGGGAGACACGGGGGGGGGGGGGAGACACGGGGAGAGAGACACGGGGACGGAGACACGGGGAGGGAGACACGGGGAGAGAGACACGGGGAGAGAGACACGGGGAGACACGGGGAGGGACGGGGAGACACGGAGAGAGACACGGGGAGAGAGACACGGGGAGACACGGGGAGACAGGGGGTGAGAGACACACGGGGAGGGAGACACGGGGAGACACGGGGAGAGACACACGGGGAGAGAGAGACACGGGGAGACACGGGGACACACGGGGAGAGAGACAGACGGGGAGAGAGACACGGGGAGAGAGACACGGGGAGACACGGGGAGAGAGACACGGGGAGACACGGGGAGACACGGGGAGGGAGACACGGGGAGGGACGGGGAGACACGGAGAGAGACACACGGGGAGAGACACATGGGGAGAGAGACAGGGGGAGACACGGGGAGGGACACGGGGAGGGAGACACGGGGAGAGAGACACAGAGAAAGACACGGGGAGAGAGACACGGTGAAAGAGACACGGGGAGAGAGACACGGGGAGATACGGGGAGACACGGGGAGAGAGACACGGGGAGGGAGACATGGGGAGAGAGACACGGGGAGAGAGACACGGGGGGGGGGAGACACGGGGAGAGAGACACGGGGAGGGACGGGGAGACACGGGGAGAGACACACGGGGAGGGAGACACGGGGAGGGAGACACGGGGAGAGACACACGGGGAGAGACACAGGGGGAGAGAGAGACACGGAGAGAGAGACACGGGGAGACACGGGGAGACACGGGGAGAGAGACACGGGGAGGGAGACACGGGGAGACACGGGGAGACACGGGGAGAGACACACGGGGAGACACGGGGAGACAGGGGGAGGGAGACACGGGGAGGGAGAGACGGGGAGACACGGGGAGAGAGACACGGGGAGAGAGACACGGGGAGAGACACACGGGGGAGACACGGGGAGGGAGACAGGGGGAGAGACACACGGGGAGACACGGGGAGGGAGACACGGGGAGACACGGGGAGGGAGACACGGGGAGACACGGGGAGAGAGACACGGGGAGAGAGAGACGGGGAGAGAGACACGGGGAGACACGGGGAGGGAGACATGGGGAGAGACACACGGGGAGACACGGGGAGGGAGACACGGGGAGACACGGGGAGGGAGACACGGGGAGACACGGGGAGAGAGACACGGGGAGAGAGAGACGGGGAGAGAGACACGGGGAGACACGGGGAGACACGGGGACACACGGGGAGAGAGACACGGGGAGAGAGACACGGGGAGGGAGACACGGGGAGACACGGGGAGACACGGGGAGGGAGACACGGGGAGACACGGGGGGGGGGGGGGAGACACGGGGAGAGAGACACGGGGACGGAGACACGGGGAGGGAGACACGGGGAGAGAGACACGGGGAGAGAGACACGGGGAGACACGGGGAGGGACGGGGAGACACGGAGAGAGACACGGGGAGAGAGACACGGGGAGACACGGGGAGACAGGGGGAGAGAGACACACGGGGAGGGAGACACGGGGAGACACGGGGAGAGACACACGGGGAGAGAGAGACACGGGGAGACACGGGGACACACGGGGAGAGAGACATACGGGGAGAGAGACACGGGGAGGGAGACACGGGGAGACACGGGGAGAGAGACACGGGGAGACACGGGGAGACACGGGGAGGGAGACACGGGGAGGGACGGGGAGAGACGGAGAGAGAGACACGGGGAGAGACACATGGGGAGAGAGACACGGGGAGACACGGGGAGGGACACGGGGAGGGAGACACGGGGAGAGAGACACAGAGAAAGACACGGGGAGAGAGACACGGTGAAAGAGACACGGGGAGAGAGACACGGGGAGATACGGGGAGACACGGGGAGAGAGACACGGGGTGGGAGACACGGGGAGAGAGACACGGGGAGAGAGACACGGGGGGGGGGGAGACACGGGGAGAGAGACACGGGGAGGGACGGGGAGACACGGGGAGAGACACACGGGGAGGGAGACACGGGGAGGGAGACACGGGGAGAGACACACGGGGAGAGACACACGGGGAGAGAGAGACACGGAGAGAGAGACACGGGGAGACACGGGGAGACATGGGGAGAGAGACACGGGGAGGGAGACACGGGGAGACACGGGGAGAGACACACGGGGAGACACGGGGAGACACAGGGAGAGAGACACGGGGAGACATGGGGAGGGAGACACGGGGAGGGAGAGACGGGGAGACACGGGGAGAGAGACACGGGGAGAGAGACACGGGGAGAGACACACGGGGGAGACACGGGGAGGGAGACATGGGGAGAGACACACGGGGGAGACACGGGGAGGGAGACACGGGGAGACACGGGGAGGGAGACACGGGGAGACACGGGGAGAGAGACACGGGGAGAGAGACACGGGGAGAGAGACACGGGGAGACACGGGGAGACACGGGGACACACGGGGAGAGAGACACGGGGAGAGAGACACGGGGAGGGAGACACGGGGAGACACGGGGAGACACGGGGAGGGAGACACGGGGAGACACGGGGGGGGGGGGGGGAGACACGGGGAGAGAGACACGGGGACGGAGACACGGGAGGGAGACACGGGGAGAGAGACACGGGGAGAGAGACACGGGGAGACACGGGGAGGGACGGGGAGACACGGAGAGAGACACGGGGAGAGAGACACGGGGAGACACGGGGAGACAGGGGGAGAGAGACACACGGGGAGGGAGACACGGGGAGACACGGGGAGAGACACACGGGGAGAGAGAGACACGGGGAGACACGGGGAGACACGGGGAGAGAGACATACGGGGAGAGAGACACGGGGAGGGAGACACGGGGAGACACGGGGAGAGAGAAACGGGGAGACACGGGGAGACACGGGGAGGGAGACACGGGGAGGGACGGGGAGACACGGAGAGAGACACACGGGGAGAGACACATGGGGAGAGAGACACGGGGAGACACGGGGAGGGACACGGGGAGGGAGACACGGGGAGAGAGACACAGAGAAAGACACGGGGAGAGAGACACGGTGAAAGAGACACGGGGAGAGAGACACGGGGAGATACGGGGAGACACGGGGAGAGAGACACGGGGAGGGAGACATGGGGAGAGAGACACGGGGAGAGAGACACGGGGGGGGGGAGACACGGGGAGAGAGACACGGGGAGGGACGGGGAGACACGGGGAGAGACACACGGGGAGGGAGACACGGGGAGGGAGACACGGGGAGAGACACACGGGGAGAGACACACGGGGAGAGAGAGACACGGAGAGAGAGACACGGGGAGACACGGGGAGACATGGGGAGAGAGACACGGGGTGGGAGACACGGGGAGACACGGGGAGACACGGGGAGAGACACACGGGGAGACACGGGGAGACAGGGGGAGGGAGACACGGGGAGGGAGAGACGGGGAGACACGGGGAGAGAGACACGGGGAGAGAGAGACGGGGAGAGAGACACGGGGAGACACGGGGAGGGAGACATGGGGAGAGACACACGGGGAGACACCGGGAGGGAGACACGGGGAGACACGGGGAGGGAGACACGGGGAGACACGGGGAGAGAGACACGGGGAGAGAGACACGGGGAGAGAGACACGGGGAGACACGGGGAGACACGGGGACACACGGGGAGAGAGACACGGGGAGAGAGACACGGGGAGGGAGACACGGGGAGACACGGGGAGACACGGGGAGGGAGACACGGGGAGACACGGGGGGGGGGGGGAGACACGGGGAGAGAGACACGGGGAGAGAGACACGGGGACGGAGACACGGGGAGGGAGACACGGGGAGAGAGACACGGGGAGAGAGACACGGGGAGACACGGGGAGGGACGGGGAGACACGGAGAGAGACACGGGGAGAGAGACACGGGGAGACACGGGGAGACAGGGGGAGAGAGACACACGGGGAGGGAGACACGGGGAGACACGGTGAGAGACACACGGGGAGAGAGAGACACGGGGAGACACGGGGACACACGGGGAGAGAGACATACGGGGAGAGAGACACGGGGAGGGAGACACGGGGAGACACGGGGAGAGAGACACGGGGAGACACGGGGAGACACGGGGAGGGAGACACGGGGAGGGACGGGGAGACACGGAGAGAGACACACGGGGAGAGACACATGGGGAGAGAGACACGGGGAGACACGGGGAGGGACACGGGGAGGGAGACACGGGGAGAGAGACACAGAGAAAGACACGGGGAGAGAGACACGGTGAAAGAGACACGGGGAGAGAGACACGGGGAGATACGGGGAGACACGGGGAGAGAGACACGGGGAGGGAGACATGGGGAGAGAGACACGGGGAGAGAGACACTGGGGGGGGGAGACACGGGGAGAGAGACACGGGGAGGGACGGGGAGACACGGGGAGAGACACACGGGGAGGGAGACACGGGGAGGGAGACACGGGGAGAGACACACGGGGAGAGACACACGGGGAGAGAGAGACACGGAGAGAGAGACACGGGGAGACACGGGGAGACATGGGGAGAGAGACACGGGGAGGGAGACACGGGGAGACACGGGGAGACACGGGGAGAGACACACGGGGAGACACGGGGAGACATGGGGAGGGAGACACGGGGAGGGAGAGACGGGGAGACACGGGGAGAGAGACACGGGGAGAGAGACACGGGGAGAGACACACGGGGGAGACACGGGGAGGGAGACATGGGGAGAGACACACGGGGAGACACGGGGAGGGAGACACGGGGAGACACGGGGAGGGAGACACGGGGAGACACGGGGAGAGAGACACGGGGAGAGAGAGACGGGGAGAGAGACACGGGGAGACACGGGGAGACACGGGGACACACGGGGAGAGAGACACGGGGAGAGAGACACGGGGAGGGAGACACGGGGAGACACGGGGAGACACGGGGAGGGAGACACGGGGAGACACGGGGGGGGGGAGACACGGGGAGAGAGACACGGGGAGAGAGACACGGGGAGACACGGGGAGACATGGGGAGGGAGACACGGGGAGAGAGACATGGGGAGGGAGACACGGGGAGAGAGACACGGGGAGGGAGACACGATGAGACACGGGGAGAGAGACACGGGGAGAGAGACACGGGGAGAGAGACACGGGGAGAGAGACACGGGGAGACACGGGGACACACGGGGAGAGAGACACGGGGAGAGAGACACGGGGAGAGAGACACGGGGAGGGAGACACAGGGAGGGAGACACGGGGAGACACGGGGGGGGAGACACGGGGAGAGAGACACGGGGAGAGAGACACGGGGAGGGAGACACGGGGAGGGAGACCCGGGGAGGGAGACACGGGGAGAGAGACACGGGGAGATATGGGGAGACACGGGGAGAGAGACACGGGGAGAGAGACACACACACACAGACACATACACACTAAGGCACACACACTAAGACACACACACTTAGACACACACACTAAGACACACACACACTAAGAGACACACACAGACACACACACACTAAGACACACACACAGATGCACACACTAACAACAACAACTGCCATTCGCCACTAAGTGGCAGTGACGTCACCATGACGCTTGTGCCAGGCCATGTGCACCTTGAGGCCACGTGAAGTGTCGAACGCCCGCTGGCAGGAGGTCACGGGGCAGACCCAGGTGCCACGGGTCGACTGACTGAGATGACTGAGATGACTGGCTGATGCACCACCCGTGCCCCCTACTGTGCCAACCTGCTGTGCTTTAGCCACCCGGCGCTCCGCTCGTTGTTGTGAGCGTCGCTCCTCCGTCCTCCGTTGTTGTTGGAGGGCGACTGCCTCCAACTGCCCAGTAGCGTCCTTCACGAGCCTCCTCCACAGAGGCCGATCTTGACACCGCTGGTACCGGTCATCGGCAAGTCCACTGAGCTCCATGTCCGACTGTACCACATCACTCCATCTCTTCTCTAGCCCGTGCCGCGCCCGCTTAGCCCCCTCAATCCGGCCGAACAAAAGCTGTTTCGGCATGCGGTGGCTGGGCATGCGGGCTACATGACCCAGCCAACGCAGCCTTGCCTGCCGGAGGAGCTCAACGATGGGACCTTGCCCAGATTTTTCAAGGATTTGTGAGATCCTCACACAATCCAGCCTGGTTAAACCCAAGATGGATCGTAGGCAGGCTAGCCTAAATGTTTCTAACGGCGAAGATGGTCCATTAGGGGGGTCCACGTTTCGCAAGCGTAGAGAAGGGAGGGAATGACCATGGCCGAGAAGACCTGAAGCTTAGTGCGGAGCGACAGACAAGGTAGCTTCCACACAGCGTCACGCAACCGATGAAAAGATATTGCCGCTCGACTGATTCGGAGTGAGACCTCTGCTGTTAAACTGGAGCCGGTCATAAGCACACTGCCCAGGTATGGGAAACTCTCCACTCTCTCCAAAACTACCCCATTACCGATTGGGAGTTGTGGGGGTGGAGTGTCCGATGGTACAAAATACCCAGGCAGGTGCTTAGTTTTGGTGGGGCTGATGGTAAGGCCCCATCTCTAAGTGGCACGCTCCAGTCTCAGCAGCAGCGTCTCCAACTCCTCATCTGAATGAGCAGCTATTACCAAATCATCGGCATACATAACGTGGTTGAGCAATAGGGAGCAATCCCTTGACCGCACCCGGGCATCGATCAGCCTCCCATTATATCTGTACCATATGGAGATTCCCCCGGTACAGCTATTGAAGGCTTCACGAACTACGTGGTCAAAATAGATGTTAAATAATGTGGGAGCCAGAGGACATCCCTGTCGCACCCCAAGGTGTACAGGGAATGGCTCTGACTCCCGGCCACGTAGTTTTACCCAGGCCCGCTCACCATCATGAAGGTCCTTAATGATCGTGAACAGAGGGTCAGGTACTCAAAAAGCACGAAGAGCAACCCAGAGCCCAGGCCTACTGATGGTATCATAGGCCTTGACCAGGTCAATAAAGCAGAGATGTAGGTCTTGCTGGAATTCCCTACACCTCTGCTGTAGCAGACGGACAGAAAATATGGCATCCGTGCAGGACCGCCCTTTCCTGAAACCGCATTGGGGCTCCGCAAGCCTCTCCTCAGCGTGCCTGGCAAGGCGATGTTGAATAATCCTTGCCAGGATCTTTCCCGGCACACTGAGGAGTGAGATGCCCCTGTAGTTGTTACAGTCTGTGCGGTCCCCCTTCTTAAAGAGGGGGACCACCAGGGCATCCTTCCAATCCTGCGGAACCCGTCCAGTGGTCCAGACTGTCGTTATGATATCATATAGGGCAGTCTGTGCACAAACGCCACTCTCCCTCAGCATTTCGCTTGGGAGATCATCTCTGCCCGCTGCCTTTCCTGGTCTCAAACTCCGGATCGCCTTCAGTACTTCCTCAACAGATGGTACCTCAGCCAGCCACTCACAGGGGGTGACTTCTTCCAATATTTGAGGCACTGCAGCCTCAGCAGGGTCATCCCCACTTTGTCCCACGATGTTTTCCATGTCGAGGGATTTCCACTCCCCCAGGACCTCACAGAAATGCTCAGCAAATCTGTTCCTGGGGGTCGGAGATTGGATGACCGTTTTTTCCCCTAATGATGGTAAGAGGTGTGGCGCTGCAGGTAACTTTTTTGGTGGAGTTAAATAGAGATTTGTGATCGCGGGCCACTGAGGCAGACTCCATCTCCTCAGCAACCCGCGACCACCACCCATCCTTGCAGCGCCTCACGGCTCTCCGAGCCTCCGAGCGAAGGCTGAGGTAAGCCTCCTCATTCTCTGACGTGGGATTCTGTAGCCAATGACAGTGGGCCTGTCGCTTTTTCTCAACTATCCTGAACACCTCCTCTGTCAGCCAGGGTCTCTGGGGAGGTCTGGACCGCGTACCCAAAGCAGCCATTGCAGCTGCATGAGTCACAGTCCTAAACCTCGCCCATTTACCCTCGACATCTGGAGTAGTGGGGGATGATGCCAACCCCAGCCGCAAGCGATGATGAAATTCTCGCTTGCAACTTTCATCAGCAAGCTGAGACCGGGCCACCTTAGGTTGGAATGGGGTCCTGGGTGTACACCCACCACCGCAGTGGAAGAATGGCAGGCGCATCTTACAGATGACTAGTCGATGGTCAGAGGGCAGATCAGCTCCACGGTAGGTCCTGGTGTCAAGGACATGGGCTCGCATCTGCTGGTCCGTCACTATGTAGTCCAGCAGATGTCCTTGCTTGGACCCGGCATGCATCCATGATGTTGTGTGGATGCGCCGATGCCGGAACAGCGTGTTGGTAATTACAAGCCCATGGGCTGCACAAAAATCTAGCAGCCTCCTACCGTTGTTATTGAGCTGATCTGGCCCATGCCCTCCAATCACTCCAGACCAGGTGCCAGCATCATGACCAACTCGGGCATTGAAGTCACCCAACAAGATGACTCTATCCCGAGGGGCCACTTTAGCTAGCACCTGTGACAGGAGGTCATAGAAGGCATCTGACTCATCGGCCTTGCCTGCATCCCTCCACGGATGTTCGTCTTCGGTGGGGGCATAAGTAACCACAACCACCACTCCTCGCCTCCGGTTGATGGGAAGGCGAGCCCAAAGTAGCCTGGGGCTAACAGCTTCCCATACCTCACCGCCACGCTCCCACGCCCCCTTCATTCTTTTATTCAGAAGATGTGACACTCCCTGTTGTTTGGCAGTCTGCTGCCCCGAGTAGAGGACTGTCCACCCCTCATGGTGGTAGGAGCCAGAACCGGTCCACCGGACCTCCTAAATGCCACAGAGAAACAAGCGGTACCGGTCCAGCTCCCGACAGAGGAGTGGCAGCCTCTCCTCCGCAGTGAGCGTTCGAACATTCCACGTGGCCACCCGTAGTGGTTTTTCGTTGTTTCTGGAGCCCCGAGGGTAGAGATTCAATCTCCTGGCTCCGCCAAATGGGGTTTGGCCAGGAGACGTCATAGACGCCTGGCCCCCCGGGGCCTCCGGCACAAGCTTATTAGTTACATATTTCAGTTTATTTCGCGGTTTAGTGGTAATTAATTGAAGGTGGAGGGGTTACCAGCCCCTCGCACCC